>JAWZYU010000032.1:16959662-17559662 GCA_038380435.1 Ryuthela nishihirai
CAAAATTGTTTATTTTTATGACATAGTTCCAGAACTTTATTGCAACACATTGCATTTAGTAAGAAAAAAATGTAATATATATATAGAGAGAGAGAATATTTTTTACCTCATAGGGTAAATGAACTGTTTCTGTATCATTCCCAGTACGGGTTTTCACCATAATGGAATATCCTTCATTTCCTGGATAAAGGTTCACAACAAGGCAGTTTAGCTTTTCTTTTGCAATAAGCTTTTCCAGGAGGTGGGAACCAGGAAAAAAGATCTACAAATGAATCAAAAAATCAAAAAAGAGAAATCTTTATAAGGAAAAATATGCTATTATATAATTATAATTTAATAAAGTATAATTCTTAGAAAAAGTGTTAAAACAGCATATAAAACTTAAAAAAGATGTTTACCTGAAATTCTGCAGTTCCTAATAATCCCTTTTTTTTAGTATAGTGCCTTTCAACAATTAGGACATTGAATTAAAAAGTATCCAAGAAATATATGAGTTTATATAAAAATATTGTTGTTTCTTTGTTTCATTATGCATTTAATAATTAACTCAATGTGGTCAGCAGAAGCATATGAATATATCTGCTGAGAAAGAAAAATGTTAGAAAAAAAAGTATAGTCAAAGATGGCTTAATCTAAATTGTATAAGAGTACGATGGTTTTCTCATACTGTGAATAGGAGATTTGTTGTATCCCTGCAGACTCCTCATCAAACTTTCATGTGTTAAGAACTGCTCAAGCAGAACAGTGGTTCAATGCATACAGAATTGGTGGATGCTGTTATTAGTGTATTCAGTAGCAGTTTAAGACAGCAGTTCATGGTGAGCATAAATAGCATTAGCCATCACTAGATACGACTCTGAATAATTTTTGTACTCTTTTTAATCCTAGTGGCAAATCCAGCAATAAATATCTTTTATTGTGAATCTTTATATGCCTATTACTTATGCCTTTTATTACCTTACAAACATACAAAAAAAAAAATCCTACACGAATATGATAGAGACAACAAAATAGTTTTGTTTTAATAAGAAAACGTCAGCCTTGTTGGCACTTGTCACTAAAAGCAAAAACATTGTTTCCGAAAGATATGAGATTGCAATATGGCCAATGCTACTCTAGTTCCATAACAAATTTGCACTTCATATATAATATTCTGCATAAGGCTCATTAATATCACATAGAAATGAATCTCATCTGCACTATATGTGTCAATTATTCACATTTTATAAACACTATAAGAGCAAATCTGATGACTCTATGAGCTTTTATTAATTGCATTTTTTATTTTCACTTTAAAAAACATTAATCTACTGCATAATAAACTATGAAAAGTTTTGGTAAATACTTTTTTTTTTCAAAAACACATCATGCATGAAACACATCAATCTCATGCATGAAAGCTAGGCTTCCATTTCACCATTATCAAAATATTTGCTTTAAATGGCATTATTTTACCACAGCTTTAAATACCCAAATCCCACACCAATGTATATTACAGTAAGACTGTCACACCTACATTCTTTAGAATGTGAGTAACATAGCTGAGCCCTCTAGTGTGCCATTTTTTTCTTTCTCATCCTACCCTATGCTTCCCTTTTACTCAATCTCATGTGCCCAACAAGGAAGTCCCTCCAGGCTATCAGTTCTTAGAAGCTCCCAAATTCTCAGAATTGGTCAGAAGGACTAGACAACATTTAGTGCCATACCAGTTGCCATACCTGTTGGCTTCAATCAAAACAGGGCACATGACAAATTCATTGACCCACAAAATTGACCACTACATGGCTGATTTTCTGCCTCTTTATGCACAATGTCGACAAGTTGTTTCTACTTCCCATTAAAACACTCTCCCCAGGAGAAGGGGCTACACTTCATAAACTGAAGTGATCCTAACACCTTATACGCAATATGCGCATGACTGCATTCTTGCTCTGACAACAGCTAGAATCTAATTTTCAATTTAATCCCGTCTTTCACGTATATGGCAAACAAAAGGGTAATTGATGAATTTCATGTTGGAAAAGCCACCCCAGAACCCATGTTGTGTGTGAAATGAAATCACAGTTCCTTGACTCTCCTGCTTCAACCAGCAGTGAAATGCAGACAAATGATCATTCTTCACTGACAGAGAAATTGTGAGCAGCATGCCAGCTAAAATCTTACAAGTAGACTAAAGTACTGGACATTATTTTACTGACCAGAGAATGCTAAAGTGTGCTACAACAGCTACTGGCCATGATAGCTGAGGTCTTTTGTCACTTATCCCAATGATATTTATTGAAGAAAATGCTCTTTCTTTCCATTTTTCCCTCAATCATTTTCAAGTCTCGTTTTTTAAAAACTGAACACTGTTAATAGAATTTTGGCTGGACAGCCTTATAAAACCCACACTTGGACTGCATACCTGGGCAGTAGCTATGCCACACTGTAGTGGCATAGCTACTGCCCAGGATGACTAGGCACATCCTGCGGGCCTCACTTCTGAGGAGGGCCCAAGAGAGACCCAAGCACCAATATGTAGGGAATGTATATTTTATACATTAACTAAGTTTTTTAATTTGAATATTAAATTTTAATCAATTTTTTGTATGTTACTTTTCAGGGGTATTAACAAAATATTTAGATCATTTTGTAGGGATTTTTTTTTGCAATCAGTTAAAAATATTTGTCATATTGTCTTAAAAAGGAGTATTGCAAACTTGGCCAGAGTAAAAGAATTTGCAAATCTGTTGATTATTGAAAATGCTGTACTTTTAGCCAGTTTCTCAGATGTGTGTACAATTGTGATACTTTTTCTAACAATAGTCGTACCAGCTGCTACTGCTGAAAGATCATTCTCAAAACTAGAACTGATAAAAAACTATCTAAAAAGTATGATGGTCAAAACATCTCAGTAGTTTAACTGTTCTATCAGTTGAATAGAAGGAAGCTCACTGATGATGAAAAAACTACCAGGGTGTTATCAACATGTTTTGCTGAAACATAAGTAACAAAAAGTAATTTTTTGCATAGCTATTATTCAGTAAGCTGAAAATTAGCAATTTTATTGAACTCAGATTGGACTCTCAATAACAATAAAAAATTAATTTAAAAATTTAACTGAGTTAAGTATTTAATTTTTAATTATTAGAATTAAACTGAATGGGAAGCACTTAGTTTTGTCCCTGGGGGATCCCTTGTAAGGGGCTAAAGAATTTAGAAATACTTTTAAAGTTTTGGACCCTTTGTCTGATCCAATATTTATTTAAGCTCCAGATAGCTTAATTTCGGGCACCAGGAAATAATAATAAATTGCCAAATAAGTTGAAATTAGGGTTCGAATACCAGCAGGCATTACTTAATGAGTAAGAATTAAAAAAATTTAATGATTGTCAAGCTAATTTAAATTACAATCAAAACTTATCAACTACATTGCTCAAGAGAAAAAAATAGCAAAAATTCAAAAGTTTCTATAACAAACAAATTTATTTCCAAAAACTCACCAACAGCAAATGAAAATGTCGACTACATCATCACTATCTCACTACACCAACTCTTACTACAACTCCACACTCTGTGCTTAGTGCTGTGCTATCAACCAACTTACTACCTTAACTACTCTCTACTTCAACTCTAACTTTGTGACCAGAAGTCACTGCTATATCATCATTGTACAAAAGGCCAGCACGTCATGTTGCATGCCAGGAAAGACATTTACATAAAGTGACGAGCACACAAGCTATGACGCGAGAGGGCATGTCCTTGAACACATGCGCTTTAGCGGGTGACAATCGAAAGTTCGGAGTTGCGCATGGGCAACTCCTATGCTCTCAGAAACGAACGCTGTGATGCCAAAAATAAAATTAAAATCTCAAAAATAATAAATATAACGTAAATTAAGCAAAACTGGTTAAGGTAAAGTAAAAGTGAATGAGGGGGCATCACACCCTTACTTTGGAAGTAATGCCACTGCCCACATTGAACCATTGTTGAACGCCTTGTGTTCATGCCTGTACCATATTGAGTATCAATTAGATTAAACAAAGGGGTAAAAACATATATACTTGTGTGGTCTACATTCGTGCTAGTATGATTCCTAGTGATAAGTAACAGAGAAGAGAATTTGCTTATTAACTCTACTGCAGCTATGTGTTTGCTCTCAGCCTTGCACTCTTTGTGGACACCTGGAAATCACAATTTTTTTTTGCCCTCCTATCTTATATTCCCCTGAAATCATACATGACTGTACTGGGTTAGACACAAGATTATTCATTAATTAGCATTTGGATTAAAATTTAAAATTTCCATTTAATAATGCTAATTTTGGTAACTTATTAATAGCAAATGACAATAGAAAAAGTTCTCTGAATAAAATGGTATTTTTTAAAATCTTACTTTGTTGTTTGTTGCAGTTGAAAACCCTGTTAAATAGAGCTCTGTTAATTTCTGATAAAGACTTCTCCTAGAAAAGGAATGCAATTAAACTAATATTAATACTTTTACCAAATAACATAACTTTACCAATTTGATAACGATTAACATAAATACTGTAATACTAAAAAATTAAAATAAAGATTAATTTTACATATGTAACATATGATATAGTAATATATCAGTAGTCAGACCTTCTACTATGGCATATAAACTGACAGGCTCCTGTCAGACCTCTGTGGCAAGCAGCTGCTTGAGGAAGTATTTATTTTTTATTTTATTTAAAGAATCACAGGATATGTCCTGTAGACATGGAACTTGTGAAATAATAAGCTGAAAAAAATTGGTTTTGCCATGAGTGGGATTCGAACCCACATCTCCTGGAAACATGCCAGTTATGCTACCACTAAACCACCAATGGCTAACATTTTCTTCAGTTAGTGAGACATATAACCTTTCTGGTTTTTTTTTATTTAATTCACACGATAGCACCATCTATCTGGGAAGTAGACAATTCTGCTGCCTCACACATATGGAATTAATATTTGTCACTCACGCTCATGGCATTAAATCAATAAATCAGTAGTAAAGAATCGCAGGATATGTCCTGTAGGCATGATGATCATGAAATAATTGGTTATGCCATGAGTGGGTTTCGAACCCACATCTCCTGGAAACATGACAGTTATGCTACCACTACACCACAATGGCTAACATTTTCTTCAACTAGTACAACATATAACTTTTCCAGATTTTTATATTTGATTCGCACAGTGGAGTCATCTATCTGGGTTGTGTTGTTTTACCTCTGAGCGGCACTTTTTTTGCACGCCATGGGCTAAATGGCCAGGTCACAAGGACCCCAAAGACTCAGAGAAGGTTGGGGGAGGGGACCCACTGGAACAGCTGTTGGGAGACAGATGGTTGCCTCCCATCAAGGCCATCCAGTGTGTTCTTTAACATGCACAGGGTATGGCTATCCCACACACAGGGCAAAGGCTTAACATCCCATCCGACAGACGGCGGCTTTTCCAAGTCCATCGGTGTCCTCTACTGACCGAGGGCAGGGCGGTGAGTTTTGCAGAGATAAATCTCAACACTGACCCAGCTGGGGCTCAAGCCTGGAAACTGCAGATTATGAGCCTGGAGCACTACCGACAGAGCCACCACTGCCCCCATCTATCCGGGAAGTGGACAACTCTGTTCAGATGGAATTAATATTTGTCGCTCACACTCATGGCATTAAATCAATAAATCAGTAGTAAAGAATCACAGGATATGTCCTGTAGACATGGAACTCATGAAATACTGGCATGTTCCCAGGAGACATGGGTTCGAATCCCACTCACGGCAAAACAATTTTTTTCAGCTTATTATTTCATGCATTCCATATCTACAGGACATATCCTGTGATTCTTTACTACTGATTTATTGATTTAACATCATGAGCATGAGTTACAAATATTAATTCCATCTGTTTGAGGCCACAAAGTTGTCCACTCCCCGAATAGATGGCGCCACTGTGCAAATCAAATAAAAAAATCTGGAAGGTTATAATATATCGCAATAGCTGAAGAAAACGTAGCAATTGGTGGTGTAGTGGTAGCATAACTGACATGCTTCCAGGAGATATAGGTTTGAATCCTACTCTTGGCAAAACCAATTTTTTTCAGCTTATTATTTCATAGTAATATATATTTTACACATTTTGCATTCATTTATTAGGTTTTAAATTAAAATTTAAAAAAGTATTTCATTTCATTATGTGCCTACAATATTTTCCTTAAAATACCTCCAATAGCATGAATGTTTTAAGTTATTTATGGTCTTTCAATTAACCTACTTGAAAAAAATACAAGGGTGACAGTATTCTACTTCTAAAGAATGTACACAGTCATATCAAAATAATAAGACCACCCCCCTTTAATTTAATTTTACAAAAATTCCCTATGCTTCCATTGCATCTGCACATTTTAATTCAGGATTAATCGCATATCACATTTTTTCCTACATCTTGTTACTCTGTGAGAGCAGGAGATATTCCAAAGTCAGTTCCATACATTTTGTAGGCAGGTGTGAATTCCCTGGGCACCCATCTTGTGCACTTTCAGAAATGAGAGTTGACTGTGGAGAATGCTATGGACCAGTCCAGGCAAACATCTATAAGCTTCTGCTACATCATCAACATGAAGGCATCTATCTGCTCAAAACATAGCTTTCACTCTTGCCACAACATCACTGGTTGTGGGGGCGGGGGTGGCTCAGTCGGTAGCGCGCCAGGCTCATAATCTGTACTTCCCAGGTTCGAGTCCCAGCTGGGTCAGCGTTGAGATTTATCTCCGCAAAATTCCCCGCCCTGCCCACGGTCAGTAGGGGACACCGATGGGCTTGGAAAGGCCGTCATCCATCAGATGGGACGTTAAGCCGTGGCCCCGTGTGCGGGAGAGCCATACCCTGTGCACGTTAAAGAACACGCTGGATGGCCTTGACTGGAGGCTACCATCTGTCTCCCAACAGCTGTTCCAGTGGGTCCCCTCCCCCAACCTTCTCTGAGCCTTCGGGGTCCATGTGACCTGGCTATTTAGCCCATGGTGTGCAAAAAAAGTGCTGCTCAGAGGTAAAACAACCAAACCCAACATCACTGGTTGAAAATGAAATTGGGTAGCCAAGTCTAACTTTGTGCCTCAAACTCTGGTCTGACCTTGCTTGAATTTTCTGCTCCAATCGTGAACAGCTACACAATATAAACACTTTTCACCATATATGGGAAATACTGTTTGTGGATGCCTTTGTGGACATTGCTTTTGAACTACACAAAAAAAAAAAACTGCACACTGTGCATCTTGCATGCATTCCTGCAGTACTCAGGAAACTATCTCTCCTATGAAATTTGAGTGATAAAAATAAATCATATTGCCCCCATTTTTGTTCAAATGGTAAAGCAATTGGCATATAACCAGGAGATCCCAATTTAAATCCGGGAGGCAAGTTATTTTCTTCTATTACTTGAGAGGTAGATTTTTTACACTTGCCTAATTACTAAGAATAAATCCCTTTGTCAACACAATTATTTGGGATGAAGATCTGTCTACTGTTCAAAGGAACCTGGGTTTGGGTATGAATACTTATTTATGACTTTCTGCTCAGGACTCTCCTTTCTCACACACCTTCTCTAGGACATATACTGACAGGCTCCTATCAAACCTCTGTGGCAAAGTAGCTGTTTGAGGAGTCATTTATTTTCATATTATTGTGCATTTATAACTTAATGACTTCACCTAACAATTAATTTAAAGAGTTTGCTATATTGAAGATGAATGCTGAACAAAAAACAAAATTAATACATTATCTAGTTGAAAACAACAACATTGCAGAATGTGCAAAATATAATTATATGATTTAATGACTTTGACTGCAGTTAGCACTACTCTACACAATGGTTAACTAATAAGCTGCGAGAAGGGTTGGCTCAGTTTGTAGAATGCCTTGTAAACTGCAGTTCCTAGGTTCAAATCTCACTGTGCCAATATTGAGATTTATCTACACTCTGTCCCGTGGCCGAGTGGTTAGCGCGCTTGGCTACTGATCTACGGGACCTGGGTTCGAGCCCTGGGTAAGGCATGGATGTTCGTGTTGTTTTCTGCCGAGGTCCTGCCATCTTCTCAGATCTTCTACTGTGGCATATAAACTGACAGGCTCCTGTCAGACCTCTGTGGCAAGCAGCTGCTTGAGGGAGTATTTATTTTTTTATTATTTACCTCCACACTCTCTCAACCCATCTTTGCTCAAATCATCAGAACTCAGTATGTAAGGGTACACCAAAGGGCTTGAAAAGGCCATCGTCCTTAAGATGGGGCTTTAAGCCATGAATCTGTGTGCAGGAGAGCCATACCCTATGCAAGGAACCCACTGGATGGCCTTGACAGGAGGCTACCATCTGTCTACTAACAGCTGTCCAGCTGATCCCCATCCCAACCTTCTCTGACCTTGCCATTTAGCCCATTGCATGCAAAAAAGTGTTGTTCAAGGGTAAAACAACCCAACCAATAATCTGACACATATGGATATTAATATCACAGCAGCAGATTCAAAACATCACATTTCTATAACTGATATTAATAACATTAGATTTCAATGTCCGCATATAATAAAACAGGAGCAATGAAATCTCTTTACAATGTTTCTTCTTTTTAAACTTATTTATAACATGACATAATAATAATGAACCTTACCATTTTGGATCTGGTTTTGTTTGCTTCAATAATTTTGAAGGCTTCTGCTTTGCTATTTGTAATAGGTACTAAATAATATTAAAAAAATCATGTAATAATGCAATGCATATAGATAAAAAATTTTAAAACAATATTAATTAATAAAGTAATGTTAAATTACTTTAAATTTACTATTATTATTAAATCTAACATTTATTTTCATATTGTGGCAAACATTATTTTCATGGCATAACATTTATTTTCATATTGTGGCTATATTACATTAAAATTAAATCTAATTTAAATGAAGAGAATACTTTTTCTATATAGTGTTATTAAATTTTATTCATCAGTTGTGTAATGGTACTAAATAATATGAAAAAAATTATGTAATAATGCAATGAAGATAGATAAAAATTTTCAAAACAATGTTAATTAATAAAACAATGTTCTTTTTAACATTGTTTTATTAATTAACATTGTTTTGAAAATTTGTATCTATCTTCATTGCATTATTACATAATTTTTTTCAATGTTAAAAAGAAGCCGTCCCATGGCCGAGTGGTTAGCGCGCTTGGCTACTGATCTAGGGGACCTGGGTTCGAGCCCCGGGTAAGGCATGGTTGTATGTGTCGTTTTTCTGCTGAGGTCCTGCCATCCTCTCAGATCTTCTACTTTGGCATATAAACTGACATGCTCCTGTCTGACCTCTGTGGAAAGCAGCTGCTTGAGGGGGTATTAATAATAATTAAAATTTAATTAAAAAGAAACATTTAAACAGAGAAACCTTCAGCCTAGACCCATTAGAATGGACTGAAACATAGGTGACAATCACAGTTTTACCTGGTTGACATTTTAACGTCAATATATCAATAAATATTTTGTGGGGAAAAATTTGCCGACATACAGGACTTTTTCTCTTTGCTTGTGGGTTGGCAGCACTAAGTCACAGGATCACACACACAGAGATATAAGTCACACCTTATATCAGCTGGTGGATAATCCTTATCAGAGGCAATCGCAGGTATCTGAACCCTCACTTGGCTGGTTGGGCATTGCTGATCCTACACTGGAGTAATGTGTCTCAGGCAGGTCAGTTTCTGGTTCTTAAAAAGGTCCACTTGAAAATGTAATGACTGAAGTTCCTACCAGCATGGGTGGCTTTAGCAGTAGAGGAACAGGTCTTTGCCCCATGCTTGCAATTACAGGGCTGTTTCATATTGTTGGCCTACCTCTCTCAATAAATCTAGTTTCTTTAAAAATCCTACTAATCATTTTCTCTCTGCAGATATGTGGAATGTGAGGATATTAAAATAAAATAAATACCCCCTCAAGCAGCTGCTTGCCACAGAGGTCTGACAGGAGCCTGTCAGTTTATATGCCACAGTAGAAGGTCTGTGAGGATGGCAGGACCTCAGCAGAAAAACAACACATACATCCATGCCTTACCCGGGGCTCGAACCCAGGTCCCTTAGATCACTAGCCAAGCATGCTAACCACTCGGCCATGGTGTCTTCACACAGGAATTCCAACATTATAACCTAGATATTCTAGGCTTGCAAGAGACCAGATGAACAGGTAAAGATCAGACTCTTAAAAATAACTTTAAATTCCTCTTTTCAGGGAGGGAGGATGGAAAGCATTCCAAGGTGTAGGTTTGCTTCTTGGCATGCAAAAACCAACCACAAACAACTTTCTTTCAAAGTGATGCTCTTGAATGAAAATTGGTCAGGCTTTTTTTATATTTAAGATAAGTTTAAGTCTAGGATAGACTGCATTAATGAAAGATTTCTTACAGCTAAATTTAAAACAAAAATTAAAGATTGAATGTCATCTGTTGTTACCCCCCCCCACACACACACACACACACACACACAGAGGACTCTGATGAGAACAAAGATAAGTTTTACAGACAACTTCGGGATATTTTGAATTCTGTCAAGAAAGGAGATATTTCTCTTATGCTAGGTGACTTCAGTGCTAAAATTGGTACTGACTCTGACCTTTGGGCTTTGGTGTTAGGTCCTTTTGGCATTGAGAGTTCCAATGGCAATGGGGAATGTCTTCTACAAGTAAGTAAACTTAACGGTTTGTGAATAACTAACATACTAAAAACACAGGGAAATTTAAAAATATACATGGATTTCACCTAATGGTTGAACAGGAATATGAAAGATTACATTTTAATTAATAGCAAATGGGCTAATTCGGTTAGGAATACCAGATCATATGGGGAGCTGAAATTAGGTCTGACCATTATCTGGTCAAAAGTATCATGCAACTGAAGCTTAAGAAATGTGGTGCTAAGGTTAAGAAACATATTTTCAACACTGAAGATCTGAAAGATTCAGATATAGCCAAAGTGTATTATGATAGGCTACTTAGTTATTATGACAACCGTGGTTTACTTACTGCTGAAGTGGAAAAAGAATGGGATCAGTTTATACAAGCTTTTCTTGAAATGAAGAATACTCCTTTGCATAAAAAGGAACAGGCGAAGCAAAATTATTTGAGTGATAAGGCTATGGAACTTATTTCTGAAAGAAGGAAGTGCAGGAAGAATATGAATCAATACCTTACTAGTCCTAACAGATGGCATCACAGCATCACAATGAGCTTAATAAATGTGTAAAAGATCAGTTAACAGCTTATAAGAAGCTTTTTGGCTTGGTAGCTTGGCTGACAAAGCAGAGGAAGCAGTTTGACATAATTTTTTTCATGGGAAGAAATAGACAGGTACACAGGGATTGAGGGATAAACATGATAAGGTGGTTGAAGGCTAGGATTCTATGATAGCTAGGTGGGCTGAACATTTCAGAGATGTTCTAAATAATGCAATTATTTCTACTCCTATTTTTTGTAATGAGGATAGATGTATTACTGGCTTTAATGTTGGCCTATATCACATTCTGAAATCACTTTGGCTATCTCTAAGTTAAAATTGCATAAATCCCCAGGAGTGAATGAAATTACCACTAAAATGTTTAGAGCTAGAAACTTTTGTGTTGTCACATGGCTTACTGAAATTTCGAATTTTTTTTTATGATAAAGGTGTTGTTCCTAAGGATTTTACTAGAGCTTTATTATTCCTATTTTTAAAAAAGGTGACCAAGCATTACTGGCATGTCTGCTGAGAAGCAAACCTACACCTTGGAATGCTTTCCATCCTCCCTCCCTGAAAAGAGAAATTTAAATTTATTTTTAAAAAAGGTGACCGTATATAACCGTAGTTCTTGAGATAATTATAGGGGTATTAGTTTACTTTCTGTTCCAGAAGTTCTTTGCATGATTTATACTTAATAGAATTAAGAATTTGGTTGATGGACAACTCTGTGATGAACAGTGTGAATTCAGAAGTGGTAGTATTGATCAAATATTTTCACATAGGCAGATTCTTGATAAATGTTTAGGTTTCCCTTAATGTTAACATTTGGTTACTAGCTTTGTAGATTTCAAAAAGGCTTTTGACTCTGTTGACTGCTGTAATTTATAGTTGATTGTGAGATTATATGGCATACCAAACAAGTTAGATAACATAATAAAAGCTCTCTATAGTAACACTGAGTCACGTGTGAGAGTTGGTAAGGTTTGTAGCAATTGGTTTAGCATTGCCAGTGGAGTTAGACAAGGGTGCATTTTGTCTCCTTTTCTTTTTAGTTTGGTTATTGATTGTTATGCAGAATTCTTCGCAAGGGAAAGTTTTTGACCTCAAATGGTTTAGAGATTTTCAAATTTCTGATTTAGATTATGCAGATGATTTAGTCTTATTGGCTAATGATGTTGCTGAGATGAATTCTTTCATTAGGCTTTGATGAGACTGGTAATAGAGCAGGTTTGGTGATAAACAGAGAAAAAAACTAAAGTGATGAAAATTGGTCAGGCTTTTTTCAGTTGCTTTGAATGGCTGCAGTCTTGAGCAAGTGTTTTAGTTTAATTATCTTGCTATATAACAGATATTGGTGATGTGTGGTATGATATAATTAGAAGAATAGGAACTGCTGTTAGGACTTTTAAGAATCTATGGAGAATGCGAAAAAATAGGTGTATACACCTAAAGACTAAAATTATGCTATATAATAATTTGGTTCTTTCTAAGATTAATTATGTAGCAAAACATGGACCCTTTGTAAGCAGGATAACAAGAAACTTGATGCATTTGATTCTAGATGCTTGCACAGTATCTTGAGCATTAGGTGGTTTGACTTTGTAAGTAATGATGAAGTTAAAAGAAGGAGTCACAAATCTCCTTTAAACAGCATTTTGTGCAGAGAGAGACTGCATTGGTTTGGCCATGTTGCTCATATGCATAGCTAGAGATTGGCAAATAGGATTATGAACAGTAAAGGTTTCAGGAAAAGAGAGAGACCTAGGATGCAATGAGCAGACAATGTCAAACAGAACCTTGCTAAAATTGGCATACAGTGGCAAAATACAGCAGATGTAGCTCAGGACAGATGTCTAGAGAAGAAAATTACACAGTCTGTTAGGACCTCCGTAGCCCATGCTGTATGAGGATTTTGTATGCAGTATGTACATATGTAGTGTGCTATCAAAACTATGTCTTGGGCAGAAATATAAAATTTCTGGAATTTGATATAAATCCATAGAAATGTTAAATATAAAATAAATAATTCTTCCAAAACCCACTCAACCCCCAGGTAAGACATGGATGTTTCCTTTCTTGTCCTACCACCATTCAAGGATCATTTAAACATCAAAAGTTAAAAAAATGTAAACATAGATAATAATCGCAGCTTGACCTGATGCTCTTTTGGCATTGAAAAATCATTAAGTATTTAGCGGAAAAAATTTTCGTCGCCATACGGGAATCGAACCCGCATCTCTCCAGTAACATGCCAGAGTGTTCTTATCAGTTGAACTAATGCCAACTTATCTTTTTTCCACTTATTTTAAAACTATACTCTATCACCGAGAAATGCGGGCCAACCATTGGTGCCATCTGTGGTCTTGGGTGGCAACTATTACCTTTATATTGCACAGAGTGAGATGGAAATAAATAATAGTCTCATCACGCTATTTAGCGTTATTAATGATTTAAACATAGATGATAATCACAGCTTGACCTGTTGCTCTTTTGACATTGAAAAATCAATAAATATTTAGCGGAAAAATTTTTGCCGACATACGGGAATCGAACCCACATCTCTCTAGTAACATGCCAGAGTGTTCTTACCAGTTGAACTAATGCCAGCTCATCTTTTTTAAGACTACACTCTATCTTCGAGAAATGCAGGCCAACCATTGGTGCCATCTGTGGTCTCGGATGGCAACTATTACCTTTATATTGCACAGAGGAGATGGAAATAATGATGCTCTTTTGGTATTGAAAAATCACATTTGCCTGAAATTTAACACTTAACAACAATATACAATTTTTTCCGCTAAATATTTATTGATTTTTCAATGCCAAAAGAGCATCAGGTCAAGCTGTGATTGTCATCTATGTTTAAATCATTAATAATGCTAAATAGCGTGATGAGACTATTATTTATTTCCATCTCACTCTGTGCAATATAAAGGTAATAGTTGCCACCCGAAACCACAGATGGCACCAATGGTTGGCCCACATTTCTCTGTGATATAGTTTTAAAATAAGTGGAAAAAAGACGAGCTGGCATTAGTTCAACTGGTAAGAACACTCTGGCATGTTACTGGAGAGATGAGGGTTCGATTCCCATATGTCGTCGAAAATTTTTTCCACTAAATATTTATTAATAAAATGTAGAATGGCAGAAAATCATTTCAGTAACAATTAATGTTCAAACATTAGGAAAGTGTGAAATATTCATCTATCTTTCTCCCAGATTTGAATATGAGATCTTTTTATTATTGGTGCATAATGAGATCAAGAATTCAAATCCAAGAGAATACTTGGTGAATGTCTCACATTTGCCTGAAATTTAACACTGAACAACAATACACAAAGTAAAAAGAAAACTTACATTGCCATACTGCCATGCCATTTTGAACAAATGTATCTGTAAAATAAAAACTAAGATTTATCATTATTACTGAAAATTATAACTATTCATGATTAGGATATTAAAAAAAAACACCTTAACTGAAATTAAAGAAATTTTAAAATTCACACTGCAATGACTGCAATAATTTAATAAAATACAATTTTATTTATTAAAAAAATACAACCAACAAAGTTAAAAGGCAATTTGCGGTAGCTGAGAGGCAGGTTCAGATCTAGAAAAAAATGAAAAATGGGGGAAGGAGACTAGATTTCCAATGCAGTGTAACATTTCCCCTTCTATTTTAAAGGTTTAAAAAATTATAGAAAAATGCATGACATATAAATAAGTTTACTAATTAATAATTATTGAAATTTCATAATTAAAGCTTCCAACTGGATTGTTTTATCTCTGAGTAGCATTTTTTTTATCCACAATGGCCTACACAGCCAAGTCACAAGGACCCCTAGGGCTCAGAGAAAGATGGGGGAAGGGGACTCACTGGACAGCTGTGGGGAGACAAATAGATGCTTCCTGTCAAGGCCATCCAAGGTGTTCTTTAAAATGCTCAGGGAACATGATTTTACATCCAATTCAACACAAGTGGTATTTCCAACCCCATCAGTGTCTTCTATCTGACCAAGCTCAGGGTGGTATTTTCATACAGATAAATCTCAAAGCTGGCAATCAGTGGACTCAAACTTGGGAAATGCAAATTTCTAACCTGGAGCACTATCAGCTGAGCCAACTCAGAACCATTTTTAACTGCACTATAACAAAAGAATGTATTATGTTAAATAAAATGTGATACTAATTAACTATGTAATAATGAATATACAATCCAACTTCAACATCATATTGTATATTCTTAATTTGACACAGTGTACTTTAGCACTGTTCATATATAAAGTCTGTTCTACTCATGGAAACTACTTATCTCTTCCAGCCAGGGCTATGCCTAGCCAATTTTGTGCCCTGCAAAAGTAGACCAAGTTTTCAACCTATTGAATAGTAACTTTTTGAACATAGTAATAAAAACTGATCATGTAAAAATTTTAAATCGTGCCCTAGGTGTAATTTTTATCCATGGCAGATGCCCCACTTATCCATGCTTTGGCACAGCCTTGCTTTCAGTGTTATAAACCAATTACTAGTTCTTTTAAAGTAATTTATCATCTGTTCTACTTTTTAAAAAACACCCACTGCAACTGTTAAGAGATTAGTAAGTCTCTATTAATAATTCTAATTCTGATGAGATTTTCACACTAATTATTAAATGTAAATTCAAAATTCACAATTAGCAAGATCAAGAATGGCATATAAGAAATGTAATTTTGATACAGAAAACAACATACATCCAAAATAAATTACTGAAATTTGGTTTTCATCATTATTTGATAATCAGTAAGCTGCCGATATAACTGTTGTATACACAAAACATATTTTTAAAACTCAATTCTCTTTTCTGCAATCTTTTTAATACAAAAACAAAATAATTACAAACTACATATATAACACAAGCATCATCAACCAAGTTTAAACAGTTACGGTCGCCTATGTACGATAATAATTATCACACTTTTCTTATCGGCTGAAAATTAACCACCTTAATATTTGGCAAGTTAGCAAATTTTCACTATTAAAGCTATAGGGCAATTTAAAGGCTTACACTATTGTTTAGGTACATAGCGATAAACATCTCTGGACACCATTGTAGAATATTTCCAAAATTCAACTCTTCAGAGCGGCATTGTTTCAGATGTGCAGCTGGAGATTCCTCTCTTTTTACATTTTTAAGTGTCAGATTATCTGGAAGATAAGTTGCTGGCATTTTTTGTTAGGCAACTAAATCAGTCCCTATCATCCTTCGAAGAAAATATGAATTCAGTGACTCATGATTCATATTTTCTTATATCAGTGACTCGATGATTGCATAATATTATTCAGTGACTCGATGATTGCATAATCGTTATGCTTTATTTTTATTATTTTTAAGGGAGCATTTAGGGAAGCAGTGACGTCGGGTGACCAACATTTCTCCGCAGCAGCGCATTTTAAAAATGTCACTTTCAGTCTTTCTAGCGAGCAGAATAACTGGTTAGTTTATGGAATATCGTTTAGTTATAAAACTAAAACAATATTCCGTCAACAAAAATTAATAAATATCGCTGGTGGTTAAAACCGCTGGACGATGAAAACACTAAAAATTTGTTTGTTTTTCAAATTTTTTCAGAAATAATTAAGTTTTCTAACTCTTACTAGCAGTTAGCCAAGGTTTTCATTCACACCAATCCGTATTAGAAGACCTAGATTGAATTTTATACCTCAGAATTGTAGACATATTTCGGTGTTTTATGATGAATCATATGGGTAAACAAAATATTAATGTAATTTTTCCTCAACGGAAATTTTTTTTTCCGAAAAAATATCGCTAATTTTTATTTGGTAATATGAAAAAATAATTTTTACATGTATTATTCAAATTATAAATGTATCTATAAAAGAAAAATTGCGTTTCGCTTTAAGGTGTCCATAGTTGTACCTACGATATAAGCTCACCGGACAAAAAATTAGTCACCCCTGGCTGAATGTCATCCAATGATGTCACCTAATAGCGCGTAACGCCTCCGCACGACCAAAAAACAGCCGAAATCCTGTCTGGCATGGATGCCATGGAAGCCACCAGTCAGGAGCGTGTGACTATGGGGGGATGAGGGGAGGCTCCCTCCCAAAGTAACTCGGAGTTCGCAAAATTCGAAGCGACTTCGTAAAATCTAGGTGAGTTGTGAAAATCTGTAATTTCTTTTTTGGTAAAATTAAAGGGAGTTGTCAAAATGGAGACAACTTGGCAAATGTAGGGCAGTTTGGAAAATGGAGACGGCAAAATCTATAGCAGTTGGCAAAATTCGAAGCCACTTAGTAAAATACAGGTAAGTTGGCAAAATCGGGACAACTTGGTAAAATTTTGGGGAGTTGGCAAAATTCGGAGTTACTTGGTAAAATCTTAGGGAATTGGCAAAATTCGGAGTGACTTGGCAAAATCTTGAGATGTAAGAATTGGGATTTTTTCTGTAAAATTATGGCGAGTTGGAAAATTCTAGGGGCAGTTGGCAAAATTCGGAGTGACTTGGTAAATCGTGGAAAGTTGGCTAAAATTTGGAGTGACTTCGCAAAATTGTGGGCAGCAAAATTCAGGTGAGATGTAAAAATTGCAGTCTTTCTTCTGTAAAATTATGACGTTTTGGCAAAATTGAGGCAACTTCGCAATATCTAGGAGAGTTGGCATATCTTGGGTGAGTTGGCAAAATTCAGAGTGACTTTGCAAAAATCAGGTGAGATGTAAAAATTGAGATTTTTTTCTGCAAAATTTTGGCAAGTTGGCGAAATCGATGAAACTTGGCAAAATCTAGGGCAGTTGGCAAAATTGGAATCCACTTTGTAAAATACAGAGGAGTTGTGAAAATTGGGATTGTCTTTGTGAAATAAGGAGAGTTGACAAAATCGAGAAAACTTAACAAATTTTTGGGGAGTTGGAAAAATTTTGAAGTGACTTTGAAATCACAATTTTCATGAAAGTTGTAAAAATTGGAATTGTTTTTACGAAATTAAGGAGAGGTGGTAAAATCGAGGCAACTTGGCAAAATCTAGGGGAGTTGGTAAAATTGGAAACTACTTGGTAAAATCTAGGGGAGTTGGTAAAACTCGGAACTACTTAGTAAAGTACAGGTGAGTTTTAAATATTGGGATTGGTTTTGTGAAATTAAGGAGAGTTGGAAAAATCCAGAACTCTTGGCAAAATCTAGGGTAGATGGCAAAATTCGAAGTCACTTGGTAAAATAAAGGGGAGTTGTGTACATTGTGCCTTTCTTGTGCATTGAAGGAGATTTGATAAAATTCGAAGTGACTTGGAAAATTCAAAGATGTAAAAATTGCGATTTTTTCTGTAAAATTACGCGAGTTGGCAAAATTTAGGGTAGTTGGCAAAACTCGAATCCACTTCTGTTTTGTTGGTAAAATATAGGCGAGTTGTGAAATTAAGGACAGTTGGACAAATCAAGGGGAGTTCTGAAAATTTATCCTGACTTGCTACAATTCAGGTGAGATGTAAATGTTGGAATTATTTCTGTGAAATTATGGCTAGTTGGCAAAATTGATTTTCGAGTTGAAAATTTTCGAATTCTCCTTCCCCCCCCCCCCCCTAATCATAGTCCTTCGCTACACCCCTGCCACCAGTGTGCGGATGTAGTACACATCAATATTCATCCACTCTTCCAGTAGCAAATGCTGCAGTTCGGCCAGATTGGCCGGATGGCTGGGACGGCGCTTCATTCATTACTCCAAATAGTCCCACAAATTTTCTATGGGATTTAAATCCGAGGATTTGGCGGGCCAGTCGAGATGTTCGATAGCTTCAGAATGCTTGCCGAAATCAGACACCTTTCGAACCCTGTGCACGCGACAATTGTCGTCTTCAAAGACTGGGGCATCCTTCTGATGTTCACTGTGGAGATACTGCACAAAAGGCAACATGTGGGTATCCAGTAGCTCCATATAGCCCTTCTGGTTCAAGTGTGACATTACCACAACCAAAGGACCACTTTCCCTCGTACATCACTCATCCCCAGAACATTACAGAGCCTCCTCCAGCTCGAACAGTACCTTGCACACAGTCTACATGGAAGGCTCCATGAGGCTTATGATATACCCGTTTCCTCGCATTATTCGAGTACAAGCAAAAACGTGAGTCATCCGACCAGATCAGTCGCTTCCAAGAATCGACAGTCCAGTCTTTGTGGTGCCGCACCCACTGTAGCCGTGCAGCCTGTTATTAAAGTCTAGATATTTCACAACGAAGTTCCTGCTTTTTATTCCAAAGGGATTTTTTTGTTGCTGTTAATATTTACATTTTTTTTTATATAAGAGATTGGACATATCACAGTTTACCCTGAACATTAGAAACTTGATTAAACAATGATAGAACTTTGAAATATTTTGCAGGGGAGGGGAATTTAATATATTCTATATCAGGCACTTGCTGAGGTCCTGCCATCCTCACAGACCTTCTACTATGGCATATAAACTGACAGGCTCCTGTCAGACCTCTGTGGCAAGCAGCTGCTTGAGGGGGTATTTATTTTATTTTTTTTTTATATCAGGCACTATACTAACCTTTCATTTGGTATATTAGAAACTTTTATATATAAATGTTAAGGTGTTGATATATTCCAAGAATTTGCATTTTAAACTTTTTCTTTGGGAAGGAGAATTTTGTCCGAAATTTCCGCTGAAGCAGGGTCGAATCTAGAAGAAAAATCAAGGGGGGATGGAGTTATCATTTTCAATGCAGTACAACATTTCCCCCTCTGTTTTAGAGGTCTTCAAAAAGTGAAGAATAAATTTATTCTTCATTAATATGAAATATAAATAAGTTTAATAATTTTTAGCTCCTATTATCCTTATTAGCATTCTGAAAGTGGGAGGGGGAAGTTTAGATTTGGCTCTGCACTGGATATATGTAGTTTTACAATAAATCCCTATTTTATGAAAAAAATGATGTTGCTTTCATTTGATATGTAATTTGTTAATGCTAACTTTAAATGGGATTAAACAATTGTGTTTAAAAATGGAAACAAACGCAAATCTGAAGCGGAAAAAATTATTATATATATATATTAAACATCTCTTGACCTTCCAAGAAAAAAAAAATCGATTTAGCAATGTTCGGCGAAATAATTCCTTTTTTGTACATGAAACAATGCAATTTTATTGAGTACTATTCATATAAAGCATTCGGATAAATTGCAATTGACATGCAGCGTGCGGCTTTCTGAGTATCAATAGCATGGCCACAGCCATTCTGCGCGGCTGCACTAGAGACCTATGCTAAGAGGTAGGAAGGACGCCTCTCCCTCTTCCTACCTCCATGATATATGTATGCATGATCATAATTGCGGTCACTAATGAATCGGGTGACTTGAATATTTCTATCTCGAAACACTGGTATACTTTTTTGACCCCCCCCCCCCCCCCATAAAATCTGTCATATGTGCTCCTAAAGTTCACTGCTTATTTTTTCTGATCACTTAACCAATTTGATGTTTAAAAAAAAAATATTTATTCATTATTCAAATTATAAATACAGGTATAAAAGAAATAAAATTATACATTAACGAAGGAAACTATAAAATACTTTATCACAACATAAAATAGGCTAGAACTGACAATATCCAGCAAAGCTAGAACGCAAAACACTCCATCACCAATTTAAAAAACTGTTTTTCAGCTGGTTTCTTTACTGACAGTTCGTAACTCAACCGAAACCGTACACGTAATTAAAGTTACGGCTACGCAGGCTACGGGTAAACTTGGGTAAACTGGCTTCCGTCACCTTTGAAAACATTCGTGATAGTCACCGAAGTTGTAATATAATTTATTTCTCCATATAAATCTATTCCGAATGGAAGTTGGTGATGTTCGTATAATCGAAGATGCAGATTTTCAAAATCTCCGAGATCTCCTTGATCTTAGTGATGGATGGCAGATGGAGTATCAAAAGGGACAAACCCTAGTGTGGACTAAATCTACCCAAGGGTCAAGTTTTAAAATGATAAAGGTGTATTTTTTTTTTGCTATATATGAATGCCATTTAGTTGACGTTTTTACAACATTTGATGTACAATATCTCTCAAATAGAGGGTAAATTTTTAACGAGTTAGACATCAAAGGGAAGTTCATGACGTGTAATAGGCCTCTATGGTGTATAAACTGACAGGCTCTCTGAATCATCTGTTTGAGAAGGTATTTTTTTATGTACAATAATCCAGGGTAAAAGTAACCAGAGAGAACAGCAGATCCAGAAGTAAAAAAAAAATATATAACTAGGGTGACCAGATGCCCCCATTTTCTGGGGACTCCCCCTGAATGAAAAGCTCTCTCCCCCTGACAAATAAGTGTCCCTGGAATATATTTTCAGATATTATGTAAAATTTTCAATTAACTCTACAGCATAAACAAATCTTTTACTATGAGTGGTTAGCATGCTTGGCTGCTAATGAAAGAGACCTGGGTTTGAGCCCCTGGTAAGGCATGAATGTTTGTGTTGTGCTTCTGCTGAGGCTCCACCATCCTCACAGACCTTTACTATGTCATATTAAACTGGAAGGCTCCTGTCAAACCTCTATGGCAAGGATCCAGGACTGCGTTTAAAATAATTGGGTCCTAGGCACAAGACATATTCGGGGGCCCCTACACCCCTACCTTCCTGTATATATAAGTAGATATATATTATATCGTAGAATCTATAATTGCAGAAAAATTGCAAAAAAGCTTAAAAAAAAAATTTATGTCAAAATGCTTATATTACACCAATTTTTTTTTCAGGAGATATAATTTCTTGTGAATATTTGAATCAAGTAATATCATTAATTAATGTATCATAATTTAATTTTGATATCATTTCTTTTCCTTTGTACAATATTGCTAGAGTATTCAATTTTTGCTCTAGGAGTGTATTTTGCAAATAATTAAGAATTTTTTAAAAAGTATCCCTGTATCCAATGTATGAAGTTGTGCGCCTCCCGTAGGCTAATGAATCCTTCAAAATAACTCCAACAGCTATAACCATTGTTGTATTGCAGTGAGATAGGATAGGTTTCGTTGTGCTAAGTGCATAAATGAGCATTCAATAAAATCATATGTCATGACAGATTATGTAACAATGACAGATTATGCAACAATGGTGCTGGAGAAGTAGACATAATTAATAAAGAATAATAGGTTTTTATAGGTAAGTCAGTTTGTGAGATATTGTGTAGTGCGAATATGACAATCATTCTACATTTTGGGAAACTTTGCTATGAGCCACACTCTTCATAAAAAGTGTGGCCAATACAGAAAGTCAAGGCAATGAACATTCATATTTTCATCATCTCATACAAGCATGTATATATATATATTTTTCATAGACAGCATAATATCAGATAAACCGACTTAGTGATGGAAACAAAAGTGCTGTAGATACGAAAAAAAAAAGTTGCTCATTGTAAATGATACTTCCATAAATACTCTATCTACATTGTTCATTTCTCATTTTCAGAATTTAATCATTAATCATTAAATGTCTTATAAAATTAAAAGAAGGTATTTTCTGCTGAGGTCCTGCCATCCTCTCAGATCTTCTACTGTGGCATATAAACTGACAGGCTCCTGTCAGACCTCTGTGGCAAGCAGCTGCTTGAGGGGGTATTTATTTATTTTATTTATTTATATATAATTAAGCTTAAAAATATTTTAAATAGAAAATGCAAACTTTTCCATTATATCCACACTAGAATTGTTTTAATATCATTGAGGAAGCACTTACATCAGAGGGTCAAAGTTCTAACTTAACAAACTATATTTATGGGGCCAGAGAGAAACAGTAGTCTGTCATTTTACACACCATAGTAGAAGGTCTCTAAGGAAATAGTTTTAGAAAATCAATGACCCCTGGTATCTTTGATCAGTAGCCAAGCACGCTAACCACTCTGCCTTAGGATTGCTTAATAGAACATACACAGAATATTTTTAGCTGGTACTCGCTTGATAGACTAGCAGAGCAAAGTGAAAGAATGGAACAATTTTAAATTCGCTTCTAAATCTATACAAAACATGACAATAAGTAAAAAAATTATAGTTAACAAAACGATTGAGAAATATTTGATTACCAAATGTTTTGAGAACATCACCTTACTCTGCAGCCTCCACCATGACAACGAGGTTGTAAGTCTCAAAAGTATTGGGTTTGATAAGCGATGTGGACAAGACATGCAATTCTCATATTTTCAATAGATATGTAAGATCCTTATAAAATAATGCATTATTAATTACCAGTGACATATCTTTGCATGCCCGGATCATTCGGTAGCGCGGGACTCGGTCGGTAGCGCGCCAGGCTCGTAATCTGCAGTTCCCAGGTTCGAGTCCCAGTTGGGTCAGCTTTGAGACTTATCTCCACAAAACTCCCCGCCCTGCCCATGGTCAGTAGGGGACACCGATGGGCTTGGAAAGGCCGCCATCCATCAAATTAAGCAGTGGCTTCGTGTGCGGGAGAGCACACGAAGCCACTGCTTAATTTGGCCTACCATACCTGGGGAAATTTAAAGAACATGCTGGATGGCCTTGATGGGAGACTAACATCTGTCTCCCAACAGCTGTTCCAGTGGGTCCCTTCCCCAACCTTCTCTGAGCCTTCAGGGTCCTTGTGAGCTGGCCATTTAGCCCATTTTGCGCAAAAAAGTGTCACTCAGAGGTAAACCATCCAACTCTGACGATTAAAACATATTTTTAATGAAAAATCAAGATTTTTCATGTCCTTGCCAGTTAATGTATATATACACTGCCCTACCAAAGTATTAGTCTAACTTCAAAGATCTGTAACTTCTAAAATATACATTTAATGGAAAAACATGACTGAAAATAAAGATCATAAATCTAGATTTTTAGCAATATTCTTTTAGTATTTAAAGAGTTATAGAAGCTGGAATATTTCACAACAATGAAGTGTCACATTTTTGCTTGTACTCGAATAATCTGAGGTGATTGACATCGTAAGCCGCGTGGAGCCTTCCATGTAGACTGTACAAGGTACTGTTCAAGCTGGAGGAGGCTCTGTAATGTTCTGGGGGTGTTTCATGTATGAGGGAAAGGGGTCCTTTGGTTGTGGTAACGTCACACTTGAACCAGACGGGCTGGCTATATGGAGCTACTGGATGACCACATGTTGCCTTTTGTGCAGCATCTCCACCATGAACATCAGAAGGATACTCCAGTCTTCGAAGATGACAGTTGTCGTGCGCACAAAGTTCGAAAGGTGTCGGATTGGCACAATGAGCATTCTGAAACCTTTGAACATCTCAACGGGCCCACCAAATCCCCAGATGTGAATCCCATAGAAAATTTGTGGGACTATTTGGAGCAATGAGTGAAGCGCCATCCCGTCAATCTGGTCGAACTGTGGCATTTGCTGCTGGAAGAGTGGATGTATATTGATATGCACTACATCCGCCCACTGGTGGCATCCATGCCAGACAGGATTTCAGTTGTTCTTCAGTCACACGGAGGCATTATGCACTATTAGATAACATTCAGTCAGGGGTGACTAATTTTTTGTCTGGTGTGCTTATTAATGATTGGTTTAAGAGTGGGGTTTCTACAGTGTATTCTTATGTACTGATGTAATAGTCAGTGTATTAGCTTCCTGTATCACTTAGTTGTCTGAAAATGTTTTTATGAAAAATCAAGATTGCTAGATAATGGCTTGACTATAAACCTGGATATCATAAGAATGCAGTTGAATATGTGACAAATGTTTGTAATCTTCTTAAATAAGAAAACTAATTTTTATCATAATCGAGTTACAGGTGATTCACAATGTACAGCAGAGGCACACAAAATTTTTTGGCATCAGCTGAATAGAAAAATATGTTCGTTTCAGACCAATAATTGGGGAAGAACAAAAAAAAAATTTACTTCTCATATAGAAGGTTATCATTTCGATGTATTCTATAAATTTGAGTATAGATAAAAAGTAATAAGGAAATATAATTATATATTAATATAAAGTTTTGTCAGTTTAAAGTGTCTTATTGAAGCACTGTGTGAAGGATGAGACTGGAACTGAGAAATGAGCTGCTCAACATTCAGCTTCAATAACAATGTGCAGCTAGTTGTATAATGTTGTTCAAATTTTCTTTTGTCTTATTAAAACACCATTCACTTTAGTAGAGCCAGATAAAAAAATGATTTCACATTTTTCAATTTTGCATGGGCTGGATAAAATTGTCAAATTGGTATATTGTCTCACAAGCCAGAGTTTGTGCATGCCTGATGTACAGAGATAAAATTTCTTTCCTCAGTGCAACACAAATAATCCCCGATTCTTTGAGAAAAATAAAAGAAAAAACATTTTGATATTTAAGTATCTTTAGTCACACTTTTCAATAAAAAACTTGTTTATGAAGCTGTGAACTTGCCCATACCATTTTCACACCATGGACTGTCCATATATGGATTCATGAGATTGATTATGTAGGCAGTATTTTACATTAATGGCACAGTTCTCTTAGCTCAGCATAACCATAGAATAATAGAACTGTCTTTTGAGATGGGAAAGAAAATGTAAACTTTTAATAAGTTTCCATGCCATGGGGAACATCTAAAAAATATTGAAAATCCATATGTTATTTTTATATGTGTTCAAAATTCTCATCATAAGTTCAATAATAGTAACATACATTCTCTTGCTTTATAACTATTTGAAGAGTTAGATGGAAAATAATTGTTTCGTTAGGAGTAAGAGTGGGATATTAGCCAACAATCTCCTTAATCCCTTATTTAGTGAGCTATTCCAGTGTAGTTCAATCCTTGGCTAAATACCTGATATGCTTTCAAGAGGTTGAGGGTTCAGGTTCCACCTCATTAAAGCTTAATTTTTGGCAGTTTAGTTTTTATCTTGTTTCCAAAGAAAATGAGATAAAGTTTTGTTTTGTCAGCTGTCTCTCTCTGTCTGTCTGTAGACATCAAACTTTTTTGTTTACAGAGATAAATTAAAAGCTATTTTTGTGTTAGATATGACTTTCTAAATTTCTCTAAAGCTACAATTACATTCTCTAGCAGTGAAAAAGTTGAAAATTCCAAAATTTCAAACAAATATTGCAAACGATGTATTTATGCTAGAAATTTTGGTGGTGGAATGTGGTCACGAAATTTCACTGACAACAATGAATTGGCATTTTAGACCCAGGTGTTGGTGAGGGGGGGGGGGGGGGAGGAAACACAACTTCTTTGTTTTAGCAGATAATTGTTTGTTTTTAGAGATAAATGAAAAATTACTTTTCAGGTTAGATAGGAATTGATAAAATATTATGATTTGCACTTTCAGAATCTTTCAAACACTATAATTGCACCCTCTAATGGTGAAAAAAGTTCAAAAGAATATTGCAACAATATATTAATGATAAAAAGTTGAAAATTTGGTGGTGGAATGTGAACGTCATGAAGTTTCCATTGGAAACAATGAACTGATAATTAGAAAACTAGTATTGGTACTAATCAAATATAATTTGCATTTTTCAAATAATGAGGTAGTTTTAATATATATGTCTTTTACAGATCACTAAATATGGAAACGGCAGAGTTGTTATCAAGTTTTTCAACTAATATGTATATTATAGAAATATAAAATTTTAGTGGTAGCTTTTAGATCATAGAGATATTCCACTAACTACAATAATCTACCCATTAACCCTTCCAGTGTCCACATTTTCTGTATACATTCGGAGAATTTGAATTGAGAGGCCAAGGATGTATGTATCCATTTTTAGTATAACAAAAAAAAAATCAATTTTTTAAAAATAAAATTTGCTGCTTAATTTATATAAAAATAAATAATAATAAATAATAATTACCCCCTCAAGCAGCTGATATATCTTATAAAAATATATAATTCAGGCTTCAAAAATAATATATTGTTTTTTAATTTGATGCATATTTTATGAGACTACAATATAAATAATTTTATAAAGGCATTTAATTCCCATTTCTTAGAAGCACTAAACGGTATTGCCGATTTGCTTGTTAACGTTCCTATTTGCTGAAGCAACCTTCTCATTTAACCTCACAAGTTTTATTTGAACAATTATCAACAAATTTTTCCTTAAATTTTCGAAAATTCCTAAAAATTAACAAACTACTATTTTTAAAAACGATAGATTTTGGAAGTAATTACAAAATACGTACTGCATTTTTTTTCTGTTTCACACTCTGTCATAAACCAATTTCAGTATTCCCAGGTTATTTTTATCATTTTTTCCAGCATTCTATGCATCTTTTCTGCCTTAAAATCGAAACTGGAAGTAAACACATCCTTCTTAGAAGTTCTGGTTGCAGTTGCATTTAATTAGTTATGCTTCACTGAAGCAAACAAGACGCAGATGGCTGACACATGCAATCTCCGTTGTGTGTGCTATAAGTGTTGTTTACAGTTTTGGTCTAGCATATTGGTTACCCTTTGTAAAGTTAGTATTACTTTTTTTATATTTAAACCTTAGTTTTCATTTCAATAGTTTATTTTCAGAAACTAGTGATCTTTTGGCCGATCGATAAGTATTGATTTTTTTTTAGAGTTATGCTACATCATATGGGGCGGGGGTGGCTCAGTCGGTAGCGCACCAGGCTCGTAATCTGTAGTTCCCAGGTTCGAGTCCCAGCTGGGTCAGCGTTGAGATTTATCTCCACAAAATATCCCCGCCCTGCCCACGGTCAGTAGGGAACACCGATGGGCTTGAAAAGGCCACCGTCCGTTGGATGGGACATTAAGTCGTGGCCCCGTGTGCGGGAGAGTCATACCCTGTGCACGTTAAAGAACACGCTGGATGTCCTTGACGGGAGGCTACCATCTGTCTCCCAACAGCTGTTCCAGTGGGTCCCCCTCCCAAACCTTCTCTGAGCTTTCAGGGTCCTTGTGGCCTGGCCATTTAGCCCATGGTGTGCAAAAAAGTGCCGCTCAGAGGTAAAACAATCCAATCCAAGCTACATCATATACCAGCCTACAACTTGTTGCTGTGGATATCTGAACATTGCATTAGACTATATGGTAATTTTTATTTTATTATGTATTACTTTTCCAGTAAAACTTTGATCTAATATAATTTTCTGAAAATAAATGAGGTCTTCGATATGGAAGCAAATTAATTTCTCTATATTTACTTCTGTTAGTTAGAGATCTTTTGATCGGCTGATTTATTGATCTTTCCGAATATGCTAGATCGGAGGCCGGCTTAAAAGTTGTTGCAGATATTTTATTTAACATCCCATTAGGTTATATGTAATTTTTCTTTTATTATTTCTTGTTTTTTTTTAGTAAAAAAAAACTTTGAACTTGTATCGTTTTCTGAAAATGAATGACTTGGATATGGAGGCAAAATAGACTTCCTTGCTACGGAAATCAGCCGTCATATGGTAGGGCAATTTTGGAAATGTGTCCCCTCTGATAAACTCACATATAAAGTTTCAGACCCCCCCCCCCCTCTAGAAAAATATCATTTTTTTTTTTAATTACAAATTTTTATGTTTATATTGAATGATTTTAAAGGCAACCCCTCAGATCTTGGCTGTGCCACACAGATGATGCTGTTTTTTTTTTTCGCTTTGGTGCACACACCTTTCTGCACTTAACCAAGATCGCCAAACTTCAACACCCAAAGAAAAAATTCATAATGTTTAGCAAAAAAAGTAGCCAAGGAAGTTTTTCTCTATTTCATTGTATAGTGCAATCTTTTTTTTCACCATATCACATTGAAAAAGGCTTATTAAAATCAATATACTTGCAAATTTGTTTATATTATTTATTTTCATAAAATTCATAATTAAATTCTGTTTAATTTGGTATATAACATAACCTATTTCCGTTGATTGGTTATTTTTTTTTTAAATTCTAAAGTTGACTTGTTTATGTGACAGCACAATTGGCTAAATGCCTGGAATTTTCTCAAAGTATGGTACCGAGAAAAAAATTACAAAACGAGAAAAAATTTTACTTAAAAACAAAAAAATTATTTTTTTGTTATTCAGAAATATATAGTCATTCTATTCATGTGCATTGAATCATTTCTGTCTATTAGTTCTTTTTAATAATTTTTATTTGTGTTGCCAGATGCATTATTTTACTACTGACTAAAAAAGTCCTATTAAAATAAAACATATCTTTTTTGTTAAATACTTGATTTTCAGAAGATCCAGAATTAAATGCTGATTAATTTGGCATATAACATGCCATAATTCCTTTCATTAGTTATTTGGCAAAAAAATTCTAAAGTTCAAGTTTTTTTGGGGGTGAGCATAGGGAGAAAATAGCTTGGCCTCTGGATGGAAACCTGTTTTTCAGGCTGGACACTGGAAGGGTTCAGTACTATTTGCATTTTTTTCATCATCCTCTGGTTCAAATTAAAACTGTTAAGGTATTAAAGATGGAAGTACTTCATTCTCTGTTAAGGAGTAAAGGAAAGACTTCATTCTCTTTGAAAATGAGATTCTCATATGCACCAGAGGCAATATTCGTTCTTTTAGTTATAAGGTAACAAGGCATTACCTATGGATTATTTTTGTTGAATCTCTGTATGAAATTGATTATATAACTTTGATTCATATATTTTAGGTGAAAACATTATTCAACAATGTAGCACCTGCATTACTGTATGATGTACTGTTGGATCCTGGCTACCGCAAAGTATGGGATCCATATATGGTTGAAAGCTACGATATTGGCTGCCTGAACCCCAATAATGATATAGGATACTATTCTGGTAAATTATAATTATATATCATAAATAGTTATCTGCTGTATGCAAATGTGTGTTCAGTATTAAAAACAAACTTTTTTTTATCTCTTTTAAGTCTTGGATTTTTAAAACTGAACTCATTCTGGTAGTCAAGTTAATTTTTCAGAAAATTAAATAAACAACACGGTCTGGTTGGACCTTTGTAGCTGGGGGTGGGGGTGGCTCACTCGGTAGCGCACCAGGCTTGTAATCTGTAGTTCCCAGGTTCGAGTCCCAGTTGGGTCAGCATTGAGATTTATCTCCGCAAAAATTCTCCGCCCTGCCCATGGTCAGTAGGGGACACCGATGGGCTTGGAAAGGCCACCGTCTGTCGGATGAGACGTTAAGCCGTGGTCCCATGTGCGGGAAAGCCATGGCCTTGACGGGAGGCTACCATCTGTCTCCCAACAGCTGTTCCATTGGGTCCCCTCCCCCAACCTTCTCTGAGCCTTCGGGGTCCATGTGACCTGGCCATTTAGCCCATGGTGTGCAAAAAAGTGCTGCTCAGAGGTAAAACAACCCAACTGGTAAACAACCCAATCTTCATAGCCCATGGCTGCTTGAGGATGATGATGTTAATGTAAAGTAACTAACAAAACATTTGCCAGTTATATATCAAAACAAAAATAATTTAATTCTGAGCAATAAAATAGCCAAAATCCAAAGAAAATTTTAAAGGTAAATTAATTTTTTTTTAGGTCTTGAAGTATACTTAGAGAACACTAACACACTATTTTGGAGAAAGAACCAAGCACAGCACTATCACAAACAAATAAAAGAAATAGCTGTACAATTTTACCAAGCATTTATTACAGTACCTTGAAGAAATTCCAATTAGCACACAAAGATATCCAAATGTTTACCATAATAAAGAAGTATTTTGCAACTATAATGTCCCAAACCCTTTAGCAGCATGAAGAATTGTACAAAAGAAATTCAAAATGAATCAACAAGATAATCACCCTACAGCAGAGAAATAAAAAAAAAATTACTCGCATAGTGAATATGTAAATCTGTTTTTACTACCATAGAAAGAAAAAAAAAAAAGCAAGAAGTTTTAAATTGTGATGATTTTTATTTATCCCCTACTCTAGGCAGTCTTTGCATAAATTTTATTAGTGGAACACCCAGAGAGGTTGCCTATTTACCTATGTATCATCCTTCATCAAATAATTGAAACTTATTTCCAGTTCATATTCTTCCACATGCTAATTAAATAGTTTTATTTTCAGTAACATTCTGTATGCATTGCAGCTGAGAAAATATTCAAGTATTCCTGTGGGGAGGGGGATTTCACCTAAGCTTACAGTAGCAGAATTGCAACTTTAGCCTTCTGAAAAATTTTCATATGGCGGGGGAGGGGGAAGAGGCTATTGTTTTAAATATTTTCTGCGTATTTTTTATCGATACCTTAAAGCAGGAATGTTTAATATTTTTCGCTGCCAGGTGATTTTTCAAAAGTGAAAGCAATGGGTATGCCACTTTTCAATAATGGTGGCAACTAACAGGCCAGAACTTTGATGCACTGTATTGATTAAATGGTATAACAAATCTAAAGTAACAGTGCAGCTTTGTTTGCCACTAATTCCTCTCCAAGACTAAGTATAAGCTCTTTTAAATTGAATGCTAGCTGTCAATCACACAGAAGTACTAAGTGTACATTTCTTTTTTTAGACATTCATTTATTATAAATTTTTCCTGGTTAGTGAAATGATTCAAATTTATATAAAAATATTTAAATGACCACCATTACATTTTCTAATTGAAAGGTATTGTTTCATGAATCTTTACCAAATAAATATAATTTTATTTTATTAAAATATATTTAATGTTACAAATAATGTTAATTAATGATATTTAAGCAGAATTTTAATAAAATTAAAAAAAATACCTATCTTCCCATATGCATGCTAAAAAGTAGAAAATAAAACTAAAGCATATCGATCGTGCTATAAATTTGTCATCACTGAATCCATATTCACTTCAAAAGGAGATAGGGCACTTGCAACTTTGAGTAGGTAATCAGCCCTCTATCTCCCTTTGAAGTGAATTTGAATTCAGTAAATAATTGCACCATCAATATCCACTTTTCTTACTTTTTAGGTTACATATGGGAAGATAATTTATTTTTTTTTATTTTTTTTTCACTAAAAGCAGCTACTATCAAAAACTTCCATTTGATATGACTCATAAATATAATACCACATTTTTTTCTCCCCATTTTAAGTCATATTTGAGGTAGCCCATGATACTAAAGACATCACAAGCCTAAATTTGAGATGTAACTCATTAAGGTCTAACCCCACAAAAATCCACCCCCTTTTTGGGGGGGAGGGTAAAATTCTAAATACTACAATGGTCCTTATATGAGCTTTCATTTGATAACTAACTCATAACTGAAGGCCCTCGCATTCGAGAGATATAACAGAATAATCATTTTCATATTTCCCCATTTTTAGGGAGGAGGAGAAGGAAGTGGGTGGAAATTTTTCAACCTGCAACATTCTCCATGTCACAACCTTTCATCTGATGCATAACATGTTACTTCCAGCCATTGCATTCCGAAGATTTAGTGGAATGATCATTTTCATATTTCCCCCTTTTTTAGGGGGGAGGAAAGCATTGGCAGGTCAATTTTTTATAGCCTATAATACTCCCCACATTGCAAGCTTTCATTCGATGTATAACTTGTTACTTTTGGTACTCAAGTTTTGAAGATATAGAGGAGCAATAATTTTCATATTTCACCTTTTTTAAGGGAGAAAAAGCACAAGGGGTTAATTTTTTAAAGCCTGTGACACTCCCATATCATAAGCTTTCACTTGACACATAAATCATTAAGTTTGTCTGTCACATTCGAAAGATATGGTGGAACAGTGGTTTTGACAAATTCACACAACAACACATGATGAGTGAAAAGTAATAGGAAGATAGGTGCAAATATGTATACCTTTCACAAGAATCTTTGCAATAGCTAGTTATGAGACTTATAGACTGCTCCGTGCCCTTGAAGAGTCACTGTGTTGTCCTATATCATATATTAACTCATGCAAAAAACTGTTAATTGTTGGTGATGGCAGTCTATGAATTAAATTATCCACTTACATGTATAAAGTATTTAAACTACAAATTCCATAAAACATTTTCAAAGTAGCAAAATGGGAATTTGACCACATTACACACATAAAATACATTGCTTTCACAATCGCTCACTACCTGATAAAGTGTTCCAATAGCTGCTATTTGGAATTAGTGTGGGGTTAGAAATTTTAATAAAACTTTGCAAGCAGATGTACATATATATTTTAATGGAATGTGGTGGGTCTTCAGTTTATGAAATTTTTCTTAACTAAAAAGAAAGGATCTTTTTTTTTACTACAGTGGTAAAAAAAAATCCAGGACAGAGTGCAGTCATCATTAAATATACAAGGTTCAGTCCAGACATTTTGGGTATTTATTGGTAAGCAATACAAAAGATTAAAATTCTTTGGTTTGGGGAACCAGGATTCTTCTACTGTGAGATTGTTGTTTTGTCTTGGGATCATAGCCATAAGCCCAAGATTCATCGCTAGTGATGACCTTTGATAAAATGTCCCTGCCAATTTCGAATTGTCTAATTCATTCCTGGCAAGCATCAATTCAGTTCTGTTTTTGCTTTTCACTCAAAAGATGTGTAACAAACTTTACAACAATGTGCCACATGTTTAAAACTTCTGCCAGAATTCTTTGGCATCTACCATAGGGAGAGATTTGTATGGTTTACTAAATCAAGGATTTCTTCACCTATCCAACTGCATAAAGTGCCTGATGAGAGCATGTGTTCATCTTTTCTTGCTGCTGAAGGATGATCCAAACATTCTGTATGTTCAGTGCTTTCCAACCCAGCCTTAAATTTTTGTATCACATTTAAACTTTTGTTGTGCTCATTGCATCCTCACCAAAATCAGCATTTAATAAGATTGTGATGATTTTTTTTTTATCCAGTTTAAACATTTGGATTGCACTTCACAATACACACATTTGATTTGTTGCGCACTATATTAAAATTATGTTAGTTATCTGTAAATAATGATTAACATAAATTATTCTTGACTTTTAGTAAGATGTCCATCACCTTTAAAAAACAGAGATTTTGTATTGCATAGATCTTGGCTAGATACAGGACACGAACATCTGATCATTAACCATTCAGTGTACCACGAGGTAAGTGAGTTATCGTGGTTTTACTTAATCATTTTTGTGCTTTCTTCATTGCACAGCTAAACATTTTTAGATAAAATATCTTGGGGGGGGGGGGTCTCTTGAATTTTTCATCATTAGTACATTGCTGGAACACTGCACTTCTGGTTTCTTGATGAAACTCTTGTTTCTTTTTTTCTTCTGTCTGCTATATGTAAGATAGAGAAGGAGCCTGGAAGATACTCCTGGTTTGTACAGGCCTCATACAAGGACATGTTCCACTAAGACCAAAGTCGATTTTACTGATTACTTTCAGGAAAACACATTGGAAATTAGTTTTTACATGTACAATTTAGTGCTGATGGCAATTCAAGATCTTGTTAATGGTGGTTTCCACCAGATGGCAAAGCAGAGGGAAAAGCAACAGGAATTAATGGAATCACACATCTACTTGTTTATAAGTTTTGATAGAAGAGCTGTATAATGTTTCAAAGCTATTTTGCAAATGATACCATTTTAAGTAGAATTTAGCCATTCTCTTTATGATACTGAATATACAGGGTGATTCAAAACTTATCGTTCAAATTTCATGGGGAGGCAGGGAATACGTCAGGAAACCGATTTCACATAGGAAAGTATGTCCGCAAACATCATCTACATGAACAAAATGGACAAGTGAAGTGAACACAAGGAAACAGTACAGTTAAGTGGTAACGAATGTGACTTTTATTCCAACAAGGTAAAGTACAGGATCTCAGTAGGTGCTCAAAATTGTGACCATTTACACGGACACAGGATTCACAGCGCCGTTGCATTGACCGCCGAACATTTTCAAAAACGGCTGGCATATCACGGACAATGCCTGCGGTGGCCACTATTCGTGCAACAAGGTCCATTTCACTGTTGACGGGGGTCTCGTACACATGGTCTTTCATGGCCCCCCACAAAAAGAAATCCATGGGCGATAAATCAGGTGACCTGGGTGGCCAAGCGATTGGTCCACCTCTACCGATCCATCGAGCTCCGAATGTTCGGTTCAGGTAATCACACGCAACAATTGTGCTATGGGCTGGAGCCCCATCATGTTGATACCACATATCTCGGCGGATTTGCGCAGGAACAGCGCCCAGAAAAGTCGGTAACACTGTCTCGAGAAATATTAGGTATTTCCGGCCGTCCAATCGGGGCGGTAGCAAGTAAGGTCCCAACAAACAGTCACCAATGATTCCAGCCCACACATTTACGGCAAAACGATGTTGCGCAGCGTGACTTCTCGTACCATGCGGGTTGTCATAAGCCCACACATGTGAATTGTGTGTATTGAACACACCTTCACGAGTTCCCGAGTTACCCTTCACACCTTCACGAGTTCACGAGTGAATGAAGCTTCATCTGTAAAAAGGACAGAAGCTGGAAAACTGGGGTCCATGGCATCTTTCTGCATGAACCATTGTGCAAATTCCACACACTTCGGATAATCGTCAGGATGCAGTAGCTGCACCCTTTGCAGATGGTAAGGATGCACACATTCCTCATGCAGTATCCGCCACACTGCTGACTGAGAGACCCCAAGCTGCTGAGCAATAGCTCGTGTGCTGGTATTCAGATTATCTTCGATGGACTTTAGGACTTGTTCTGCGACGTTGACAGTCCGCGTCAGTCGTCTTCTCCCCGTATCCTGCATGTTGCTGTGCAGTGAACCACGTTCGCGCAGATTGCGATGCACACGTGCAAGCATTTGATGCTGCGGTATTCTTCTGTTGGGGTATCAGTCTTCGTAAACTTGCCTAACTCGGCGGCCACTTTCGCCAGCTGCCCCATATGCGAGATGCATATCCGCTAGCTCTTGATGCGTAAAACGATTCATCTTATCACTAGTAAGTCAGCTCGTACACTGATGACAGCGGGAGTGGTCGGGCGAGCTGTACACTGGTTGGGTACACACAGCACCCTCTACATACGCATGCATACATTTGCAGACATTCTTTCCTATGTGAAATCGGTTTCCTGACGTATTCCTACCTCCCCACGAAATTTGAACGATACATTTTGAATCACCCTGTATATATATTCTCTACCTGGTTAATCTCTCATCACAAAATGCATGTAAATGCAAGCACGAGTGAAAACCAAAGCAATGCATATCCAGTATTCAGGGCATCAAGAAAGATGAATAGTTACATTTCACTTATACATGCCCAATTCTGTCCAAGATCTACCAGCAGCTCCATCGTCTGGCAGCTACAACCACCATTCTCTTCTGTTGGGTGTCTGGTTACATTAGCATCAGGGACAATGACTTGGCAGATGCTGCTGTCAATTCAATCATTCTGGACTTCTGGCAGCATTTTACCATTGAGCTCCGGGCATAGATCTTGGTCAGAGCAGCTTGCAAACGCACTAGTTTGACATTAGTGCGTTCTTTGAGAACAAACTAATGTCAAACCCTGGCAGTCATGTTTTCATAGGAATTGCAAGGAGGAAGTTGTACCTGCTTAGCTCCACTTAGATCATTTATCACACATTCATTTCTTCTATGGGCAGACGATAAACGTAAATGTGAGTTTTACGACACTGTTTTAACTGTCAAACATATTTTAATTTCTTGTCTATATTTTAACTTTGAACTCTATATGTTTTTTAGCTTTCATGATTTTACATCTGAGCCTCATACTCTTAGACATCTTTTATCTGATCATTGCTTTTTACCACCTAATTTTTATTGGATATTTTAAATCTATAAATTTTATAATTAATTATATTGGATATTTTAATAGACTTCGATTTTACAATATTTGTGTTTCTCGTTGTATATTACCTGGGTTGATTAACCTGGTTTTTTTTTTTTATTTTGTTTTTTACATCTATCATTGTTTTACCTGTCATTTATACACTTGTTATTTGTTGTTTTACATCTTTACCAAATTTGTGTATTTGTCTTTTGATATTTTAAATTTTGGATGCAGGTTTTATCATTTATTATATCTTTTGTTTGGTGCATTATTACCTGAGTTGCCACTGTGCTATTAAATCTCAAACAACCAACCATCACTGACATATGATGAAGTCATGAAACAGTGCATGTAGGTTAAGCAAATTGAGGAAAAATCTCAACCAGATGTCACTCTTTTATGATATTAATGGTGAATAAGATGCAAAAACAAAAGTAATATTTTTTCATGCAAATGCACTGATTTTTATTGTAATTATTGCACAAAATCTGTGATATTAATGGGTGCACAGTAAGCATACCACTGCTACCTCTATATATTTTTTTCATTTTGTCAGTAGCAGATTGTAATGTAAGATTCCTGTTTTTGGCTAACCCATGAGTAATGTTTCATAGTATTGTCATATGTGGGCAAAACTTGACCATTCTGCTCTTGGTGCTCCAAACAATGGACATTAATTTTTATGGACACACATTCTTGCATCAACTTATGAATTATGGGTGACAAAAAAAAATTAACATAGAACAAATTATATTCAGATCAGAAAAAGAACGTTTGACTCAGCTTTAAACAGTTATCATTTGCAAAATAACTTTGAAACATGGGATGCTTGCGTTTCTGTGAAAACTTCTAAACAAGATGTGTGATTCCATTCTCCTTTCACTTTCTGCTGTGTCATCTGGCAACAAAAGCCATTTACAAGATCCTGAACAGCTACCAGTGCTATTATTGCACAATTTTGACTTGTTTTCATGTGAAAATTAATTGAAAGTAACTTAAGCATAGTTGCTAGGGCTGTTGTTCCAGCAGGCATGTATTTTTTTTTTGTTATGTTGGCTCTGAAGCAGTTGTCAGCAAATTCAACTTTGGTCTTAGTGGAGAATGTTCTTGTATGAGAAAGCTTATACAAGCTAGGAGGAGTTTCTCAGCTCTTTCTATATCCTATATGTAGCAACTAGTAAAAAAAACAAATATTTGCATCAAGAAAGATAAAACTACAAACTTTTCCAACAATGTACTAACTATGAAAAATTCAAGGACTGAATGAACCTAAGTTTTTTTTTTTATTTAAAAATATTTTGCCTGTTTCTTTATGATTTGGTAACTTTTGCATGTTGTTGGGGAGGGGGTGAGAGAATTTTTTTTATTTTACCTTATTAACATTGTTTTTTCTGTAGTTTGTATATATGACTTTAAAATTTTAAGTCACTGTCTTGCAAATACTGCATTGTTTCTTTGAAGTATTCTTTTTTCTATTTTCATTCATTTGATCATAAATGTCAGAGCACATTATTTGAAATTTTATTATGATTTTTGAGGCAAACTCTCTTTTTTTACATGTATGATAATGATTAATAATTTTATTTCAAATGTGACTTCAAAGAATATTTAAAAGAAAGTGTGGCTCTGTGATTATGTAAGTTAAATTTTGATTTTTTTACAGACTATTTGCAAAAGGATTATATTCTCATAGAATGCTTTATAATTTTAGATACAATCGTTTTAACTATGTTTTAAGAAATAAGCAATGAAATATTTAATTCTAAATTCTGACAGGTGGTGCCACCAAAGAAAGGTTTAGTTCGAGCATTATCATATTTAACAGGATTTTTGGTACGTCCCTCTGGAGAGAATGGCTGTGAGCTTAATTATATTACACAGTGTGATCCTAAAGGTGAGAAAAGGTTATTTGTTCTTAAATGTCAATGGTTATTATTGTAGTAATTACAGCATTCTGATTTCTTAACCCTTCCAAAGGTCCTCGATGATCATAGACATTGACAGAATCCTATAGGAGAAGCCCAAGATGAACATATATGTCTTTTGTACAACATTGGAACCTGATTTAAAAAAAATAGAAATTGGCATTTGAAATTTTTTTACATATGTCATCTAAAATATGTAATCAAGTTTGAAAAATAATGTTTTCTTTTTCATTTGATGCATATTTTATTAAACTACAATGTAAATAATTTGTTAAAGTCATCTGATTACCATATCTTAGAAGCGGTAAACAGTATTCCCAATTTGTTTACCTTATTCTGTGCTGAAGCAACCACCTGACTGAAGCTCACAAGTTCGATTTGAACTATTATCAACAAATTTTTTCTTAAAGGTTAAAAAAACTGAATATTAACCAAAAATGTTATTTTTTAAAATTGAAGATTTTAAAGGTTGGAGTAGAGGTACACAGTGCAGTAATTAAAATTAAATTGAAGTTTTTAATTCTCTGTGACACTGTTAAATGTTTTTAAGCACATCAACACATGGACTATGTTATCAAGTAAAAGTTATTAAGGAGAGATTTAAGTATCGTACCGCAGAGGATGGGTAGTAACAGGAAAATCCAGGATGCTTTTGGTGACAAATTTAATAATCAACATTCATATCGGCAAGTGATGCCTCAGCAGAGATTAAGAGAAGGATAACAGATGCCAATGGTCTACCCAACTTGGTGAAGGAATAACCATTTATATCTTTGATAGCATAGAGTGCTTAAAAAAGTTTTAGTTTCATGATGAACGTTTCCCACCCTCACTTAGGGTGCTTCGTCAGGTGGGAAGTGAGGAGCTTAAGCTAATGCAGGAGAGGCAGTTGGTTGTTGAGTGTGGGGGAGGGGGTGGGGTGCCATAAATTGAATCATCAATGGCTCAGCTCCAAGGATCGGTATGATCAGTGGATGTACGGGTGGCTGTAATGCGATCTGCATGTGACAGAGGTTGGGAGAAGGTTTGGGATTATGGGAAATGGCCAAGATCAGCGAGTGTTGAGGGAGGGTTTACTTTTGTGAATAGATTGGAATATAATTTACAATGAGTGGGGTACTTTTAGTGAATTTATAAATTCCATAAACTGAATTTTGGGGTTAAGATAATTACGTTAGTGAGGGCCTGAATAATGGTTTTCATATCAGTATTGATATTGGGAATTGTGTGTGTATTGGGGGGGGGGGTACTTGCCGATTTTTAGGATGCATTATGGAAGTATTCTAAAGGGTTTGGTGGGTGTGGATTAGTACAGATGATGATCGGTGATGAGAGAGGAGAGTGTTTAGGGGGGCATGGTATTTACAAAGTGTATGCTATATCCCCTAAGGATCAGATGCTACACTGGAGCATCTGATCCTTATCTGGCTGGGGGGAGGGGGACAATGTTGCAGAGTTTGGTCAGTTTTACATTAATGAGGATATTTTCTGTGACTGCTAATTGGAATTTGATAGGTGGGGATATTATAATTTTAGTGGAGTGAAAATCGGTGGGAGATTGTTTTTGGTGATTGCTTGAGATAGTGCAGTTTTTTGTAGTTTATTTAAGATATCATATCTATGCTCTTTAAGTCGAGTGTTAAATGGGCATGAGGTTTTCCCTGTGTATTTGTCTTTTGGGAAAATTTTACCTGTGGGGTCTTTGAGTTGGATGTAATAAACTCCTCCAGAACTGGGTATATGGTCACGATTGTTTTGAATATAGTGTGTGACATTTTAATTGGGACTTTATAATAGAAAGGTTTTAGGGTATTTTTAACAGAATATGTGAAATTATTATTGATGTATGGTAGGGCTATTGTGTATTTTTCCATTTCTTCATTTATAGGTGTTGAAGAGTTTTGGGATTGTTTGCATTTTATTCGTTTGTGAATTTTGTTGATGGTGTATGAGGCATATCTGCCCTGACCGAAGATTTTGTAAGTAATTGTGAAGTACTTACATCCCCCCCCCCCTGTTTTACAGTCTTTTCTGCCTTAAACCTATTTCGCTATTCCTGGAATTATTTTTATCATTTATTCCAGTATTCTATGCATCTTTCCTGCTCTTAAAATCAAAACAATAACTTTTAAAAAAAGTCTTCATAGCTAGATATTTTAACATCACATTAGATTATATGCTAATTTTTTTTTATTATTCTTCGAGACTCAGTCGGTAGCACGCCAGGCTCGTAATCTGTAGTTCCCAGATTCGAGTCCCAGCTGGGTCAGCGTTGAGATTTATCTCCGCAAAATTCCCCGCCCTGCCCACGGTCAGTAGGGGACACCGATGGGCTTGGAAAGGCCGCCGTCCGTCGGATGGGACGTTAAGGCGTGGCCCCGTGTGTGGGAGAGCCATGCCCTGTGCACATTAAAGAACACGCTGGATGGCCTTGACGGGAGGCTACCGTCTGTCTCCCAACAGCTGTTCGAGTGGGTTCCCTCCCCCAACCTTCTCTGAGCCTTCGGGGTCCATGTGACCTGGCCATTTAGCCCATGGTGTGCAAAAAAGTGCCGCTCAGAGGTAAAACAACCCAAATCCTCCCAACATGTTGGATACCCACTTCGTAAAATTAGTTTTTTTTTTCTTTTTTATAATTATGCCTTGGTTTTCTTTTCTGTAGATTTACATTATTTCTGTAAATTATCGATCTTTCGGCCAATTGATTTTTCGGAGTTATGCTACATCCAGATGGCTGTCTTACAACTTGTTGCTGTGGATATTTTAACATCACATTAGGTTATATGCTAATTTTTCTTTTATTATTTCTTTGTTTTCCCATAAAAAAACTTTAATCTTGTATCAATAAAATAAATATAATTAATTTTTTTAAAATTACAAGCTTTTAAGTTTATATTGAATGTTTTTAAAATATATTTTATATTTTACCCCCCTTCATAATATTTTGTCTGTGCCACTCTGACGATACAGCAATTTTTTTTTTTTTTGGTGTACTAACAATTCAGCACTTAGCCGAAAGATCACCAAAATTTAACACCCAAAGAAAAATGTCATAATATTTATAAAAAAAAAACAGCCAATAAAGTGTGCCTCCATTTCATAAACAGGACAGAAAATCCCATTAATGTGAGCAGTCCAAATCACCTTGTATAACATTCCACATTTTAAAATATACCACACTGAAAAGAATCATTAAAATAAATAAAAATAATATTTCAGGTAAATATTATAAATATTCGGGAAGAAATTTCCTTTCAATTAATAATATAATTTAACTGTTTTTATTTGCCAGGTTTTCCAAAATTAAGCCTTGATTGCATAGTTTGATCTTTTTTTGCTATATCATAAAAAAGTCTTCAAAATCAATTTGTTTAAATTTTTTATTTTGGAAATAAATTCTGTTCAATTTGGTTCTAAAAATTCTAATTTCTAAAGTTGTTGATATGACTAAACACAGTTGGCAAAAAACCTGGGCTTTTCAAAGTATGGTACTCAGAAAAAAAATATAAAAAGGGACTAATTTTCTTACTTCAAGTTTTTTCTTTTTTTTTCTTGTTATTCAGAAATATATAGCCATTATATTCATGCCCATTATAAATATTTCTGCCAATTAGATTTTTTTCTACATGACTCTAAAAATGCCTTGATTAAAATAAAATAATTGTCTTTTTTTTGTAAAATATTTTATTTTTCAGAAAATCTAGAATTAAATGCTGATAAATTTGGAATATAATATGTCATAATTCCTTTCATTAGTTATTTGGCAAAAAAAAAAGTTCTAAAGTTATTTTTTTTACTGATCATAGTGAAAAAATAAGCTGGACCTCTGGATGTAAACCAGTTCTTCAGGTGGGATATGGAAGGGTTAATCAGAATTTTTCTGAAGTTATTAGTTTTGCCTCTTAGGTCAGTTGCATCCAGTTACTTGCAACAAAAAGATATGATATTTTTCAAATGAATAGTAACAATTTTTTTTTATTGTTGAATGTAAACTGCATCTTAAAAAGCATTTATGTAACACTTAAAGGTTTCTTTTTTTCCTCTGTCATTTTTCATTAGCTGAAATAAATATTTTAAACTCACTTTTTTGTTTGATTTTTATTTTTGAAAGTTACTAATGAAGTTTTAATTGAGTTTTTTTTATTGTATTATAATTATAATTTTACTATATTTTAGGCTCATTACCACCTTGGGTTGTGAATAAGTTGACTCAAATGTTTGCACCAAAAGTAAGTACATTAATGTTGATAACATTGAGTGTTAGCATATGTTTGGTTATATGGAGAGATAATTGTATGCAGTTATACTTCGTAAAATTTTCCTCTGTAACTGTATGCAAAATCCTCCAATTTAAAAATTGAAAAAAAGTATAGTTTTTTGGCTTTTGGGAGTTATTTTTAAGAATTTATGAAAAAAAAATCAGTTATAAATATTTCGGGTCAAACTTGTAAGGTGAAATCTGATGACTTCTTCAATGTGGGTGTGAACTGGACATGATGATAAGAACTGTTACTAAAGATGCGATAGCATCAAAAGAGAATATTTATGTTGTTTCTTAATACAATATGCACATAACTGAACAGGGAAAGAATATTTTGATGCTCAAATTATGTTGTTGTTTTTTTAAATAAGATTTACATAAAAGAAAATTTAATGGAAATTTCTGTTTATGAAATATTGCAGTTTCATTGTGCTAGCAATACTGACTAGTATCTATGGTTCTAATGTTCAGCAGTTTGAAACACTGTACAGTGCCTGATGGTACAATAAGGTTTAAACCTTCCTATGGCTAGCCCTGAAAAACTGAAATGAATCTGATACTTAGGTAGTTTTCACTATGCTCAGCCGAAAAGAAATTGTTTAACTGAAAAGTATGCAAAGGATAAATATAGAAATGTTCCATTGAAATATATTTGATATATTGAGTAAAATATTAATAAAATCTCATCCACAATAATATATCTTGTATGAGCTTTTAATTTTGATTCATTATACAAAAAAAATTTATTTTCATTTTGATAGATGGTGAAAAGGTTGTATAAAGCATGTTTGGGATATGACAAGTGGAAGAAAAAGCATAATCCTAATCTAAAGCCATGGTTGTTTCCAGAACAAATGTCTGTGCTTCCAAGGATTAAGCTTGAACAATGTGTGAAAAATTCATTGCACTGTTCAAATGAGTCAGTTGATGAAAGTGGAATTTCCGAAGACTCACTGAAAACAAAAGAGTATTTTTATGATGAAATTGAAAATTAAATTTTGACATTAGTAGAAAAGATATTATTCAGTAGAGCTTTATTAGTTCATATTTATTTGAAATGTGCTAAAAAATTGGTATATTTAAGTTTCTTTTTAAAATTATTAGTCTCTGAAACTTAGTATTTTTGCTTATCCACTTTACACGTACATTCCTGTAACAAATGGTGATATTTTGCAACCCACTCAATACTTTTAGCAGTACTAGCTTTTGTTTAGTTTATTCCTAATAAGAATAATTTTTCTAAAACAAGTTTCTGTGATACTGACTAAAAGAGACTTGCACAAAAACACTTCTTTCCTAATGTACTTTTCCATGCATCGAGAATAGAAATTGTCTAATTTTCATCAGAATTAAACAAAGGCATTTTAATTTCTATTACTTTTTTTAAAAATAATACTTCCAAATTTCTAAAATGTATTTATAAAATATTAATATTTTATATATTTTGATTTTTACAAATTAAGCTTTATTCACATGGGTGAATAAAGAGAGAGATGAGATTTCACAAAATTAGGTAGTGACTTTATATTTTTGTCCTAGTAGCCTTATGTATAAATGAATCGGAACATATTTTTTGCAACAATTGCAACCCCAGAATGAACTGGATTGACCAAAAAACATGTTAACCATGAAACTTGACCAATGAAACAATGAGACCACATAAAAACCTTTAAAGCTGAAACTATTTTCCAGTTGAGGAAAAAATAATAATTACACTGAAGCAGTAATTATCTGAGATATTGAGGGTCAAATTTCACATTCAATAATACTTTTACTCCCATTTTACTCTTTGATATCTCTTGGAGGAGAAAACTACAGTGCACCTTTGTTTTACAGACTGCTTTCATCTGCAAACATTGATATTATTTAATTCTTTAGTTCAGTTTCTTCTAGAGAAAGATTACCTCAAAATTAAGAAAAAAGTACAAAAAAACTCTAATTTTCATAGCTCAATTTTGGAAAAAAAGGTTAAATTTAAAAACAAAATTTTGTGTTTTGACCTTAAAATTATGTAATTTTAAACATAAAAAACTGAAAAAAATGCATTTTTCAGAGTTCAGTTTTATGAAGAAAGTTAAATTAAATTTTTTTTTTAATTTACCTAAATGTTCATCATCTTACTGGATTATTTTATGGACTACATGGAATATCAGTGTTTGGTTTGGATATATCAGAGTTAAGGAATTTCAAATATTGAAATATATCTGCATAGTCTTTTGTTCTACAAAGTAATGAAATGCACAATGTAACTTTTGTTTTTGAAGTTTTAGGTTCTATAACTCTGTTGCAAGCTGGAACCACAAACTGATGATAGTGTGGAAGAATATAAAAAAAATAATCAAATAAAAATTCTGTCAAGCAGCTGCTTGCCACAGAGGACCTCAGCAGAAAAACAACACAAACATCCATGCTTTACCCGGGGCTCAAACCCAGGTCCCTTAGATCAGTAGCCAAGAGCGCTAACCACTTAGAATTGTAAAAATTTTCAGATTTTTAACGCCCAAGAAATCTGAAAAAAGGGTAGAGGGTAGTAAAGACAAAGAAATAGCCCTATTTGGACTAGTCCTTTTCAAATCTCAGCCGTTCTGGGCATTAAAAGGTTAAATTCCGAATTTTTTGTAAAAATGAGCTCTGAAAATGCATTTTTCATGTTTTTTTCTTATTTTAAATTTTGCATTTCTGTAACTCTAAAATAGGTTTAAGCACAAACCAATGCTTATTGTTGGTAGAATAGGAAGAAGGAGGAAGATTAAGCAGACAAACCTTCGAATTTAAAAAATTTTAATCTGATGAAAAATTTGTATCAGAAAGTGTTACGGAATTTAAAAAAAAAATCTGAAACTAGCATGAAATTGGAAACATGCTTATTCCATGTAAAGTAAGACAATGAGAGGTTACACAGCAAGAAAAAAAATTCTGTTTTTTTTTTAAATTTATCTCATTTTACTAAAATCACTGTTTAAACTTTTCGCTTCTCAGAAACCTTCAGCATATGACGTCATCACAAAAATTTTTTTATTAGGGGATAAAAAATGGAAAGGAAATATAAATTGATTTAACAACGAATTTTATTAAATCTTGTAAAGTGTCTGCATATATTATAATACAATTACTTGTTAAATACAACATTCTTTCTTGCAGCATGGATGCAAATAGCTTAGTTTATTTTTAGCTTGATAGGCTTATAACTTGAAAATTGCAGGTTTGATCCCATATCTTACCAATAATTAGTTTCTGTGCTTGACTTGCCCTTATTTGCCTAATGTGACTTGCCCTCAGCAGGAAAATATATAGCAGTAAAATTTCAAAAATATATGTCCATAGGTCTGTTGTATTGTGTGCAAGAGAATTGTAACTTATGCATATTAAAGAGCATGCTACATGGCTGTAACAGAAGACTGCACGTATGAGCAACACCTTAATTGCTTTATACTGTCTTTGATGCTAAGGACTTGGCTACTTAATGCATAGTTCAGAACAAGTATCACTCAATAATTGAACAGCCTATTCCTTTCCAGTGGCATTTAAAAAACAAATTTTGTCCTGTTTTTTAATATTTTGTAGAAAAATAATATTTGTTTTGAAGATAATTTAAAGTTAGATTTATAATTCAGAAAATCCATTATTATATGGATTGGCTCAGCAGTAGAGTGTCAGGCTCATAATCTGATGTTCCCAGCTTCCAATCCTAACTGTTATCCAGCATTGAGAATTTCTCTGCTAACTCCCATTCTGCCCCTCAGTGAGAAAGGGGACACTAATGGGCTTGAAAGGCCACCATCTTTACAGGAGGCTTCTATTGCTTTCCCAATAGCTGCCCAGTGAATCTCTTTCCTCAGTTCCCCTGGGGTTCTTGTGATCTGGCCGTTTAGCCTATTGTGTGCAAGAAAAGTTCTGCTCAGAGGTAAAAAAAAAATATATATATATAAAATATATAAGAACAGAGGCTAACAATACAGAATTTGTTTAAAAGGAATATAGAAAAGAGAAGTCATAAAATCAAGTTTAATACTGCTGACTTGGCAATTGTGTTTCCTGTGACTATGTGGTTTTTTTTCAAAAATGCAGTACCTCAACCTACTACCTGAAGCATTCTGCACAAGTATTGTTGGACTGCTGTAGTCAGCCAAAGTATTGAGTGGGGTGATAAAGATTCTCATGTAACCCTGTTTGTGTTAAGTGCAATATTTTCCCTTTTGTTATTCTAATATTTATCTATCTGTATAAATATATACAGTTGCAATACAATCAATAATATTATAAAGGTGTTGATTATTAAATAAGCTAAGAAATTATTTTCACTGTTTAATAAAGTTTACTGAAAATTTCAATCTTAGGAATATGCATTTGTTAATTATAATAATATCTTTAGATGCACATCTTTCCTAACAGTATATTTCATAGAAAGTTTTATGATTATTGTAAATTTACCATTCTTAAAAATATTTAATACCTTGAAAATTTCAAATAAATGCAATTATTTTTAAAATATTACTGTGATGCAGTCAAAATTTTGAGCTAAGAAAGTTTCCAATTATCAATTCCTTTTTTCTGTAATGAGTAGCAGTGCTTTTTGTAAGATATTTACAGATCATTAAATTACATTATTTTATTTGATAGCCCTAGTATATATATATATTTTTTTTTTGGTTGCTTTTCCTCAGCTTAAACTGAAAGGAAAATTAGCACATTATATCTGTATAAGTCGAATTCTAATTTAGTTGAATGTAAGTTTCTGATAAATTTGTTTAAACAGAAATCAACATGTTTAATTTTCTATGACACTTTATTTTAAAAGCAGAAATAAAATTAAAATTCTCTTAGATTAAGTTGAAACTTGGCTATTTAATTCACTTTAAGTTTATTAGACATTGCAGCTATCCTAGCATTCTTTACAAAAGTTTGCATGTAGTTTTTCTAACCTGATTTGCTAAGAAATTTTTATAATAGGAGCAGTCTTAAAATTTCTTTCATATTGTTCAAGCAACAGAACTAATTTAGCATGTTTTAATAATTTAAAGTATCAAGACTGCAGTATGAACTTTATGCTATTTTAGAATCCAGTATTTCAAATAATCTTTGTGATATTATGTTTATTTATACAAAATGTTTTCACATAGGAAAATAATATATGCACCATTCCAAACTTTTTTTTGTATAGTTTAATGTTAAAATTACTTTGCAAATACAAAGGGTAGTAAACTGTAAACTAAGCCCAGTTTTACATCATTATTAAACCTCAACATATTTTTTCTGATCATTGATGTTGCATAAAATACTAACAGGGTTACTAAATTAGTTCTTTCTTCTCGTTGTATATTTTTTTTCAATGACCAGATGGCAATCATAACTGCTTCACTCAGGTTTTGTCTAGTCTTGTATATTTGTTATAATTATTAAGGATTTGCCTGCTGCTAACATTTCATTGCATGTTATGCTGCTTTCAAGAAATGCATTCCCCAAAAGATTTAAAAGGAACAACTATTTTATATTTTTAGAGTAAGTAAACGGGTAGGCCAATATCCATAAGAATTAAAACAATAAAACTGTAGCTAAACAAATTTAAAGGTCAATAGTACATCCAAACTCTTGATTTGAAACAGAACTGCTGCTGCTAATACCGTGTGTGGCCTATTTTCATCTGTCCATGGGTCAGGCTGAGAGTTATATAAATAATTGAGCCATGTTGGAAACAATTACGATTCCTCAATAAATATCTTAGTTATTGGGGATGTGATCACAGATTTCTCAAGAATATGCTAATAATGTTCATTTGATAGACTTTACAATAAGCTTTTTCTTCAGTTTATTCCTTTTTTTTTTCTTGTTATGATACAGTGTGGAGTAATGCTTCACCTTAATATATAGTTAAAGTTCATTGATATACTGCTGAGCTCTTAGAAAACAATTTGTGCAAGATTAGCACATTCAATTAAACATATTCTTCCCAGTACCATAATGGAAACTTTAACAAGTCAATCAGCATAATGTACAATATTTTCATAAAACATTCACCTCATCCTGTCATTTATGTGCATGTCCATTGTTGTCGGTTAACTGAAAATAGAACCCATTGGTTCAACAGACCACGTCCCCACAACACAACAGGTATAATTGCCAAGCTTTATTCCTGTGATTAAACTTTGACAGTTATGCTGTGTTATTAAATAGAAACTAGTTGCAGAATTTTGGCTCTACCATTGCTTTCATTCATTTTGTTTCAAAGTTTGACTTGAAATATGCAGCCCTTTAACTTGGTGAATGAATTGTATATTTAGCTATTGACATTTTTGGGCCACTGCTCATTCTTGCTGTACCAAATGTTCAGGCAGTTGTTACCCTCTGGTGACCTAGTATTGTGGAATTCTCTGTATTTCTTCCAAAATATGGAAATCACAGTACAGCAGTATTGTGCAGATTGCTTATGCAACATTTGCTTTGCCATAAGGATTATTTATACCTTGCATTTATGTATTTATGTGTTGCATTATGTGCCATTAGTATTAAATTGATCTACAAAAGAAAATACCCATGGCATAGTGTGGGGTGGCTCAGTCGGTAGTGTGCCAGGCTCATAATCTGTAGTTCCCAGGTTCGAGTCCCAACTGGGTCAGCATTGAGATTTATCTCTGCAAAATTTCCCGCCCTGTCCACACTTAGTAGAGGAGACACCAATGGGCTTCAAAAGGCTGCCGCCCGTCGGATGGGACATTAAACCATGGTCCCGTGTGCAGGAGAGCCATACCCTGTGCACGTTAAAGAACATGCTGGATGGCCTTGACAGGAGGCTACTATCTGTCTCTCAACAGCTGTTCCAGTGAGTCCCCTCCTCCAACCTTCTCTGAGCCTTCGGGGTCCATGTAACCTGGCCATTTAGCCCGTGGTGTGCAAAATAGTGGCGCCCAGAGGTAAAACAACCCGTGGCATGTGTCATTTGTGTTACATTTTTTGCGCATTTGATGGGCACTAGGTTATGTTACCTTTGCTTCGACAGTTGCAAACACTTTGCTTATTTCACATATCTTGTGGCTAATGTTGATGTCACATACCTCTTCCAAATAGTTCTGCATGCTTGTTTACTTTCTACATTGTTTTGAAAATTTTCTCCTTTAATTCTTTTGGAGAGTGCATTTTTAAGCTGGAAAGCAATAGTAACTCCATGATAATGTATTTTGCATTCTTGTTATTAATAATTAAAATCGTAATCAGACTGTGATGTATATTGTAAATTTTCTTGTTAAAGCAAATTTGTTAAGTACATAAATCATTAATCAAAAGTTAATTGTGGTTTGTTAAAACTAAATTTTATTGAGCATTGAGCATGAAATATAATATCACGAGATGGCCTTGATCTGATAATCAAATTGTGGATCTACATAGTATATATGGTGGCTATTTTGCTACTATGAATATAATTTTTTTAAGAAAAAATGTCTAATTTCATGGATGCTGGTGGGATTTTCATTTCAGAGAGAAGTTGAACTTGCTGCAAATGGCCAAATTAAGTCTATTAAAATCTTTATACATATACTGTTTTTTTTATAAGCAACATATTCTTAAGATTTTAAAGTGAATATTTTAATCTTTGTAATGTATGTTATAAAAGTACTTAAAAGCTCGCAGCTGCCTAAGAACAGTCAAAATTATAGATAGAAAATTTAAACTTTTTATTAACAGTATAAACTAGAACACTGAATTTAAATGGGGCTCATATTTCAACAAACCTTTAGTTGTGAAATGATAAAACACATTTACTTTTGACAGTAATTTCATTATTGTTGATTTTACTGATTCAGTTAGGTTCCCAACTGCTTTTACTAATCAGTTGGGAGAGTACAGTACCTCTGTACGTATATATATGGGCAGGTGTTGCAGGTTGACTCCCATTAGTTGAAATTTAGACATGGTATACCTAAACCATTGGAGTCTTGTTGGTTGTTTAGCATAAGTAAAAAGTAAATCAGACAAGTTTAAAAATCTAAATGCTGTAATACCTGAACAACTTATATGTAACAACATTGGTGCTTGTTTGATGTTGAATACTATTTAGTCTAGTCATTTCATCACTAGATTTGTGGAGAAATGGTCAAAAACCACATATTTAAGAAGGGAATCGTAGTACTTGAAACAGATGTCTAGTTGTTCTTGCATATTTCATACTTGTGTGATTTTCCACCGTTAATTTTTCTACCCTATAAACACTAAGCCTTTCTCAACCCTGGAATATAAGGTAAATTTGCCTTGTTATTAGTGCATAGGATGAGTTCTGCTGAACCCAAAAATAAATGCAATTTAACTTTTTTAAAGCATATTTTTCACTATGTTTATTACTTTGATAATTAAGTTATCTATAGATTCCATTTTGAAATATGAAAAGCTTTGTGGGCAGTTATTGCTTAAATATGAAACATGTTTCAGACAAATAATGACCTTACAGTCCACACTGAAAAAGTGCTGTCATTTGTCTCTGTTTTGCTCATGGATGTGATGCATATCTTCCTTACTTGGTCTGATACTGAAGATCTTGTTCAGCTTTTAAAACTAGCCCTGAGGTTTCAAGGAATGTATTTCACTAATACACAAAATCATTTTATATGATGGTACCTAACTCCATGATGTAGATATAGTTTCCAAAGTGTGTTTTGCAAACCCTTAAGAGTTTCTCGAGAATATTTCTATAATAATGACTATGCATGTAATTTATCAGTCTTACATAAAAAAAAGAGAATTTCAAACACTGCCAAAAATTATTATGAAATGCCGTATAGACTTTTTGATCTTTAAGTAGTCCATCTCTGCCCTTTTAATGAAACCATTTATCAGTAGTCACTATTCCATTAGGCTCTCTTGGCCACCTGCTCATTTGTAAAAAGCACTGAAATATGAGTTTTTTCATTCACAAGACAATTTTGTCTGTGTACAGAATTTATCATTGCTGTCATATTTTACAGTAATTTATATATATATATGTTTTCAAAGTTTTCTGAATTCAAATAGTCCACAAGAATATCTGCAGAAGTTTCCATGAATAGGGGATTTGCGTGGACTTGATTATAATTTTTTGTTTGTAGCAATATAGTTTAGAGAGTTTTACATATGGTCCATGAAATTGATGAATTTAAGAATTATGTATTTTCTGAGAGAAATTAAAATGCATTTCCCTCTGGTTTTTAATTTTGTTTGAAAAGGAACACTCGCAAAAGTGCTTGAAAAAGCAAATTGTTGGAAACACTATATAGACCTATATTTTTTGGCTATTTTCTCCAATCTTGAGCATCAGCACAGCTAAAATATATTTAGGTGTGTCATTTATATAAATAAAAACTAACAATTGCAGTGAAAAATTACCAATATCGTTATTGCATATAATCAGATTAGAATTGACAATGAAGTTTTAAAATAAAACCCATAGCTGAAAATTTTTAATGAGATTTCTAAAGTTTTTTGTTGCCAAAATATATCAATAATCAACTTTTGAAATGGGTGGGGTGCCTGTACCATTAATTACATGAGGCATTACAAGCCACTTCAAAAAGCATAGGGGCGGGGGTGGCTCAGTCGGTAGCGCGCCAGGCTCGTAATCTGTAGTTCCCAGGTTCGAGTCCCAGCTGGGTCAGCGTTGAGATTTATCTCCGCAAAATTCCCCGCCCTGCCCACGGTCAGTAGGGGACACCGATGGGCTTGGTAAAGGCCGCCGTCCGTCGGATGGGACGTTAAACCGTGGCCCCGTGTGCGGGAGAGCCATACCCTGTGCACGTTAAAGAACACGCTGGATGGCCTTGACGAGAGGCTACCATCTGTCTCCCAACAGCTGTTCCAGTGGGTCCCCTCCCCCAACCTTCTCTGAGCCTTCGGGGTCCATGTGACCTGGCCATTTAGCCCATGGTGTGCAAAAAAGTGCCGCTCAGAGGTAAAACAACCCAACCCAACTCAAAAAGCATAGCATACCACAACAATAGTATAATAATTTTTGGGATAGATCGGTGAACTCCAAAAGATATTTAGGGTGTTCCACTTCATATATAAGATATATGAAGTGGAACTCTTCATTCTCATATCATTTTCTCTGTGCACCATTGTACAATGTATATCCTTTGTCATTTATCTCTAAATTAGGTCATCAGTGGCTATTCTGAACTTCTATAGGCTTTTAACAGTTTAGAAAATATTGCAAAATATTCATTACATTTCAATTTTTTGAATGCATCTCTGCAAGTTTTTTTTTTCCTCATTTTCACTATCCTACTGTCAAACTCACACGTGTAATAGTACAGCCACAATTTTAAACACTTCAAGAGAACAGATAATATACTACTGCATGTAAAAACACAAGAGCTCAAAGTGAAACTCCCCCCTCTGATATCTGCCATTCTGAAGTATTAAATTGAAAATATGTATATGGAGCAGGAGTCCATGCACACAACTACTTTTATATCTGCAAATGGGTGCACCCATTTGCCATTGGTGTAGAAATGGTAGTTCATTAACCCCCATTTACAATTCTGATTTATTCAATTAGAAATAAAGAAATCAAAATTTGAACGATTTAAGTATTTCAAAACTTTTTGTTCATACTAATTAGAATGTAATTTTCAATCCTAATTTGATTTTCAAAATTTAATTTCAAGAATTAATATTTTAAAATACTAATACAGGGTGATTGAAAAGTCGCATGACAATACAACATATTACGTAGAACCATAAACTTATTTAATAATAACAATGGTTGGGAACAGATGTTTAAAGTGTGCTCCATGAAAACAAGCACACACACTCTTGATTAGGTTTGCAGACACTTCGCATATAATTGCAATGCAACTAATGTTTGTAATTGCAGCTTCAACATTAAGTTCATAGAGAGTGTGTGTGGTTTTTTCTTATAGACACTCCTTTAAGATAGCTCCCAGAGGAAGAAATTAGCACAAGTCCAGAGATCTTGAAGGCCAGAAGTCTTCCGAAATTTGCTGATTGCCTAAGTACTCTTGCAAGAAGGTCATGGTTTCATTAGGTGTATGAGATGTCCCACCATCTTGCTGAAACCATCATTGAATTGGGTGATGATATCCTGGTATACATTACCATCAATTGTCACTTGAAATGGGGCCAACCACACACTGAGACAGTACACCATACTCCAGTTTTTCAGAGTGCAATAGTACTTTGTGGAACAAATATTGATTTTCACTGAAGAAAATAGTACTGAGCAAGTCCATTCAATTTCCTTTGGTGTAAGCCCTGAAATGCTTTTTCTGTATATGAATACAACCTAGTTATGAAATAGTGTTCAATTTTGAACACTTGATGTGCTTAGGAAAACGCATGTTATTTCTGCTGTAGATAAAGCATTATTTGCTGGATGGGACATATGATACAACCATTGATGATTGTGAGTAATTATGACACAGGTGGTACCATCTATTACCAGCAGGAAAGTTTCAACATGTCTCATATTACTATGCATTTAATTGCTGAATTGCAAAGACTTTTGAATCATTCTGTATTTATTCCTTTGAGCTTCTATATATTTACAGCATTTTACTATAAAATTTCAAATCCTTGATATAGTTAAGGAATTCTGAAATCTCTTACAAAGATTGTGAATTGCACAAAAAATACTAATGCACATCGGCCAATTTCATTTTTAAGCCCTCTCCAAACATTGACTTGCTACACCACTGCACTATGCATTCCAGTGTTAAGATGCTTCATGTTTATAACTGCTGTTGATAATTATTGGTATTTCAGAATTGTTTCCTCAGTGCTCGAAAACAATTGAAATCTTGTGAGAGACTATTTTTGGTTATAAATTTTGTCATTCTAGTCTTGTTTTCATACCTTTAAAAGAATATATATTACAAGTATTGTAACTTTATTCACACAATAAACTGTATATAAAAAAGAATTTGTTTGTTGCATAAAATGTTAATAAATGTAATTTGTTTCTGCTGGAGTAGATTGTATGATCTTCATCAGAAAAACTGCTTTCAAACTTGTGCTAATTAGAAAATTCAAGTATCAATCTATTTAGGAAGAGTTTAACGTTTTTCCCAGCGCAAAAATTACAATGTGTCAATTTTTCGCAACACATTTTCATGTCCATCATATGTGATAATTTTTTTTCAATCCTCCTCCCCCCAAAGCAGGAAAACGGGCCAGACCATGACCTGTGATTGCGTGGTTATTTCACTTGGCCACTTATCAAAGGGATCTGGGTTCAATTTGTGAAATATAAAATATCTGAGCAACATAAAAACATGGCGTCAAATTTTGAGATGCCAACCTCTACCTATATTGCGCTTCTAGTTGAATAGGGGAGGGGGAGTTAGATGTGTGATTCCCAGTCCTTGGATGGCATCAGAGGCAGACAAGCCAATGGACAGCATTATTGCAAAAGATTCTATTCGAATTCCCTGATGCAAGCATGGCATTACAATGGAAATCTGGTAGCTTGTGACAGATTTACCGATGTTCTGCAGATACACTGATACACCCTTTCGGAAATTCTGATGTCACCCGAGCATTGACCACATTTCTAGGTACCTTCCCATACCACTGTGAAGTTTCGGCCATTTTGGAGGCAGGGTTCACTCAGTAACACGCCAGGTAGTAACTTTTATAACATTAATGTAATTTGTAGTATTTGTTGTATTCATGTAATTTGTAGTTCCCAGGTTCTAGTCTGATCTGGATAGGGTTACCAGACGTCCTCCAAAAGGAGGACATGTCTGTTTCAATCCTAAAATTTGTCTTTCCGGCATTTTGAGAAAACAAAAATGTCCTTTTTGTATAAACTCATAAGAACGTGTTCTAAAGGCAAATTAAAATAAGCGCTTTTTACTGTAACTGCGAATTGTGAATGCTAAAGTCATTTCATTAATGTTATAAAAGTTACTCATTTCTATAATACTCAGTATCAGCAATTTACAGGAGATCGAAAAAAAGCATGCTCTTTAGGAAATCGTAAGAAATTTTGCACCGCCCACGGATAGAAGGCGCTTATGAAAGTTGAGATTAATTCATCGATAAAAGTGGGTATGTATCCGATTTTAGTATCCCTGCTGAAAAGTCTTGCAAAATTTACCTGAATCACCCTGATGTGTAACCCTCAGTATCTTGGGAAGTCTTGTAAAAGAACGATACGAGACGTTTAACAAGGCCTAAATAATTTAACACTAAAATGAGTTGAAATAAAAGAACATACAAGTTATATAATTTAAAAAGATTGTTTTATAAAAGGACGAAGTGAATAAATGTGTTATTTGTGACAGTTACATATCAATGAGTAACATGGTGCCTATGATTTAGAACACCTAACAAGCGAAAAATATAAAGATGTGATCTTACTCAGCTAAAGTGACATAATTTTTTTTAACTAACATGTTTAAAAAAAATAAGCAAGTGCTGCTGCTGATACTCGTGTGTTTAATGCAGGCAGGCTTTGAATTGGTTTATTTTACATCTGAGCGGCACTCGGTAACCCACTGACACAGCTATTGGGAGACGGATGGTGGCCATCCACTGTACTATAACGTGCTCTGTGCAAGGAGTGACTCTCCCGCATATCGAACAACGGCTTAACATTCCGCCCGAAGGGCCTTGGCCTTTCCATCTGATCGTGGGCAAGGTGGGAAGTTTTTTCAGAGAAATCTCAAAGCTGATCCACCTGGAACTCTAATCTGGGAGCTGCAGATTACGAAACGAGTGCTACAACTGAGGCTCATACAGCCAGCCACCATCATTCTTATAAATCAATTGGACTGCAGATTTAACTCGTAAACTCTTTGATGACTCAGAAATTCCCAAAAATTTATTTGCAAGGACAAAATCAATTAAGTAATTGCACTGCACACAATAACCGAATTAGTAGACATTAATTAACAGATCTCGTAATGGGGTGTCTACTGATGTTAGCAATCATGGACAGCTAAAACCTTTCCCTCTAATCATTCAATAATTCGATAGAAAGAGTAGAATTCAAACAAAGGTTCTTGAGTTATAAACTATTCCAAATGAAACACCTGGAACAATATCAAATTATATGCTAAGGAGTCTGAAAAAACGTAATTTATGCTCAAAATGTGTCGCATTTAAAGGTGATAATGCACGTGTTAATTTTGGAGGAATTAATAGAATGCAAGGCGAATTTTGTTCTCATTGTTAAAGCAAACTTTGAACAGAAATATTGTAATTTACCCAAATTCTTTATAACAGCCTTCATCATGGATTAGATTTAAGGAAAGTGGATGCTGAAGTTATTACTTTAAAAATATTTAATTATTTTTCAGATTATACTGTGAGGACCGAAGCTTTAAAGGAATTCTGTACATACGTAGATATAAATCATAACTCGTTACTATATTAGAGTAAGACAAGATAGATAAGCTTATGTAGAGAGAATAATATAGATTTTTCCTGCTCTTAAGCAGTGTTTTTTTTTTATCACAAGACCAACCTCCAAATATGCTAAAAAAACCTTTAAAATAGTTTCGTTGAAATATATCTTTGGTTTATTCAATCTTTAATATCCGTATTTGAATCAAGATTAACGAAGTTGTAAGAGGAAAGAAACAATATTATAAATAAATAATAATATCACTCTATTCTGATTTCTTTGAAAAATCTATTAAATGAAAAATTCGTTCTTTTAAAAGTAAGAGTTGTTAGGCCAAGTTTAATGGTATGGAGGAAGAATCTGAGAACTGTTCGGATGAAATGCAGTTAGTTTATCAAGAATGCATAAATTATTTGTAGATGTGGATACAACCTATGGATGTATTTAAGCGTTTTGAATGAATGAATTTTAGAGACAGAAAAAATTATAAACTTGAGGAGCTATTCCCATGCCTTAGATATCTCCAGGAAAATTGTGTAAATATTGATGTGAAATTATTTGACCAATTTTGAAATCATTTATTAATAGCGAAGAAAGAAATAGTTTTTTTTAGGGAAAACTATTACACAAACAGTGGTGTGCCTTTTTTGAAACTACTTCAAAATGGATAATTTTCCTTCTGTATTTCTTGGCATAATGAAAATGTGGAAAGGGTGTTCTCATTGATAAATACTCGGCGGACCAAAGAAAGAAACCAACTAACAATCCAGTCACCAAAAGGCATAATACTCAATACAATTTAAAACACATGAGATGCCGATTTTCATTCCTACTTTATAAACAACGAAGATTTGTTAGAAAAAAATTAGCTCCTGCCATAAATAAAATACACAAATATTTAAGAGCTCATTTCCATTATTTGTTCTTCTTCTTTATTTTTACGTTTTTTTTTCTTTCCCAAAACTTAGGAAAAATCTATTTTATGTTATATACTTTCCTTTGTAAAATCTTTTTTGCTGTATTGTATATGTTGAACAAATGTATATTTATCCAAAAAAGAGTACTTCAAACAAACTTGATCAATTTTCATTTTTTTGAACAATTGAAAGCATGTCCCCTTTGTCCTCCATTCCAGGTTTTTTGTCCTTTTAAAACACTGGCATCTGGTAACCATAGACCTGGGCCAGCATTCAGATTTACCTCCACAAAATTCCTCATGTTGTCTTCAGTCAATCGGGGACACCGATGGACTTGCAAAGGCTTCTGTCCTTCAGATGGCACGTAAAGCTATGGGTCCCATGTGTAGGACAGCCACACTCTGTTCACGTTAAAAAAGACTCTGGATATCTTTGATGGAAGGCTATCACCTGTCTCTCAACAGCTGTACAGTGGGTTACCTTTCAATTTTTTTCTATATTCGAGCTTGGTTACAGTTTGCGAATTTGCAAGTTGTATTATTACGTCGTGGTCTGACTACACTATTTCAAGTATTTGAAAGTGAAAAACAATGGTTTGATAATGATTACTGTAGTTTACAATTTTGACAAAGGGGGGGGGAAAATAATCCCCATATAGCTGCAGGACTATTCATAAAACGGACACGTTTCATGTCTTTCTGTAGTGAAACAAATCAAGCGCATCATCAACTTAAGCCAGGCATATTTATATACAATATTTGAATAGATGAAACTAGTGCATTAATACAGGCTTTTAGTACCCCAAAAGGAGCATAAGAGGAATCGACTGTTTGGTATTAAACTTACACCTGTAATCTTCCAAATTATACATTGTGCTTTCGACAGCGCAGGTTGGTTTGAAGTGAACAACTCGAGGCAAAAATCAGATGCCTGAGGCAGAATAGCGGTGTGTACAGATACAAACTAGAGGAAAACTATTTATTTTCGATGGGGGTTTCTTTGCAATCCATTTCTATGGACTCGCAAAATATTTTCTTTCTATTATTATATCAGCCATGTTTTTAAGTATGGCTAATTTACACTAGCTCGAGTTTAGACGCACCCATAACGAACCAAGGAGTATAGAAAAGAGGAGAGACCCTAAACGACTTTCGCCGTAACAACAGGTGAAGCATAGGACGGCCATATATTTGTGCCCATAAACACTGTGCCAAGTATATGTCAGATATCAGATTAGTTTACTTATTTACTCTACATGCTGAAAAAATATTATTAACTGATTATGGTAAAATTAAATAATACGTGAAAAATGATATAGATATATAAAATATTTCACTGCATATATATATTATTCACTGCAATATAGATATATAAAATATTTCACTCACTTCACGGTGCCGTACACGAAGCACAGCTTACTTCCGTCCGAAACTCGATATGATGTTAATTCCCAGAACTTTTTCGTCAGTGACCATCGGGTCACTTCAGGAAATATAACTATTCCCAGGGCGGACGGTAGGGGCAAATCCTTGTGGAAAATGAACATTTCCCATCTTGAAAATGTAAATTTGAAGCAAGATTTGGCTGATATTATAGATTCAAATATCGCGCTAGCTGACACTTGCACCGGTTCCTGGTGGGAAGGGCTCAAGGGAAAGCTACGCGTGCATTTACAAAAAAAAAAAGGGAAGGCAACTCGCTCGCGAGAAACGTGAACGGTTAAATTTCCAGAAGAGAATGTCTCTGAATCTTAACAGAGGGGGATGTCAAAGTGACAATCATATCCTATTAATGCAATCTATTCATAATGATTTCAATGATATTTAACGTTCTACTGGGCTTAGAGCAAGACAGGCTTCGGTAGCAAAAGGAATTGAGATGGAGGAAAATTTTACCTGTGTATTTCGATTATGTGCCCACAAAAGCAAAGGAAGTAATCTCCATTACTTCCCTTCGCGATCCCGAAGTGGGGGGGAGGGAGTTTTTGGCACGGAAAATATAAAACAAATCTTTTGTAAATTTTTCGAAAAACCTGCTGAGGTACGTTATTTTGCCGCTTGGGGACTAAATTTCTTACGGCGACATCATCATCATCATCCTCAAGCAGCCATGGGCTATGGAGGTCCAACCAGACCATGCAATTTAGTTCTCCAAGCAAGTATATCCTGAGCTACATCTACTGCATCTGGCCACTGCACACCAATTCTAACAAGGTCCTGTTTGACATTGCCCACCGCATCCTAGTTCTCCCCTTCTTTCTGAGGCCTTTAGGCCCACTGTTCATAAAACTATTCGCCAATCTATAATTATTCATACGGGCAACATGGCCAAACCAACGTAGTCTCTCTCTGCACAATATGTTGCTTAAAGGAGGTTGCAAACTCCTTTGCCTAATCTCATCATTAGTTACAAAGTTGAACCACCTAATGCCTAAGATACTGATTAAGCATCTGGAATCAAAAGCATCTAGTTAACTGTTATCTTGTTTACAAAGTGTCCAAGTTTCACTACCCTAACTAACCCTAGAAAGAACCAAACTATTATACAGTCTAATTTTAGTCTTTAGGTGTATACGCCTATTTCTCCACACTCTCCATAGGTTCTTAAAAGTCCCGGAAGCAATCCCTATTCGTCTGTTAATCTCATGCCGCACATCACCATTATCTGTTACATAGCTCCCAAGATAATTAAACTGTGACACCTGCTCAAGGCTGCAACCATTCAGATTAACTGAATCACAGCCTGCCTGACCAATTTTCATCACTTTAGTTTACTCTTTGTTTATAACCAAACCTACTCTACTACCAGTCTCATCAACAGCTCGAATGAAAGAGTTCATCTCATCAACATCATTTGCCAAAAGGGCTAAATCATCAGCATAATCTAAATCAGAAATTTTCGTATCTCCAGCCCATTTAAGGCCAAAATCTTTCCCTTGAAGTGAATTTCGCATAACATAATCAATAACCAAGCTAAAGAGAAAAGGAGACAAAATGCACCCTTGTCGAACACCAGAAGTAATGCTAAACCAATTGCTACAAACCTTACCAACTCTCACACACGACTCAGTGTTATTATAGAGAGCTTTCATAATGTTAACTAACTTGTCTGGTATAGCATATGATCTCACAATCAACCACAAATTATGACGATCAACAGAGTCGAAAGCCTTTTTGAAATCAACAAAGCTAGCAACCAAAGGTTTCTGAAACTCTAAACATTTCTCAAGAATCTGCCTAAGTGAAAATATCTGATCCACACATCCCCTACCACTTCTGAATCCACATTGCTCATCACGCAAGTGACTGTCAACCAGATTCTTAATTCTATTAAGCACAATCATGGAAAGAACTTTACCTGGAACAGAGAGTAGGCTGATACCCCTATAGTTATCACAAGAACTGCGATCACCTTTTTGAAAATAGGGATAACAATAGCTCTGATAAAATCCTTAGGAACCATGCCTTTATCATAAAAGATATTCAGAATTTCAGTCATCCAAGTGGTAACCGAAACATTCCCAGCTCTAAGCATTTCCGTAGTAATTTCATCTACCCCTGGGGATTTATGAAGTTTAAGTTTAGAAACAGCCAAACTAACTTCAGATTCTGTTATAGGGCCAACATTAAAGCCACCAATGCATCTATCATAATTGCAAACAATGGGAGTAGAACTAACTACATTGTTTAGAACATCACTGAAATGCTCAGCCCACCTAGCCATGAGAGAATCCTCCCCTTCTATAACCTTACCATGTTTATCCTTCAATCCTTGTATGCCTGTCCGTTTTCTACCACACAAAACATTAGCTATCTGGTACAGCTCTCTGCTGTTGTGCTGTCTAACTGCTTCCTCAGCTTTGTCAGCAAAACCATCAAGCCAAAGATTCTTATCAGCAGCTAACTGATCCTTTACAAGTTTATTAAGGTCTCTGTAATGCTTTCTATTAGGACTAGTAGGGTATTGATTAAGGGCATTCCTGCAGTTCTTTCTTTCTGAAATAAGCTCAAGTGCCTTATCACTCAGATAATTCTGCCTCTTCTGCTCCTTTTTTCCTAAAAGAGTACTGTTAGTGTCCAAAAAAGCCTGTTTAAAATGATCCCATTCTTCCTCAACTTCAGTAGTAAGCAAATCATGACTGTCATAATGACTAAGTAACCTATCATGGTAAGCTTTGGCTATAACTGGATCTTTCAGAGCTTCAGTATTAAAAGTAAATTTTTTAACCCTAGCACAACACTTTTTAAGTTTAAGTTGTAACACACTTTTAACAAGGTAATGGTCAGATCCAATTTCAGCTCCCCTTTATGCCCTGGTATTCCTAACAGAACTAGCCCATTTGCTGTTAATTAATATGTAATCAATCATATTCTTATGCAGCCCATCAGGTGAAACCCATGTGTACTTATGTATGTCGCAGTGTTTGTAATAAGTGTTAGTTATTCTGAATCCATTGAGTTTACTTACCTGTAGGAGACGTTGCCCATTGCCATTGCAGCTACCAATACCAAAAGGATCAATCACCCCTCCCCAAAATTCACAGTCAGTACCAACTTTGGCATTGAAGTCACCAAGAACAAGGGTAATATCTCCTTTCTTGACAGAATTCAAAATATCTTGAAGTTGTTCATAAAACCTATCCTTCTGATCCTCATCGGCATCCTCAGTGGGGGCATAACAGCAGATAACATTCAAGTCTTTAACGCTTGTCTGAAAATTTGCTGTAAGAAACCTTTCATTAATGCACTCATATCCTAGAAGAGCATCACTAGCGTGTCTGCTGAGAAGCAGACCCACGCCTTGGTGATGCTTATTGTCGTCCCTCCCTGAAAAGGGAAATTTAAGATTATTTTTAAGAATCTGACCTTTATCTGTCCATCTGGTCTCTTGCACGCCGAGAATATCTAAATTATAACGGTGGAATTCTTGTGTGAGGACATCAAGAGAAAAAGCTCTGTGCAGAGTCCTCACATTCCAACTACCTATGGAGAGAAAATGGTTAGTGGGATGTTTAAAGAAACTATGTTTATTGAGAGAGGGATGCCGACAATATCAAACAGCCCCCTAATCGCAGACATGGGGCAAAGACCCGTTCCCCCACTACTAAAGGCTAAAGCCATCTACACTGGAAGACTTCCTCCAATGTAGAATTTGACGTAGCCAATAGAAGCAAAGAGTTCAGGTGCCTGCGATGACTTCTGCTCAGGATTATCCACCAGCTGATAAACATATCCTGTGAATCTATTCACTTGGGGTTGTCAACCCACAAACAAACAGAAAACACAGCGGAAGATTTTCCCTCCACAGAAGCCCACCAGTGCAGCAAAATCAGGATCCATAATCAAGCTCAGAGCCATATATCTGTCCAGTCCAGTAGGTTTATAGGTCAGCACCAGGACCCTGTGTGGTTGACCACTCCTCAGCAGGGTAGAAAAAAAAGAAAAGTAGCCATAGTTGTCCAGATCAGTAGGCTACACCAATCTGGCAGCTCTCCCCTTCCGTTCACTTCCACAAGAGAGTATCTCTTTTGAAAGTTACTAACGGTCCGCACCACGAGAAGGCGGGGTCGGACATTAGGTGCTAGGCCTGTCCGGTTCTATGCATCATCACAGGGGATTGGTGCATAGCTCTCCTTCCAGTGGCTACCTAGCTACCATTTACAGACCAACGATGACACGGTCGTCGATAATTCATACTTAGAATTGTTTAAGCTTCATTTAATGAAACATCATGTTAAATGAAATGCCAACAAATGTAACTACATGATTCTTTACTTTTCATAGTGTTAAAACTAAACTTAACAATCGCCTTTAAAAAAACTGAAAATCGCCTTTAAATTTCCGAAACTGATTTCACAGTTATCATTGTAAAAGGAGCGATTATTTTAAATAAATGAACGAATTATACGCTTATTCACGTATTGCACGATATTCCTTGTATCTTTCTGGGCGATTTGCAGATGGATTTGTTAGACACAGGATTAAATTATTCTTAGAAAATCTAAATTCCTTACTGCACAAATTCCATAAAACTTGGTGGTGGGCACAAACAAATGGCCGTCGACCAATACACAAATATTTCACGAATTCGTTCAAAGCGGGGCTCCTGTTCATCTATACTTCTTGTAACGAGTTATTGGTTCTATACCTGCCATATTCCCTTTACTACACATACGATCTCTACTAACCTTGCCTGCCTGCTTTGCCCCAAATAAGAACTAATTTCCTCACGGTCCACTCTAAACAACTAACCTGAAATCCCTTAACCAGGTAACAACTGTAACCGTGTTACTGTAGGTCGACCAAGGGAATGGTGTACTACCGGTTGTAATTATTAGTACTAATTATAAATACCATTTTTTTCAGTTTCTAGATATACTAATAATAATGGCAAGCAAACTTTTCTCCCGAGCTATTAACCATGTAAAAAGTAAGGAGTTTCGAACATATTTATGCAGGTCAGTGCAAAGTAAGAATTATAATTTTATTGCGTGTAGTTTATGAATTGGGTGAAGAAATCACTGATTAAAATCAGTAACCCTTTTCAGTAAAATTTTTTGTAATGAAGAAACGTAACCACATGGTAAAAACATAAACCATAATTATTTGCTTAAAGAAACCGATTTGATTCACTGTGATTTTATAGCTCGGAAAAGCTGTGTTAACTTCCATATTGGAATGCTAATGAGCTTAAAAAATATATGTATATTCTTCAAACATGTACCAGTAGTAAGATTCTTTGAATATTTTAGGAATAGAAAACACAAAATATGTACAGGCCTTCTCTATTTAATCTTTGCGATATATTTTCACGAGAAAAGTTATCTGTAGCGTACCAATAAATTTTAACTTTTTTTTGCGTGATGAATGATTTTATGAGATTTTTTAGTTGAAAAACAAGTAGCTTATATTTTAATTGATTAAAAAATTGGTTAGATTATTTTCTCATATACTTTTCGGACAAATCAGTGTTCTTACAACTAGGAACATATATTGTATTCTGCTTTTACTTCGTATCTTCTTGTAATGTAGGTATGCATTCTGGGAAAACCAAGTCTAATAGAAATCCACACTATCAGCTCTTAAGCTTAAATGGGGGAAAATAAAATACCATTTTTGGGAAATCCCTAATTCTATACTTCTGTGAAAAAAAGAAGTAATGCATTTGATAATTATTCCAATTCTTATTCATGGCCTTCTACAATTGGTTAATGATAGACTATATCACTACCAATGTATGTCTGGCAAAATAATTTATTAAATGTACATCATTCCATGATTTTTCACATAAATGCAAAATAATAATAATAATTACACAATCTATGGTACCAACAATATCTACCTGCCTACAGTAATGGCAAACAGCAAAGTACTGCCAGGGACACCTGTTGGTAATCACATAATCAACCTGATTGTAAAAAAGATCAGAACTAAATAGTTCTTCCACATACTGGTTTAACATCAGACTATTATTCTACTAGTTCTGTGTATAAAAAATGTTTAAATATTTGCAAGAAAAACAACAATAAAATTAAGTAAAAACCTGTGAACAATGCCACCTATCCATTGTAAAAGTCATAGCTGACAGCAACATACTGGCAAAATGTAATTTTCATGCCTAGTGATGTACCTGGGGGGGTTATAACCCCCCATTCCCCTTGAGGTTTTGATATACTGTTTTTAAAGCAGTTCTCAAAAAGCAAACTCAAGTATTGTCAGATGAGGCTTGACCGTGTTGCCTTGATCATATGTCTCCCCCTTAAATGGAAATTTCTGGGTACATCACTGTTTATGCCACATTATAAAAAATGTTGGAACTAAACAGATCCTCATAATTAATTAAGTTTTAAACTTTAGAAGAATTATTGAGGATTTACTTAATTTTAGTGGTTTCTTCATAACATTACAAGTGGATTATATGCCAGCACTATTATTACTAAAAAAAAATACCTCCCCCCCCCTCCCAAGCAGCTGCTTGCCACAGAGGTCTGGCAGGAGCCTGTCAGTTTATATGCCAAAGTAGAAGGTCTGAAAGGATGGCAGGACCTCAGAAGAAAAACGACACGCACATCCATGCCTTGGCCGGGGCTTGAACCCAGGTCCCTTAGATCAGAAGCCTATTGTTGAAAAAATTAGCCATTAACATTCCAATTATGCATAAAGAAATCCTACAGCAAATGTTCTGTTATAACTGTACCAATAGTATAAAAAAAGACAACTATGATTAAAAGTTTGGAAGAATAACCAAAGATTTTTTATGCAAATGTAATATTTGCATAATATTAGTTTCCAAAATATCAAAAAAGATCTCATCCTATGCAATGCTTGAAGTGGGATAAAGACCATCATGTGAGCAAAACAACTGGTAGCCCTAGTGAAACTGGAACACTTATGGTAAAGTCAGAATATTGTGGTTGGAAAGCTTATATAAAGAATGCATTCATTTGCTACTATAGGAGTATATAATTCTAAATACAGAAAATATCCCAAAATATTAGTATTTGTGGGTAATGTATATCTACCCTTGACATGAAATTGAAACATCAATTTGGGTATCATCACACTTTATCTGAACATTAGATCCAGTGAACTAGGAATTTGGTACCTATATCATTTTTATCATGTGGTGGCAAGAAGTGATTGATCTAATAAACTCAACTGAATGTTTTTTTTTTCTTCAACAATAGTTACTATACAAACTAAGTAATTTGCCAATACATAATGTAACAGCAAAGTTGTGTAAATAAGTAGTTCTTTCATTTTCAGCTTACAAATCTTGCCACAGTTCTTTATTGCATTTGTTTCATGCTATTTTATTGATATAATTTTTATCTTTGCTTGTAAATAAAGTATATGCTCACTACACCTACCTCTCTCATCTAGTGCACTATAGTCTTAATTGTTTGTGTCCCATAAAATCCCAAACAACCATACCATGCCTTCCTGCAAATGCATGTTTCATAGCTATCGTTACAAAGTGCAGAATTTTAAATGAAACAGTATGAAATCTGTAATCAGTCGGTAGGGCGCCAAGCTCGTAATCGTTCCCAGGTTCGAGTGCCATCTGGGTCAGCGTTGAGATTTATCTCCACAAAATTCCCCACCCTGCCTACGTCAGTAGAGGACACTGATGGGCTTGGAAAGGCCGCTATCTGTCGGATGGAATGCTAAGCCGTGGCCCTGTATGCGGGAGAGCCATACCCTGTGCACGTTAAAGGACACACTGAATGGCCTTCACGGGAGGCTACCATCTGTCTGTTCCAGTGGGTCCCTTCCCCAACCTTCTCTGAATCTTCAGGGTCCTTGTGACCTGGCCATTTCGCTCATGGTGTGCAAAACAAGGTGCTGCTCAGAGGTAAAACAACCCAACCCATAATTTCTACATCAAAAAACCGCCAAACGCTTCCACATATCCACAATAAATCATATAAGTAACTTTAAAAGACTCTAAAATATATAACAAAATTAATAAATCGCCATAATACACTAATAATTACCATACTACATGTAACTACTAAAAAACACTTAATTCATTCTAAACTACGATAACGAAATGCACGTGTTCGTTACTACTGCCATGTTCTAGTTCCCATACGAAAAAACTTCCAACATTCTTTCCCCCATGCATACTCTCCCCACTACATTAGAATCCTGTGAAAACTCTGTACGTTTCACCAAAAACTATTCTCCTAAAACCCTAACACCTCATAAAAACACATTTTTTAAACTTAAACTAATAATCATTTCCCATTTTCTTCCACTCACAACAAAACACATACTACTGCATCATACTAAACACAAAAAGAATTAAAATAATTCTCTCAGGTTAACCACTCCTCCCTACCCCTTCAAATGCCCCTCACTCCAAACAACTTACAAAAACATTCCCCCCTACACACAGCAGTAAAAAGCTACTGAACTCTCACTTCCAAATGACATGACCTTAACATTACAAAACAGTTCACTAACACTATCAACAACAACCCTTCTAATATTAAATAATTTCAATTCCAAAATATCTTTAATAACTTATTATTTTCCATATCTTAATGAATTTTTGAAAAAACAACATATTAATTATTCTAGCTATCACTAAAAAACCCTCATTAAATATAGGATACATATGTACTTACCTCTAACCATAAGGCATGTTATCCAAATGAATTATAAAGCAAAAATGGCGAAAAAAATCAAATGCAACTTCACACTCCGTCAAATCACACACACGATGCGTGACTACACATTACTCACCCAAAAGAAACAAATCAAAGAGCCATAGGCCACCAATAACCAACAGTTTCGTCTCTACATCATACTTTACACATCAACATCATACTTTACACTTCGACATCATATGCTACTTAAGTAGTGCCATCTGTTAGCTGAGGACTGTAACCGATACACCTACCTAAATCTGTTTGAAATTTAGACAGTTCTTTAGAAGTGCTATAGAATGTTTGCATTGTTCTTTTTCCTCTTTTTATTTTGCTCTTATAAGGACTACCATTTGTAGTCCTTTATCATTTTTTTTATCAGAGTGTCAGTTAAAATTTGAGATTTCTTTTCTCTCCTGACTGTTTTTTATAGATGGATGTGAGAATGATTATAAAGCATATTTAGTTTTTAATTGTCTTTAAGTACAATACACTATAGTACCTTAAAGTTCAAATGACTTCATTTTGAAGTATTGTTAAAATGGTAAAAATTCTTCAATTTAATGATAATGAGAAATTCCTATTTTACAACTAGATAAGAAGTAGTTTGTAGAGCTTATTAAGTGATAGCTGAAATTGGATCTGTCCATTAACTAGTTAAAAGTGTTCTTAAATGTAACTTGATAAATCTTGTTTTAAGGTTAAAAACATTATCTCTAACACTAAAGCTTGAAAGACCAGAAATATCCAAAGTTTATCATAATAGGCTCATTGTGACAGTTGTAGTTGTTTACATTGAGATAGAGGATGAATGGAACCATTTTGAATAGGCTGTTCTTGAAACTATACTGTATTGTGTTGGATGAAATGGAGCATAAGAAACAGTCATCTGAGTGATAGGACTAAGCAGCTTATTTCTGAAACAAAGGTGTGCAGGGAGTGTAATCAACACCCTATTTAATGGACAACATTACAGAGAGCTTACAAAATATATAAATTATCAGTTGAAGGTTAGCAATTTTTGGCTTGATAGCCTGGCCAATAAAGTAGAGAAAGCTGCCAAAGAGCACAACTGCAGAGAGTTGGGTTGATTTAAGGGTGCATTTTGTCTCCTTTTCTCTTTAGTTTGGTTGTTGATTATGTTATGCGAAATTCACTTCAAGGGAAAGCTTTTGGCCTTAAATGGGCTGGAGATACGAAAATTTCTGATTTAGATTATGCTGATGATTTAGCCCTTTTGGCAAATGATGTTGATGAGATGAACTCTTTCATTCGAGCTGTTGATGAGACTGGTAGTACAGTAGGTTTGGTTATAAACAGAGAGAAAACTAAAGTGATGAAAATTGGTCAGGCAGGTTGTGATTCAGTTAATCTGAATGTTGCAGTCTTGAGCAGGTGCCACAGTTTAATTACCTTGGGAGCTATGTAACTGATACTGGTGATGTGCGGCATGAGATTAACAGACGAATAGGTATTGCTGCCAGGACTTTTAAGAATCTATGGAGATTATGGAGAAATAGGCGTATACACCTAAAGACTAAAATTAGACTGTATAATAGTTTAGTTCTTTCTAGGGTTAGTTATGGTAGTGAAACTTGGACGCTGTGTAAACAAGATAACAGGAAACTAGATGCTTTTGATTCTAGATGCTTACGCAGTATCTTGGGTATTAGGTGGTTTAACTTTGTAACTAATGATGAGGTTAGGCAAGGACGCTGTGTAAACAAGATAACAGGAAACTAGATGCTTTTGATTCTAGATGCTTACGCAGTATCTTGGGTATTAGGTGGTTTAACTTTGTAACTAATGATGAGGTTAGGCAAAGGAGTCTGCAACCTCCTTTAAGCAGCATATTGTGCAGAGAGAGACTCCGCTGGTCTGGCCATGTTGCCCGTATGGATAACTATAGATTGGCGAATAGGGTTATGAACAGTGTGCCTAGAGGCCTCAGAAGGAGGGGGAGACCTAGGATGCGGTGGGCAGACAATGTCAAACAGGACCTTGTTAGAATTGGTGTACAGTGGACGGATGCAGCAGATGTAGCTCAGGACAGATATGCTTGGAGAATTAAACTGCGCGGTCTGGTTGGACCTCCGTAGCCAATGGCTGCTTGAGGATGATGATGATGATACTTTTTGCACATAATGGGCTAAATGACTAGGTCACAAGGACTCTAGAAGTTTGGAAAAAGGGGACCTAATGGGCAGCTGTTCAGAGATAGAAGGCTCGCTTCAAAGCCATCCAGCATGTGTTCTTGCCAGGGTATGTCTTTTCTGCACATAGGAAATAGCACACAGCTTTACATTCCATCTAATGGATGGCACCTTTCCAGGGCCATCAGTGTCCCCTTTCTAATCATGAACAAGGAGAGGATTTAGCAGAGATAAATTTCAGTGTTGGCCCATTGGAACTTGAACCCATAACTACAGATTACAAGCCTGTTGTGCTACTGACTGAGCCAATCTCCACTCCACTATAGAGAGTTGTATCAGATAGTGAATATTTTGCATGGGAAAAAACTGGCATACAAAGTTTGAGGAATAAGGATGGCAAGGTTATTGAAAGTAAGACTAGATAGGTGAGCATTTTACAAATGTTATGAACAATACAATTAGTTCAATTTCCATTGTTTGCAGTTAAGATAGATGCATTGCTGGTCTTAATGTTTGGTCTATTTCACAGTCAGAAGTTATTTTATTATCCATAAACTAAAACCCCATGTCATTAGGGGGTAGATTAAATTACTGCCAGATATGAAAATTATTCTATTTCCACAATTGTAGTGTTGAATATTTTCTACAGCAACAGGGCTGTTCCTAAGGATTTTATCAGTTATTGATCTTATTATCTTCCTATTTAGAAGGAAGGCAATCTGGTTTTAATTTTTGATAACTAACAAAGAATCAGTCTGTTCTCTGAATAGACTAATTCATTGAATTACTGTGCTTAACAGAAATTAACATTTGATGGGCCATCAGGGTGAACAATATAGATTCAGAGATAGTGTGGGTTGAATAGACCTTTTTTTTTTTCACCTCTTGAGAATTGTTGAATTTCAGTGTGATATAAACTACCTTTGAGCAACATCTTGTGTGGGTAGAGACTGTGTTGGTTTGTCCATGTTGCCCACATGCAAAACTACAGATTAGTGAATACAATTATAAAGTGTATATCTAAAGGCCTAAAAAAAAGTGGGGATCTATAATGTCAAACTGCCTCTTTTAGAATTGGCTTGCAGTGTCCCAATTCAACAGCAGTAGCTCAGGATAGATGTACAGGGAGAAGAAAAATGCAGTTTGGGTTCACCTCTGTAGACTATGGGCTACTTGAGGATTATGTATTCAATGTTCTATTGATATTTGATGTTCAAAATTTTTAATTTGCCTAGAACAATGAAGATTTAAATCAAACAGAAAATGTAATTCTACTCTTTATTCTTAAGTCTGTTCTACAGTTTTGTTTCAGTCAGTATTAATTATTTATATCAGTTATTTATTAATGTTTAAATCAATTTTGATTTACAGTATTAGGAAAGTATGTTGGAAAAATGTAATAAGATTAAAGTAGGTAGGTAAAATATGATAAGTCACTGTTTAATTATAATATATAAGAAAGTGAAAATAATTAATGCATATCTAAAATGTATTTTCATGTTTCTAATTAAAAAGTATAATATTAAGCAGTGGTTTTCAACTTGTGCTATGCAGAACCTTGGGTGCTTTATGAATTGTGTGAAGAATAATATGACACTTTTTTTTTATATTCACCAATTATGACATAAACACTCTAATTAAGTTCTCTCTGTTAAGAACGTCTTTCCACATGTCATGAAAGATGATTCCAGTATCTTGGTTTCAGGTGGGGATGGACAAGGTCATTATTCTGTTGTTTATTATATAGGAAAAACCATATATTCTCTACATGAGAGGCCCATAGAGCATCAGACAGATGTCAGCCAAAACAAGCTAACAACTGCTGCTGCAGAGCTGGCAATACAACACAGCTATCATAGACTGGGAGCATTCCACACTGCTAGCACATGCATCCACATACTAAGGAAACATTATCCACAAGGCTATTGATATAATGACCTCGTCCACCACCACCTGCAACTGAGACACAGGAATCACCTTTCACAACATGTGGAAAGAAGTTCTTAACATCCCTAATGTCACCACATATTGTCATTTCATTGAAGACAGAGTGCTGTCCTTGCCTCAAAAATCTTCTGAGTTTGCTCCTAAAAACTTTTTAATATGCAAATAGTTTGAAGACTAAACTTCAAAAAGTTATTGTTCAATGACAAAGAACTTTATTTTAATTATATTTTTTAGCAAGAATTTGTTTTTAATTGTGTTTACTCTCTAATGCAGGCATGTCCAACCTTTTGATTTCCCTGGGCCACATTGAGTGAAGATTTGACTTCCCTGGGCCACATTGAGTGACAATGAATTGTTTTGGGCCACATTGAGTGAAGATGAATTGTTTTGGGCCGCACATAAAATATATAATATAGTTAATGTATATGAATAATAAAACTTCATTTATTTTCTTATGTTTTTTATTATAAAATTAAAAAAGGGCAACAAAACTAGTGGGATATCAAAAACTTGCTGAAAATTACATAATCGTGTTGAAAACTTATGTCGTAAACTTTACGAGTTTGTGGGCCGTGGGTTGGACATGCCTGCTCTAATGTGTTCCTAGAAATATACATTTTGTGCAAATTATTATTTTTTGATAAGCACACTTATAATTATGAGTTAGGTTTTTGATGAACCTTAAGGTAGTTCAACCCAGTTAAAGAAAATTGCCACAACAGAATTGAAAGAAATAATCGCAAGGGAGCTATTCATGGCCCTCAGCCTAGAGATGGCACTACTCATGTAGTGCAAAAACAGAGGATTGTGCAAAAGCTTCAAGCATTGAGTTATAAAAATAAAATGAGTGTAGGCAAAATAGTGTTATGTGTGTAACTATCCCTTTAACTCCATGCATAAACACACACATTTACCTACTCCATGTTTTAATTACTAATATTCAGATTACCCATAATACACTTGTTAACTAAATGTATAAATCACTATCTGATACTACTATGCTATCAGCAGAGAGCTGTGTTAAATTTTGAGTTGGCTGTAAATCCTTGTTCTCAAACTTCACAAAGCTGAATATTCTCTGTGATTCTACTCTAATTAATTATAGATGCTGTTCACAAGCTGGATCATGCCTGTGATGATAAAGTGGTTAATTTATGGGAAATAATTTCTCATTTTATAATTACCAAAATACTAATATTTAGTTATTTTGTGTTATTTTTCCACATGTGTACAAAGCTCTGGTTGGGACACTAATCTAGGTAATATTAAGTGGTGAAATACATTAAGACTATATGTTTTCATAATCATTGTGATATTTGCAAAATTTGTTAGGTTTTAGGTTGTGTTCTGTGATGTGAAGCATAAATGCATGATAAATTCAGTGAAGTAAATGTAATAAGCAAAGGATTCTATAGCCAGAGGTGGAAATCTCTGATATGAAGTATTCTTATAAATTAATTCTTTACAATTTATTGTTTTTCAAGTTGATTTTCTTTGATGTGCTAGTGATGAATATTTTGTCTTTCTTTCATGTATAATGCTGTCTTCTGAAATTTGACAATTGCTGCTTGGATATATTCATGTAGTACGGTAAGTATGCATATATATATATTGTAAGCTCTATATTATTGTTTCACTAAATGATATCCATTACATTGAACTACATTTTTTTGTATAATAAATGAAATTTAAGACGTTTTTATATAAAGTTGAATTATACTCTCTGTTTCATGGATTTAGCTTTTTGAAAATGGAACATATTGCTAAAGCTTTTATATCATGTTGAAATTCCTGGCACAGTTTGAGTAGTGAAATAGTCTATTCTCTGTTAATTAAGATTAATAAAGAGCTGACATTAGCCTTAACTTTTTCATTTGGCAAATCAATTATGATCCTATTTTATTTCATCTTTGGTTCCCATTCTCCAAGTCTTTATTCTCCCAAAAGGGGGTAGGTGAAGCGAGCATCAACAATGTTAAGGCAGGGATATTCAACTTTTTTTTTTATATCCAGGTTATTTTTCCATGATGAAAGCAGCACATATGCAGAATCCCCTCATGCAGAAAGCTATTGATGGCATCCTGGATTCTACAATACTGTATTTGAAAATGGTAGCAAGTTTCTAACTTTTAGTTTGAAAATTTCCAACAAAGGAAACTTCTATTCTTGCAGTAATATTGATGGAGATTAAATAATAGAACTGCTCCTAACATATCTTCATCTGTTGCTGTTTATCAGCAGCATTAACATTGCTCTTTGATTTGAGAATTTTTTTTTACGGTTGCTTTTACAGTTTTACTATTTTTAACTGTTTTGAGGGTTAAACTGTACCATTCACATTCATCCTCATCACATTTAATAACTTAATATCTGCTTCCAACCTTTGCAATTTTGTAAGAACAGGATCCCTGAGCAGCACTTTTTTGCACACAATGGACTAAATGGCCAGGTTACAAGGGCTCAGAAGGTTGGGGGAGGGGGGAACCACTTTACAGCTGTTGGGAGACAGATAGTAGCCTCCTATCATGGCCATCCAGTGTGTTCTTTAACATGTACAGGGTATCCCATCCAACAGACAGTGGCCTTTCCATGCCCATCTATATCAGCTACTGACTGTGGGCAAGGGTGGGGGGCAGTTTTGCAGAGATAAATCTCGGCACAGCTTGGATTCAAACCTGAGAACTGCAGATTATGAGCCTGATATGCTACCGTCTCATCCTGAGGAGCATATGAGCATGGGTGTGATCAAGCACATATTCTGAAAGTGATTTGAGCTGGATGAAAAATATAGTATTAATTTGTATTTATAATATATTTTTGTATTTTATATTTATTAATATATATTAAATATAATGTAGAACAATAAAGGCAAGTAGATACCATATTAATCAACCATATCAGAATAATATGACCACCCACAGAATCACAGTATATCCGCCCAGGCACTCACAGAGTGTGCATGACAAGGTCGACCACACGGAGATATAAGCGGCCAGCCAGGACATATGTGCTATAGTGCATAACATGAGCACAATGGGCAGAGGTATTGTACAAAATTGCACAATTGCCATAGCAAAATTGAGCTACGTCTGATGACCACTTTCATAATCATATTTTTAAGTAGTGCTAAAATAATAATTTATTAATTGTAAATATTATAATCCATTCTATAAGCATAAATTTGAATTAAAATATATAAGGAGTTCAAGTTATAAATTAATGTTAGGTCTTGGTGAAATTAGTCTCCACACCTTTGACAAAATATATGTTGTTGGAAAAGAAATGAACTGAGCTTCTTTTTGCTCCACAAAACTAACCCTACTTATAACAATGCACAAAATAATCAGAAATAAAATGCATTTTAGAAAAGCTACTTAAATAGCTGTTATTAATTTTATTAAATTAAAGCAGTATATTGATAGTATTAGTTTAGTATTTACATAATACAGTACATTTTTTAAGATATTCATCTTCATTTTAGGAAGATAATATAAAAAGAAAAAAATATTAAATGAAGGATGTTAAACTATTATTTTGTGCATAAAATTTCTTTACATATTAATAATTATAGGCCTGTATATCAAAGTATAATTAAGTGGTAAAACTTCAGAGTAACAGTGTGATACAAACCACATTACAGCCTCCTAATGTGTCAATTTATCCTATTCTTTTAAATGCAATTTAGCATCAAATTGGTTAGCAAAATTGTAACCAGAAACAGCAGCCAGTGAAGCAAATACCTACAAGTAATAAGGAGAGGAGTACTTAAATGTTTATCCTACAGGCAAATCATGGCACTGGAATGATTGGGAATGCCACCTCACATTTCCCAACTCCTCTGCCATAAGTAGAAAATATTTTGCTCCGTAAGACTCTTCTATGAAATACTTAGATGCCATCAAAAGGTTAAGTGCTCATTTTAGTACTCCTGAATGCTGGTAGTTGTGTCATTACAGTATGATGTTACAATTAACATTCAACAGAATATCTTTGCATATTTAAAGGCCAACAATTGACTAGCATCATAACTCACTTAATGGTGTGTGTAAGACATGCAAAAACATATTTGGAAATTTTAGTTTTCAGCATCAACCTTTACCAAATTTCCACATGGATTTCACTCACATAAAATCAGTCCTACCTGATTTTTTAAATCTTGGTTTGTGTCAGTTAGTGTGCTACCCAAGGTTTTTAAGATGGTATTTGGCTCACTTGGTGATGTCTCTGTCATCATGATGAACTTTCAGAAAAATATAAATTGCCTACTGGTAGCATTGCCTAGGTTGGAAATGTATATTTATTAACTGTTTATTTCTAATTTTACTGTAATCAAGTGATGCCACAAATAATCATTTTTAACTAATTTATTACGATATATTTAACAATTTAAATCAGAGTTGTTTTGAAATAGTGATGCTTTCATATGTAAGCATCCTTTAAGATAGTAGTTGCTTACTTGTATTTGTCTTCTCAGAATAGTGTAATTATTTATTTATTTATTTTCATTTCTTTTTCAGCATTTTTGGGGACCAGGTAAGCATGTAATTGTTTTCTTTTTTTTTAAAGAAATAAAAGCATTTTTTGTTTAAAAATTCTAAAATTTGCATCTGAATAATGAAATATTTACTGTCAATGCATTGGTAAAATTTTTCAAGTTTTATGCTACATTAAATTTAGATTTATTTGCCATTAAATACAGTATCCTCTTAAAAAGAGTTGTGTTTTAGTCTAGAAAACACTGCCTATTAGTTGGAGACAGCTGGATCTAAGGGGAAGCAAGGGTGTGTGGTCCCTTATCTCCCCTCCTTATCAGTAATCTAACACCTTATGATTCATATGTACCAATAAATATGCATATTCATCAATAAGAATCTTATTCTGCAGAGTGGCATATTTTACTGCAAAACATATTTTGCCTACAGAAAGTTACTTACTTACCTTCTACAATTAAATGGGGTGGCTCAGTTGGTAGTGAGTCAGGCTCGTAATCTGTAGTTCACATGTTTGAGTCCCACCTGGGCTATCATGGAGATTTATCCCCACAAAACCCCACCCTGCCCTCAGTCAGTAAAGGACACTGATGAGCTTGGAAAGGCTGCTGTCCATTGGATGGGACATAAGCTGTCACCCTGTGTGCGAAAGAGCCATACCCTGTGTATGTTAAACAACACACTGGATGGCCTTAACAGGAGGCTTCCACCCTTCCCCTAACCTTCTCTGAGTTTTCAGGGTCCTTATGACTTGACCATTTATTCCATTGTGTGCAAAAGGTGCCACTCAGAGGTAAAATAAACCCAACTCAAAAGTCTTCTACAAATCATACTTTAAACAATATTATGAAAATATATTCATATACTGTTCTAATATATATATAAAAGCATCAACTAATATATTAAATTTAATTTAGAAAAGGGCAAAATGTTAGAAAAATGGAGTATATATTTTCCTTTTTCTTTAGAATGCAAAACAGTAGGTAATACCAAAAATTTTATAATTTCAAGCTACATTGGAATGACATCAACTTTATCAGAAATAATAAAGTGACATGAAACTAATATAAAATTAAATAAATCAATCACTACTGTTTCATTTGTTATTAAATAATACCCAAATTTGTAGATTATTATAACTTCTACCTCAGGTTTTAAATTAAAATATACCAAAAATTTAGTTATACATCTAAATAATACAAACTGCAATAATAATTGCAATACCAATATTCCTTATGTTCACATACTTTGGAAAATTACCCTAAAGTGGTTTCAGCAGAATAACTTTTATTCCTTGATCTTATTAAATATAATTTACCCATGTTATGTCTCCAACAACCTGAAAATTCTACATCATGCTTTGATATGCAACAGTGTAATATGTGAAGCAAGATATAGCATGCGATCTAAAACAAAGGATGCAGCAAGAATATGAAATCAAGAATTTGACATCACTTTCTTCCAGACTTCATATAAGCCATTGTGATATTCATAAATTTTATGCATTGTAATATGATATACAAATCTAAATAACCTCAGTTATAACTTAATATGAGTTCTATATTATCAATGTGATGGATGGGTTTTAATTTAATCTGAAATGATAATTGTTTATTATTTACGTAGTGAGTTGATTTATTAATTACACATCTTTATAATTTGTTAATAGATAATAATACTATTTTATGATTATGATACATTAGTGAATAAATTTCATTTGTCTGCTGTTCCAAAGCACTCTACTGCATATATACTTATCTGAATACTTTTGTGTTACGTTTAAATAATTGAATAATTTATTACACTTTAAACTGTCATTGCTTACACCTAATAAATCATTTCATAATAAAGTTAGTGAAATGGTATACCTTATTGGTGGGTGCATTTCTGTCCTTATATATTTAAAACAAATTATTATGCAGTCTTATTTGAAACATGTGGAAATTATAAAGTATCAATAAAACTGCATTGACTCCAAGAAAATCTGGATAGATGATAATCTGGAAAGATAAATATGGTTTTTTGCTATTCTCCAGCTTTCGGACCTCCTGCTCCCTTCGCATTCTTCAGTATTTGACATGAGTTTAAAAATCAAGTTATTTCATGACAGAATATACCATTTTGCAATTGATATGAGGAACCAAGAGGTCTGAATTGCGAGTTAAAATATAAGTAATATTAAAATTTGCAAAAATAAAAAATATGTTATGGCACATTTTATAATTTATATACATTGTTAGCATTTACATAATTCTTAATGTTTATACAGATATTATATTGTACAGAACATGTATTAGAAGTCTGCATGTCTAGACTGATAACTTTAATAGTTCTAAAACAGTGGTTTCCATAAAGATGCTTGAGTACAAGTTAGCAATCTAATGTTGGAATGATCTTTTTTTAATAGGAGGAATAAACAATATTCCTTCTTTCCTTAATGTGTAATACCAGTTTTTTTTTTTATAACCATAAAAATGTTTGAGCACAAGTTAGCAATTCAATTTTATTTTTGTTAATAGGAGGAATAAACAATACACCTTCTTCCTTAATGAGTAATGTCAGTTTTTATATATTAAATGCCAGTTGTTAAATACATTTATTTTTCTCCAGTCTGGGATGTTAGAATAGTCATCTTTATCAGAAATGCATTTGACAACATTATTGTGCATTGAGATTAGTAGCTTAAGGTTGTTAACATATATTCTTCCATAACACAATATACACATATATATGTATAAAATATATTAAAACAGACTGAATCCAAGAAATATGAATGATATTTAGAGTTTTTACTTAATTTAGCCTCATCTTGGGTTAAGATTATGTTGATAGTATGATGGTATTAATTTTTTTCTATTTAAGAAATTAAGTAATTTATTACACTTTAAACTGTTATTGCTTACACCTAACAAATCATTTCATAATACATTTAGTGAAATGGTATATCTTATTGGTGGTAGCATGTTTCTGTGACATTTTAAAACAAATTCTGTATTTGAGACACTGAAGTACACATGATTCAGTGTAAAAGAAACATTAAAATGGGATAATTCTTTATTAAATAGTTTTATGTGGCAAAAAATATCAAGTCAATATTCTAATAATGTTGAAAAAATAAAGACAATTTGTAATATCTTTTGGATGTTTTTTAGAATGCTTTTGACACATTCTAATAGAAAGGATTTGGCAGCATTGATGGTTAATCTGCAAACCAGATGATCACTCGTGTATAATCAAGAGCTTACTCTATGGTAATTGATGAAAGGCAACTTGTAGTTAGGTTTGGCAACAATAGCATTACATAACTTTTATAGTTTTAATTAATTTACCATAGTGTTAATAAGTGTTACTGAAATGTCCTGATATGGAGTTTTGTATTAATTTCTCTGAATCTGATAGTGGCCAACTGGGGAATTCCTATAGCTGCAATAGCTGATATTAAAAAGGACCCAAGTATCATAAGTGGCAAGATGACTACAGGTATGTATATTTTACTATTGTTTCATTGACCATTTATTTTATTGGCTTTTTAACTCTTAGAGGGCTAAGTTTCTAATAGTGAACTCGTTTGGGGCCAAGTTAATTTTAACCTTTACACTATAAAATAAACTAAACTTTAAAACCATATTCTGAAGTTATTAACAAATAGAAAATAAGTTGTATGTTAGACAAAAGAACATTTAATTCTAAAAAAAAGTATGTAAATTAGTTTTTTGAAATACATATTTTCCTATATGCATTTTAAAAAGTAAATTTTTCTAAAAAGTCATTTTTAAGGCCTAACTTGAGTTATACAGACTATGCCCTGATTTATATTATAAGCATTTTTTATAAGTTTAAATCAACTCCATCTGATCAGTAAAGTTTATTTTGCATAGGTGACTAAACTGGACTCCATTGTTAAACACTTGGTTCTCAAAGTGAAGTTTTATTTAGTGTTTTTTCCTTAGTATAATGTTGTTTCGGCAGTTCTCAATTTGTAACAATTCCGTATGTTAATTGCTAGTGAAAAAAGTTTAATGTTTTATAAGTATCGCTGCAAACTGTTTCTAAATCAGTTTAAAATATTTTCAGCATTATATACTGTACTATCAGGTTCATTTAGTGTTCTATTTTGTTACTGCAAAATTTGCTTCATTTTATTTTGTTTCGTGTTTAAATATAAAGTTTCGTTTGATGTTTACTTCTGGAGTGTAAGAATGCACTTTATGGTGATTAGCCCCAATAATACTCCATATTTTTTTCTGAGCACTGAAATTGAGTTCTTGTTTAAAATGCATTACTTTTCAAATGTTTTAAGATTTCTCAAAGTGGTGGTGCACTGATGCAGGTAGTCCACTAGCTTAACATTGAAATGCCATAGCTTTTTTTGCTTTGTAACTGAATTTAATATCTTATTTTAATGTTTCAAAAAAAAATATGTATAATATTTCAGTTCAAATTCTTTTAACCTTTCCAGTGTCCAGTTTGTCTGTATACGTTTGGAGAATCTGAATTGAGAGGCTAAGGATGTATAAATAAAAATAAATAAATACCCCCTCAAGCAGCTGCTTGCCACAGAGGTCTGACAGGAGCCTGTCAGTTTATATGCCACAGTAGAAGATCTGAGAGGATGGCAGGACCTCAGCAGAAAACAATAGTACAACAAAAAAAAAACGATTTTTTAAAAATAAAAATTGCCATTTAAATTTTTTTTATATATATCTTATAAAAAATATATAATTCAGGCTTTAAATGAATATTTTTTTTAATTTGATGCATATTTTATTAGACTACAATATAAGTGATTATATAAAGCCATCTGATTGCCATTTCTTAGAAGCACTAAATGGTATTGCCGATTTGCTTGTTAACGTTCCTATTTGCTGAGGGACGGGGGTGGCTCAGTCGGTAGCGCGCCAGGCTTGTAATCTGTAGTTTTCAGGTTCGAGTCCCAGCTGGGCCAGCATTGAGATTTATCTCCACAAAATTCCCTGCCCTACCCACGGTCAGTAGGGGACAAGGAAAAAAAGGCTTGGAAAGACTGCCGTCTGGCAGATGGGACGTAAAGCCATAGCCCCGTGTGTGGGAGAGCCATACCCTGTGCTTGTTAAAGAACATACTGGATGGCCTTGACGGGAGGCTACCATCTGTCTCCCAATAGCTGTTCCAATGGGTCCCCTCCCCCAATCTTTGCTGAGCCTTCGGGGTCCATGTGACCTGGCCATTTAGCCCATGGTGTGCAAAAAGGTGCCGCTCAGAGGTAAAACAACCCAACCCAATCCTATTTGCTGAAGCAACCTTGTGGTTTAAGCTCACAAGTTTGATTTTAGGTATTATCAACAAATTTTTCCTTAAATTTTCGAAAATCTCCTAAAAATTAACAAAAGAACTGCTATTTTTAAAAACCATAAATTTTGGAAGTAATTGCAAAATATGTACCACAATTTTTTTTCCGTTTCACACTCTTTTCTGTCATAAACCTATTTCAGTATTTCCAAATTATTTTTATCATTTATCTCAGCATTCTATGCATCTTTCCCGGCTTCAAAATCAAAACTGGAAGTAAACATATCCTTCTTAGAAATTCTGGTTGCAGCTGCATTTAATTAGTTCTGCTTCACTGAGTCAACAAGACGCAGGTCTTAATATCTATGATATCTCCATTGTTCCATTTGCTGTGTTTTTTTTTTCAGTTTTGGTCCAGCATATTGGATACTCTTTATCAAGTTAGTATTTTTTTTATATTTAAACCTTAGTTTTCGTTTCGGTAGATTTATTTTGGGAAATTAGTGATTTTTTGGCCAATCGATAAGTATTGATTTTCTTCATGCTACATCGTATGGCCGGCCACAACTTGTTGCTATGGATATTTTAACATCGCATTAGGCTATATGTTAATTTTTATTTTATTATTTATTACTTTTCCAGTAAAACTTTGATCTAGTATCATTTTCTGAAAATAATTGAAGTCTTGAATATGGAAGCAAATTAATTTCTGTACATTTACTTCCGTTAGTTAACTACCTTCAATCGGCTGATTTATCGATTACTGATATATCTTTCTGGGTTGGGCTAGATTGGAGGCTAGCTTAAAAGTTGTTGCGGATATTTTATTTAACATCCCATTAGGTTATATGTAATTTTTATTTTATTTTTTCTTGTTTTTTCAGTAAAAAAATTTTGAGCTTTTACCGTTTTCTGAAAATGAATGCCTTGGATACAGAAGCAAAATAGACTTCCTTGCTGTGGAAATTTGCAGTCATATGGGAGGGAAATTTCGGGAAGGGCTGGTGCTTTGGTGAACAACCTTTCTGCACTTAGCCAAAATCACCGAAATTCAACACCCAAAGAAAAAATTAATAATTATTAAAAAAAATAGCGAAGGAAGATTTTTTCTATTTCATAACAGTTCAGAAAATCCCGTGAATGTGAGAAGACCAAGTCATGTTGTGTAACATGGCCATGTTTAAAATATTACGATACTGAAAAGAATCATTAAAAGAAATGAAAATCATATTTCAAGTTGAATATTATATTATTCAGGAGTTAATTTTCTTTCGTTAATTATATAACTTAACTATTTTTATTCATCAGGTTTTCCAAAGTGAAACCTTAATTGTATAATGCGATCTTTTTTTCACCATATCACATTGAAAAAGGCTTATAAAATCAATATGCTTGGAAATTTATTTATGTTATTTATTTTTATAAAACTCGTAATTAAATTCTGTCATACAACATCATCATATTTCTGTTGATTGGTTTTTTTTTTTTTTTTTCTAAATTTGACTTGTTTATTTGACTCTGCACAATTGCTAAAAGCCTGGAATTTTCTCAAAGTATGGTACTGAGGAAAAATTATAAAACGAGAGAAATATTTACTTAAAACCAAAAAAAAATACTTTTTTGGTTATTCAGAAAAATATAGCCATACGAAATATAGATTCTATTCATGTGCATTGTAATAACTTCTGTCTATTAGTTTTTTTTTTTTGAATAAATTTTTATTTGCATTGCCAGATGCATTTTTTTACTATATGACTCTAAAAAAAAAAGTCGTAATAAGTTTAATAAGGTTAATAAAACATATCATGTTTTTTTTGTTAAATACTTGATTTTCAGAAAATCCAGAATTAAATGCTGATTAATTTGGTATACAACATGCCATAATTCCTTTCATTAGTTATTTGGCAAAAAAGTTCTAAAGTGAAAGTTTTTTTGGGCTGAGCCTAGGCAGAAAATAGCTTAGCCCCTGGATGGAGACCTGTGTTTCAGCCTAGACACTGCAAGGGTTAATGCTTTATTGCATTTATTTGCTATGTTTAATATGTTAACTTGAGTTACATCTCTGAGCAGACCATTCATATTGTTGTGCCCATAAGGGCATGGATGTGTTATGTCCATTATGGACATCATTTTTTTTTGAACCAGAAGTAATTAGTTATTTCTTATTTTTTGTTCATTTAAAAAAAAAGAGCTATAGTTTTCACCTTGTTGTCTGTCTGTTGGTCAGTCAACATTCAAATTTTTTGTATTTAGAGAAAGACGAAAAATTCTTTCTAAGTTATTAGGTATTCTTTATAAGTATAGCACTAATGGAATATTAGGATTTACATTTCTCAAAAATTTTAGTAAATTTAATTTCCATCTTTAGACCACTTTAAAATAGGAAAATGCAAATTTTTAAAGGATATTGGAAACCATCTGTTCCTACCAGAGATTTAATAGTTTGATGGTAGAGTTGGCAGTCAAGGGATTTATATATCCCAGGATCTCCCATCTACCTGAAGCAGGCTGTCCTCCTAAATTCTATATAGTCCTGTAACTAACAGGCTATCTAACTGCAAAGAAAGCAAAAGGGATCCTAGAAATCATAGACTGAGGAGAGACAGAAGAGGATCCATAAGTAACTAATAGTTCCCCTTTTCCAAGGATATAAGTCATAGTGCATAGCAAACACACAGATTGTTATTTAACACCTTATCATGGTAGCTAAGTAGAACCTTCACATGACGATCCCTTAACCATGAACAGGCTCCCACGTCTAGGGTTATAATGCTTGGGTTGATCAAATATGCACCATGTAATCCAACCTAATGAAGGTACAATTGATTTAAGGGGCAAGTAGTGCCATCTTGCTCCTAACAGGTTTACTGCTTGACCCTACAGGCAAGTATCCATGCACGTGGTTTTTGTTATATAGATACAATGTTATAGAGTTTTTGTTTAAGTTTTAAACTAATACAATATATTTTAATTTAATTTTTTCTTTTATTACCTGTAGCATTATGTATATACTCTCTTCTGTTTATGAGATTTGCATGGAAGGTCCAGCCTCGCAATATGTTGCTGTTTGCTTGCCACTTCACAAATGAATCTGCTCAAATTATTCAAGGCAGCAGGCTTATAAAACATGAGTAAGATGTTTGTTATCTTTATTGTATAAAAATAAATCTATTTTAAGGACAAAAATGTTTTTATAATGTAGAAAAGAATGTTTTGTTTTTAATACAGAAACTTTATGGGGTACACATTAAAATATTCTAAGTATTTAAAGAATTTATGCTTTTAATACATCTCATCTTTCAGATAATAAATTTTAAAATTTTCTTATTATTGATAAAAAGAGATTATAGGGAGAAATATGTCACCTATTGTGGACAGAGAAGTAGTAGAACTTCATTAGAGTATCAGTGTTCCTCAAAATCAGATGGGAGACATCAAACATCTTTTTCTATGATTGTAGTATTGTTCAGCTTTGTAATTGCATTCCTTTGCAAACTTCTCTCTAAAATGAAATTGCCAAAATGGAAATATTGAACCTCACTAGCTAATGAAGAAAACATTATTAGTAATTGCGTGTTGCAAATAATAATAATTTATTTAGTCGAAGTATCTAAAAGTAATTTATGAATGCTTTTTATGCATTGTGTATGTATATTTATGTAAATTCCGAAACTTTAGTGGATCCTCATTAAAAACCATTTTTAAATGCGACTCAACAATTGACATGTATTGAACAGTAACTTATTTGTATGCATATGATATATCTAATCCCATTTCCCTCCATCTGGATTTTTTGGGTTGAAAGTAAAAAAAAATAATTGGGTTAAATGCAAAATAGAACTTTTGACTCACTTTACAGTAAAAATAAAAATGGAATGGATTTTGCAGTGTACAAGAGTATTATCTGAATATGATAATCACTAAATAATTCAACCACCAGATTTCTCAAGATTTGAAAATGCAGCAAAATATTGCCAAACAAGAGTGTAGCAACCAATTGCTATTATAAAATTTATGTAGCTGTGTTGAGCACATACATTTTTTATCAATTCAAAGTGATGTAACCGTAAAAATTGCATTTCTGTGATATGGTCAAATGGTGAGATTCGGGTGAAGCAAGGCAGTGTGATTGCAGGGGCAGTCTCTAGTTTACTGTTAATTATTCTGTTCTTAGTGTTCTGTTTTAACATTTTATATGAATTTTTAAAAAAACAATTCCAGATATAAAAATTGAATAAAATAAGTAACCCCCCCCCCCCAAAAAAAAAAAAATATATATATATATATAAATTTGGTATTACTTAATCACCAGTATTTTCATATTGTTTTAAAAAGAACGAGATAATGTGTTCACTTTGTCATCTGCCTGTTTGTAGATGAATTTTTTTTCTCTTTTTTTTTTTGAATTAACCCTGATTATTATTAAAAAAATATCTGAAAGTTAAATTTAGGTTGTAATGTTCAATGGGGAACTGATAAGATTATCAAGTCACTATTAATGTTATAGAAAAGAAAAGCTGTTATAATAAATAAATAAATAAATAAATAAATACCCCCTCAAGCAACTGTTTGCCACAGAGGTCTGACAGGAGCCTGTCAGTTTATATGCCATAGTAGAAGGTCTGAGGGGATGGTGAGACCACAGCAGAAAAACGACACACAGATAATTTCATTAAAATTTTTAAATTTAAAAAAATTCTATTTAAAATATTTAAAAAAATATTATTAAATGGTTCCATCCATGCCTTACCCAGGGCTCGAACCCAGGTCCCTTAGATCAGTAGCCAAGTGCACTAACCACTCGACATGGGTCCTTTCAATAGAAAGTAGTACAGATTTTCATTTGTTAGACTCGTACACTAATTGCCATAACATTTTGCAATTTGCATTTAAGTACTAAAAATAAAAAGTTTATATTTATTGCAGTAGTAATATACTTGAAATATAGTTGTATGTATTTGACAATTTTTAATCTTTAATTACTGTTTTGTTTTTCAGATATCTCAGCAAATCCCCAAAAGCAGCAGATTGATATCAACTAGAAATTTTTACCTTGCTAATATTAATATATGCGTTTTAGAAAATAGTTCTTATGAATAATTTTGTACAATAAGAAGTTTATTCTGTACATACAGTTTAGATTATATTAGTAAGACATTCTAATGCTGTGGTTTGTTTTGTAGCAAGTGCAGTTTAAATGAACAATGAATTCTATTTAAAAAAAATTCCAAAAACTATTTTATTTAACTTCTATGATTTAATGGAAATATTTTGTAAAAACAATTCTCAGATATATAATAGTTTTTATAGCTTAATTAGAAGTATCCTAAGTACAAAATTAAGATTACTTAAACAGTTCTAATATTTATTTATGTTGCAACAAAATGGAAAACTATATAAATTGTCTCAGACATCTTGATGCAGAGCATAATTTTTACCTTTAATGAAATTATCATATGATAAAAAATATTATTAAATGGTTGTATATATACTTATGCTAAAAGGTAAAAGGATATAATCTTGCCAGTTTCTGAAATAAGTGATGATGAAATTACATCTGTGTTAAAATTTAGGGTATTTCATTTTCCCTGTTGTAGTCCTTCATTTTTTGATTTTTCAAAAAATCGTTTCTTGTGTACGGGAGCAGCTATTCCCCATTCACAATAATAAATATAACTAGCAGCATAGTTTGAAGTGGGGGTAGCAAATTGGGGAAATTGAAGTCATAAAATATTGGATCATCATTTACATTAGCAAAAAATCCAACCCTCCTCCCTTTCCAAAACTTTGTACTAATCCTGGCTATGCCACAATATATGATAATTAGATTTATTTGCATAAAGGTTGTACTCAGTCTTAAACGAAAATTTAGCCTTTTTTTTTATCCCATAAGTAATAGTTACACCCCATTTTCACAAGAAACATATGAAATTTATGGTAAGTATTTTATTATTCTTATCCCCAATTTTCAAATGGTTTCAAAGGGAAAGTGTTTTTCTATTTTTGTGATTCATTTTATTGTGCCAAATTATGTTACATTAAAACAGAAGTTACACAATAATTATTTAAACAGAAGTTACAGAGAGTATTTCTCCATTAGTCACTATTTGTTGAGACCCTTGCCCCAGTGTGAGATAGTGCATCTGTACCACTTACTTAAAATGAAGGATCCACATGTATCAACCAAACTTTCACAGCAGCTTTCACTTCAGTGTCTGTTGGAGAACACTTTTGACAGATTCTTCTTCAGAAGATCAAAGAGTTGAAAGGCAGGAAGTGCCAAGTCTGTACTATTGTGTGGATGTTCCATTACCTCCCACTTGTAATTCTGCATCAGGAAGGGGCGGGGGTGGCTCAGTCGGTAGTGCGCCAGACTTGTAATCTGTAGTTCCCAGGTTCGAGTCCCAGCTGGGTCAGCGTTGAGATTTATTTCCGCAAAAATTCCCCGCCCTGCCCACGGTCAGTAGGGGACACCGATGGGCTTGGAAAGGCCACCGTCCGTCGGATGGGACGTTAAGCCGTGACCCCATGTGCAGGAGAGCCATACCCTGTGCATGTTAAAGAACACGCTGGATGGCCTTGATGGGAGGCTACCATCTGTCTCCCAACAGCTGTTCCAGTGGATCCCCTCCCCCAACCTTCTCTGAGCCTTCGGGGTCCATGTGACCTGGCCATTTAGCCCATGGTGTGCAAAAAAGTGCTGCTCAGAGGTAAAACAACCCAACCTGCATCAAGATCTTGTGTGAATGATTGTATTAGGTGTTGTCCTGAGTCAATATCCATCTGTTGTCAGTAGTCCTGGTCACTTCCTTATTACCATTCTGTTGCTCAAGTGAATCGCAATTTGTCTGAATTGATAGTTGATCTATTAGACAAGAAGAACCCATGATAATCTCAAAAGACGATTGTTAATTTTTATGTAGATGGAAATCTTAAATTTATTCAGAGTGCAGGTTCAGGATGCCTCCACATTGAGGAATCTCTCGGTGCACTACATTTCATCACTAATCAGTTTCCTTAAGGAATATATTCCTTACAGTGTACTGCTATAAATGTTGTATGCTGACTGTCAAGTATAGTCAGTTTCTTTGGCACTAGTGTACACACACCTTTCTAAGGTTGAGCATGCTATTGATAAATGGAATGCTATTTATCAAGTTCATTTGCTAATCTTTAAATTTTACTCCTCTCTGCAATGATAAGGCTTTTTACTTGTGAAACGAATATTTCTCTCTGCAATGCTGGACTTTCGCACATCATCAACATTTGTTTCCCATGACAAAAACTCTACTCCAAAAACAAACCTGATTTTTAGACCAAAACATTTGAACCATACACTACCTTTAACTTGCAATAAATTTATTTAAATAATTACACTTTATAATTTTGCATGTGTTTGAAACTTTTTGGGGTGCAGCATGTTTACTTAGGTGTCTAAGATCATAAGCATAATTTAATAGCACTGTCTCTTTAGCTAATATGATAGACAGTAATCTGCAGAGTTTTTTTTTAATATTGGTTCAAAACTGCTCAGAAACTAGTGTATTACCTTCCATTTAAAACAACCTGTGTACTACAGTGGAATGTCAATTAAAAGTTTTTCTGGGACTGAAGGGTAAAAACGTCTAAGTGAAACATTAACAGGTGCTGTTCCAGTTTCCTTGAAAATTAAAATTTTCTATACCATTCTTTCAGTTTTTCAAGTGAATTCTGCATTAGCTTTTAAGGGATATAATATGTTTCATTTCCATAACATAAAAATTAATAGACCCCAGCATTATTATTAGTTAATAGACTAAAATTAAGAAGAATCTTGTAAAAGTTTTGCAATTTATACGTTTAGAGTTAGGCTTATCAGGATATAAAAAAAAATATTTTTTTTTGTTTCAATTTGTCATTTAGCAAAAAAGAATTTCCTTTTATATAATCCTTTTCAAATTTTCAGTGTAACATAAAATAATCTTTCTGAGACTTGGTGTGGTTTGAGGAACAACTGTTAGACTAAGTGAGACTGAAAATACACATGATGCTTCTGTAGTTCTCATATATCATGATAGATCAATGATCTATCAATCACCTGTCAATCAACCAACAACTGATAAGCATGAAAGAACGTCAATCATCTATGAAGACTATTCATAGTGTCAATGTCACAATTTCATTGTCTTGTTTCATATAACAGTTGCTGCACCTTACACCTCTGCTGAGATGATACAAAGCAGTATATAACAGATAAGTGAAGCATGTGTTTTGATTCCTGATGATCTGGCCCCCACTTCAAATGCACCTGAGAAGGTTACTGCTCAAATGCTTCTTGGAAATGTATCTGTTTCCATATTCCTGAAAACCAACATGGTACCTGTGCTAGTCACTGTAGCCTTTAGGGTGTGACCCAAGTTTCTCCTGGCCAGATGTCATCAAAGTAGTTACTTTTTGTTGTCATATGAGGTAGTAGTCCCAGTAGTGATAGTTTGCCTTGCAATGTATTAGGAGAACTAGAAAATGTACAAATCCCACTAAAAATGAAAACACGGCATTTCTCTAAAGTGCTCAGATGCTTTAAATATACAAACAATGAAAATAGAGACCTATCTGATAAAATATGTATATTTTTCAGTTTTGTACTAACATAAACGTAAAACATATATAAATTATTCTGTAAAACCTAACTTATAAAGATGAAAAATATGTATATGGTTTAAATATATTTCAAATAAATTAACATTGAAAAATATAATAAATTTCTGGGATTGATGTAAATTTATTGGTAAACAAGAAAAACTTTAAAATCACATTCCACTGTACATATAGCATAAGTTTTATCTGTTGTTGCACTATCTGTATTGTTTTACATTTTAAAATTACAAGTAAAATCTTTTGATAATAAATAAATGTAATATTTTCCAAATAGTATTCTTCAATGTACAATAAAATTTTTATGTAGTGGAGTAATAAACGAAAGTGATGCTTTTGCCTATTTCTATGTAGAAAACTTTGCATAATAGTTGTGCTGACATTTCAAGATTGAAATATTGGAATAAAAAGTGCTGCTATGTATGTAAATATGGTATTTTACAGGAACAACTTATGACAGCTACATTCACAATATAAAACAATTATTTATGTCAGGTATTTATAATTACAAGTACAATCTTTGTAAATAGACATATTTTGTGTATTATGATGCATCTCAGTTGATTATTAAGGCAATAAATAAGAATGAAAATCTTGTTTGTAAAGCAAATCTAAAAATGTATGATAAAAGAAAATGAAATGCAGACTGTCTTTCCACTATAATGGTAAAGAGTTAATAGAGCACAAGTGAGTTCGAAGTTTCATTGTTTGTTATTAATGTTCATTGAATGATATTGCAAATAACAGAAAATATAAAACTTTTTTTTGAAAACGAGGAAAACCCAGATAGTAATATTTTCCAAAGTAATATTAAGTTATTTCAAAGTTGGTTTAAAAGTAAAGAAAATGACTGGATTGTTTAATATGTGATGATGCACATTTCCTTCTGAAAGTATTGTATTCTTAAAGACAGTTCTTAGTTAATTATCTGAAACAATAAATATGAACAACTGTTTGGTAAATAGCCATAAAAAATCCTATAGAGAGTATAATAAATATGTAAAGAAGCAGTTAAAGCTGACAGTATTACTCAGTGGTGTCACCCAGCTGGTGGGGTATGGGTTGGCTCAGTCCTGTAACACCAGGCTTGTAATTTGCAGTTCCTGGGTTCAAATCCCAACTGTGCCAACCATTGTTGAGATTTATTTCTACAAAAACCCCACCTCATCCTCAGTCAAAAAAGTGGACACTAGTGGGCTTAGAAAAGCTGTAGTCCATTGGATGGAACCTTAAGCCATGGCATTTTTTGCAGGAGAGTCCATACTGTTTGCACGTTAAAGAATATGCTAGATGGCCTTGACTAGAGGCTTCAGTTGGTCTAGCAGTTGTTCAGTGGGTTCACTTCCCCTACTCAACTTTGAGTCTAGGGTCACTGTGATCTGGCCATTAAGCCCACTACGTGTGCAGAAAAGTGTCTCAGAGGTAAAACAATACACTAGCTGGTTCCCACCTGTTCCGTATCGCAAACTGGTTGTTGAAAATTAGCAAAAATGTGAAGTAATTTTTTTATTAACAGTTATTGATAATGAAACATAATTAAACCAAGAAATTGGTTATGATTGTACTTCTTTTTTTTATCAACACTCAAAAAACGGCGATTCATCTTAATTCGTTTTTGATTATTGCATACTAAAACTAATGGTTAATACAGTTAAAAGATAAATCAGTTAATTGGGATGATATTACTAGTATTACTGACAAAATATCTTTTCTATGAATTTTTCTTAGATGAAGGAAACTGATCTTTCTCAAATACTTTCTGAATGAATGTTTTTTAGATTTGCAGTGATGAGAATTAGCAAATCCGTTGTTTGATTATTGTTACCTTGAAGGTGATGTAGTTACAGTAGATAATTAAAATGCTGTTTGAATAGTTCAAAAATCGCTGATAAAGTTTTATTATTTTATGAATAATTTTGGAAGCAAGTTATTAATTTCAGATTCAGTCATAAATCACTTTAAAGAATATTTTTAATGCACAAAAGACAATCTTTGATACAAAGAAATGGCACAAACTAACAGAGCCACAGATTATCATCAGAAGTTGAAGTTGCCCCATCTTGTTTTAGTTTTAAAAATTTGTGAAGTTTTGCCACCAATGAAATCAAACGTCATTATTTCCAAAGGAACAGTATATGGCAGGAAGAGTGCAATACTTTTTTCGAGGTATAACAGATGAAGTTTTTTTGGGAAGATATAGTTAATGCGATTTATTTGCAGGTCTGATTTAGATGGTTTATCCATCAAATGAAAAACCAATGTTGCTGTTTTTGTATGTAGATTAAAAAATAAAAGTTTCAATGAGACTTGTGTAGAAAATAACACGATTAACTTTTTTTTTTCTCACACTAATGTAGAAACTTGCCTCTTTTGAAGTTTGTCTAGTTTTCTCATGCAATCATATAGGTGTGCAGGACCTGATTTCCCCTAGAATAAGTTAGCTACTTTGGGCTGCCAGCAATCAATTATAAATAAATATCGCCTCAAGCACCTGCTTGCCACAGAGGTCTGACAGGAGCCTGCCAGTTTATACGCCCGGTGCCTACGTAATGGGAATGCCTGTCGATTTCAGCGTTTCTCCGTGTTAGCAAGCGCGCACATGAGGGCAGCAGCGTTCCGCGGTAAGCTAACCTACGCTAATGGTAAGTACATAGCGATCTCGTCGAAGTCATATGGTAAATCCACTTCAATGGGTAAATCCGAGGACAAGTCGAGAGAAAGAAAAAAAATCGGATAGATGGCTAATCAAGTACAATAAACTAGAATCTTAATATATCATCATCCTCCTCAAGCAGCCATGGGCTACGGATGTCCAACCAGACTGTGCAATTTAGTTCTCCAAGCAAATCTGTCCTGAGCTGCATCTGGCCACTGCACACCAATTCTAACAAGGTCCTGTTTGACATTGTCAGCCCACCGCATCCTAGGTCTCCCCTTCTTTCTGAGGCCTTTAGGCACACTGTTCAAAACCCTATTCGCCTATCTATAATTATTCATATAGGCAACATGGTCAAACCAACGGAGTCTCTCTCTGCACAATATGCTACTTAAAGGAGGTTGCAAACTCCTTTGCCTAACCTCATCATTAGTTACAAAGTTGAATCACCTAATGCCCAAGATACTGCGTAAGCATCTGGAATCAAAAGCATCTAGTTTCCTGTTATCTTGTTTACAAAGTGTCTAAGTTTCACTACCATAACTAACCCTAGAAAGAACTAAACTATTATACAGTCTAATTTTAGTCTTTAGGTGTATACGCCTATTTCTCCACACTCTCCATAGATTCTTAAGAATCCCAGCAGCAATCCCTATTCGTCTGTTAATCTCGTGCCGCACATCACCATTATCTGTTACATAGCTCCCAATGTAATTAAACTGACACCTGCTCAAGACTGCAACCATTCAGATTAACTGAATCACAGCCTGCTTGACCAATTTTCATCACTTTAGTTTTCTCTCTGTTTATAACTATACCTACTCTACTACCAGTCTCATCAACAGCTTGAATGAAAGAGTTCATCTCATCAACATCATTTTGCCAAAAGGGCTAAATCATCAGCATAATCTAAATCAGAAATTTTCGTATCTCCAGCCCATTTAAGGCCAAAATCTTTCCCTTGAAGTGAATTTTGCATAACATAATCAATAACCAAGCTAAACAAAAAAGGAGACAAAATGCACCCTTGTCGAACACCAGAAGTGCTACAAGAATTACCAACTCTCACACACGACTCAATGTTGTTATAGAGAGCTTTCATTATGTTAACTTGTCTGGTATATCATATGATCTCACCATCAACCACAAATTATGACGATCAACAGAGTCGAAAGCCTTTTTGAAATCAACAAAGCTAGCAACCAAAGGTTTCTGAAACTAAACATTTCTCAAGAATTTGCCTAAGTGAAAATATCTAATCTACACATCCCCTACCATTTCTGAATCCACATTGCTCATCACGCAGTTGCCTGTCAACCAGATTCTTAATTCTATTAAGCACAATCATGCAAAGAACTTTCCCTAGAACAGAGAGTAGCTGATACCTCTATAGTTATCACAAGAACTGCGATTATCTTTTTTGAAAATAGGGATAATAATAGCTCTGGTAAAATCGTTAGGAACCATGCCTTTATCATAAAAGATATTCAAAATTTCAGTCATCCAAGTGATAACTGAAACATTCCCAGCTCTAAGCATTTCCGTGGTAATTTCATCTACACCTGCAGATTTAGAAATAGCCAGAATAACCAGTTTGTGTTATAGGGCCAACATTAAAGCCACCAATGCATCTATCATCATTGCAAAAATGGGAGTAGAACTACCCACATTTTTTATAACATCACTGAAATGCTCAGCCCACCTCGCCATGACAGAATCCTCCTTAACCATACCTTGTTTATCCTTCAATCCCTGTATACCTGTTCGTTTTCTACCACACAAAACATTAATTATCTGGAACATCACTCTGCTCTTGATTCAAGCCAAAGATTCTTAGCAGCAGCTAACTGATCCTTTTACACGTTTATTAAATTCTCTGTATAGCTGTCCCATGGCCGATTGGTTAGCACGTTTGGCTACTGATCTAAGAGACCTGGGTAAGGCATGGATGTTTGTGTCGTTTTTCTGCTGAGGTTCTGCCATCTTCTCAGATCTACTTTGGCATATAAACTGAGTCTCCTGTCAGAACTCTGTGGCAAGCAGCTGCTTGAGGGGTTACTTATTTTTTTAATGCTTTTTATTAGAACTAGTAGGGTATTGATTAAGGACATTCCTGCAGTGCCTTCTTTATGAAATAAGCTCAAGTGCCTTATCACTTAAATAATTCTGTCTCTGCTCCTTTTTCCCTAAAAGAGTTCTGTTAGTTTCCAAAAAAGCCTGCTTAAAATGGCCCCATTCTTCCTCAACTTCAGTATTAAGCAAACCATGACTGTCATAATGATTAAGTAACCTATCATGGTAAGTTTTAGTTATAACTGAGTCGGTATTAAAGGTAAATTTTTTAACCTTAGCACAATACTTCTTAAGTTTACGTTGCAAGACACGTTTCAAAAGATAATGGTCAGATCCAACTTCAGCTCCCATATATGACCTGGTATTAATAACAGAACTAACCCATTTGCTGTTAATTAATATGTAATCTATCATATTCTTATGCAGCCCATCTGGTGAAACCCATTTGTACTTTTGTATGTCGTGGTGTTTGTAATAAGTGTTAGTTATTCTGAAACCATTGAGTTTACTTACCTGTAGGAGACATTGCAGCTACCAATACCAAAAGGGTCTATTACTCCTCCCCAAAGGTCAGGGTCAGTACCAACTTTGGCATTAAAGTCACCTAGAACAAAGGTAATATCTCCTTTCTTGACAGAATTCAAAATATCCTGAAGTTGTCCTTAAAACCTATCCTTCTCATCCTCAGTGGGAGTATAACGGTAGATAACATTCAAGTCTTTAACGCTTGTCTGAAATTTTGCTGTAAGAAGCCTTTCATTAATGCACTCGTATCCTAGAAGAGCATCACTAGCGTGTCTGCTGAGAAGCAGACCCACGCCTTGGTGATGCTTATTGTCGTCCCTCCCTGAAAAGAAATTTAAGATTATTTTTAGGTCCAGTTCAGTAGGTTTATATGTTCAGGACCCTGTGTGGTTGACCACTCAGCAGGGTAGAAAAAAATGAAAAGTAGCCATAGTTTCCAGATCAGTAGGCCACACTGATCTGGCAGCCCTTCCGTTCACTTCCACAAGAGAGTCTTTTGAAAGGTTTGCTACAGTGGATTTTATTTTTACACTATACAATGGTGACCAGTGTTGTACGAATGAAGTATATATTTCTTCAATTTTGTTTTATAACTTGCTGCTTTAATGAAACAGTTGGAAATCTTTTTCTTGTGGAAAAAAAGACCATAGATGGTATTCAGTATCTGATTAAAGCAGAAGCCATCTAGGTTTTGGCGTATTGCCTCAAAAACACAGAGAGCTCTCAAAAGGGGGCGGGGGTGGCTCAGTCGGTAGCGCGCCAGGCTCGTAATCTGTAGTTCCCAGGTTCGAGTCCCAGCTGGGTCAGCGTAGAGATTTATCTCCGCAAAATTCCCCGCCCTGCCCACGGTCAGTAGGGGACACCGATGGGCTTGGAAAGGCCGCCGTCCGTCGGATGGGACGTTAAGCCGTGGTCCCGTGTGTGGGAGAGCCATACCCTGTGCACGTTAAAGAACACGCTGGATGGCCTTGACGGGAGGCTACCATTTGTCTCCCAACAGCTGTTCCAGTGGGTCCCCTCCCCCAACCTTCTCTGAGCCTTCGGGGTCCATGTGACCTGGCCATTTAGCCCATGGTGTGCAAAAAAGTGCCGCTCAGAGGTAAAACAACCCAACCCAAGCTCTCAAAAGAGAAATAATTTCACGTTTTTGTAGAATATGTAGGTTGTGCAAAGAGTGCTAGTTGATTAGTTATTATCATTGAGGTAGTAATACTAGAGACAGGACTCCGATTCCTGTGGGGCGGGGGTGGCTCAGTCGGTAGCGCGCCTGGCTCGTAATCTGTAGTTCCCAGGTTCGAGTCCCAGCTGGTCAGCGTTGAGATTTATCTCCGCAAAATTCTCCGCCCTGCCCACGGTCAGTAGGGGACACCGATGGGCTTGGAAAGGCCGCCGTCCGTCGGATGGGACGATTAAGCCGTGGTCCCGTGTGCGTGAGAGCCATACCCTGTGCACGTTAAAGAACACGCTGGATGGCCTTGACGGGAGGCTACCATCTGTCTCCCAACAGCTGTTACAGTGGGTCCCCTCCCCCAACCTTCTCTGAGCCTTCGGGATCCATGTGACCTGGCCATTTAGCCCATGGTGTGCAAAAAAGTGCCGCTCAGAGGTAAAACAACCCAACTCTTAATTTCAGGTTAATTCAGGCGTTAAATCACCTACTTTACATCTGTAAATATAGTTTCATATATTAAAAAATTCGTGAACTACATTCGACTTAGATAGAAAGGTATATTGAAAAGTTGACAACCCTTTATTTTTAAATCCCTTAGTTTAAGAGTTTCAATTTTTAATTTATCACAAAGAACACATCTCGTAATTTTCGTAAAGTACTAACCTATGATGTGTCAAATTACTGTCTTTACAGCATTTTTTTTTGCATCCGTACGGTGAGCATGAAGTAGGCATTTCACTGTTGACTTATTAAAAGCATCCTACTTTCTCCTCACTATCGACTAGGCTTAATATCTGGACGTGTTCATGGCGTCCGTTGCCAGTTCTGTCTCTAGTAATATTACCTCAATGGAATAACCACCCTTGTCCCAGATGACAGTGGCGAGACGGCGTGTCATGGATGCAATGAGGCCCTGGAAGGTTGCCAGAGGCACATGTGCCCATTTAGATTCCATCAGAGCCATGCATTGAGGTTTGGCGATTTCGCCCACCAAGATAACGGAGACATCGCTGCCATGTTCCTGGAACCAGTCACGCACCACCTTAGCAATATGGCAGGTCACATTGTCCTGTTGGTAGACGCCATCACCACCAGGGTAAATGTCCAAGATGAAGGGATGCATGAATTCAGCGAGGATGGACAGATAGCCATGTGTTCAGGGACCCATCCAGTGGTACCAGCAGTCCCAGGTCATACCAGGAAAACATCCCCAGACATGCACACTGCCACTGCAGGCCTGTACTTGACTGACAAGCATGTCCGGTTGTTGGTTCTCGTGTGTGTAGCACCGTATTCGCCACTGCCTGTCACTTCTGTGGAGTAAAACCCTCGATTTGTCAGAGAAGGCAACCTTTTCCCACTGTTCAATGACTATTCCTGTGGGAACTGCAGGCGTTGTTGCCGATGGACCTTGATTAACATGAGCACCTTTATGCAGCATAGACTCCGTGGATCTATGTGTAACACAGTTCACTCTACTGTTATCGGGAACATGTATTGGGTGCTGCAGCGTTCATTTGAGTGGTCAATTGTTGCGCATTGATTGCCCTTTACCAGTCGACGGAGGCGATGTTCTCCTCTGGGGTCGATGGTCTTTGGGGTTCCACAGTTATGACGTCTGTAGGTACTCAGTGTACCAGCGGTCTATTCTTGGTACACCCTTACTACAGCACCTCGCAAACAGCCCACGAAGTGTGCTGTTTCCGAGATGCTTCTACCCTTGTTGCGGTAGCCAAAGAACATTCCTTTTCGAACTTCCCTCAAATCACTACCTCTGCCCATTGGGCACTATGGTTCAACTGTCCTGGCCGGCCACTTATATCTCCTTGCGGTCGACCTTGTCATATGCACTCTGACGCGCCTGGGCGGGTACACTGTGATTCCATGGGTGATCATATTATTTTGATACGACTGTATATATTTCAACTACTACTATTCGGCATGAAAGGCAACTACCCGGAAATCGCTAAAGGAGTCCAATTGATATGGACAGCAGTAAATAGCTTTGATCAGGAACAGTACTGTATTGCCTAATCGTCAAAGGAACATGGCTGACAGTAGGAATGGAACGGCTACTTGCCTTTCTTTAATGTGACCTGCAGCAATTCTCGCTTCACAGAGAAGTTAGAGAAAACGTTAATGAATGGAATTTTTTTTCAATATTTGGCAGAGACTTGAGCAGTAATAGTGAACGTAAAGGTATTTAATTACGCCTTTGTGACCTCGATATGATTGAAGTTCGGAATATTAAAAATTTTATCTTTAACACGCAACAGAGTTGTCTGCTTCCTGAGAGATGGCACCACTGTGCAAATCAAATGAAAATGCGAGAAAGTTAATAAGTCACACAAGCTGAAGAAGAAATAGTTTGCCGATGATAGTGCAGTGGTTAGCATAATAATAAAAAAAATAAATAAATACCCCCTTAAGCAGATGCTTGCCAAGAGGTCTGGCAGGAGCCTGTCAGTTTAGATGCCATAGTAGGTCTGTGAAGATGGCGGGACCTCAGCAGAAAAACGCCCCACACATAAATTCATACCCAGCCTGTTACTGGGAGATGTGGGTTCGACAGGTAGCCATTGTGCTCACAGTTTAGTTAATTTTTTTCAGCTGAGGTCCTGCCATCCTCTCAGACCTTCTACTGTGGCATATAAACTGACAGGCTCCTGTCAGACCTCTGTGGCAAGCAGCTGCTTGAGGGGGTATTTATTTTTTTATTATTATTTCATGTGTTCCATGTCTATAGGACATCTCCCGTGATACTTTGCCACTGAATAATTTTACATATTTCGATTTGCGTTCATAAATTTGAAAAACATTACTGGCATTAGAACAGTGTTAATAGCTCACATAGGCAATCAGTGTTTTGGTATTAAAAGGATGTATTGTAAAGCCAAAGATTGTGTGGAATATTGTTTTGTTTATCAATTTCTGAAGTTCGAAGGTTCGAGTCCTAACTGGGCCAGCGTTGCGATTTATTTCCACAAAACTCACCGTCCTGCCCTCGGTCAGTAAGGGACACCAATGGGTTTGGATATCCTGCTCTCCTAACAGCTACCCATCGGGTTCCCTCCCCCATCTTTCTCTGAGCCCTTGATGTCCTTGTGACCCATTGTGTGCAAAAATGTGCGCCTCAGAGGTAAAACAAGCCAACTCAATGTTTATCAATTAGGATAATAGAAAATTACTTAATTGGCCCTTTTGCTACGATCTGTTACTAAAATGAACTATAAAACCGATATTTTATTCGGTATTCGAAAGCAGATCCCTTTAATTGTAGCAAAACGCGGTAACCTCTCGGCTATGAAATTTAAGACCACGCATGCGCAGAATGTACAAAATCCTTGTGAGCCAATCTGAAAAGAAATAGCTTCTTCCTCGACATGGCGGTGATTTTGCAGTGTGATTTGGTATTGGTTGCTGCCGAATAGTATAGAAGTTTTATATTGAATATGAATTTGTTTACGTTTCATGGCTCACGAGCACCATAACCCACAGAAAATTTAGATTTGCTACTGTTTATAAGTTCTTTGTTGCAATTTAATGATTAATGTTACAGCTTTTTTTAACGGATTCACCATACAGTGACTTCAATAATCTGAGGCAGAGAACAAGCATAATGAATTAGTATTTTCTTTCTCATTGTTAATACTACATTGTTATACTGGAAGTGTGTTGATTATGCTTCGCAGATTAAGTGTCTTCATTTCATGTAAGTATATTTTATGTTAAAAATACAAGTGTGCATTTTGGGTAATATTAAAAAAATTTACCTTTAAAAAATTAAAGGTAAATTTCAAATTATAAATGTATTGATTACCATTGTGGTTTTAGAGTTTATTATTGCATTGTGTGATTTTTCATAGACTTTCTGACATGATTATGAATTATAATGTCCACTTCTATACAATAATACTTTACTATATAAAACAACCTAGGATCATTTAATACAACGTTAAAGGTAAATTTTTGTACACAAATGAAAAGAATGAGTGCTCTACAGTCTAATTTGATAAGTTCAATCACATCACAGTGTTGGCCATAAATTGTAACAGAGTATATATATTACCAAGTCAAAATCTATGAAAATAGTATATCTAGGCAACTAGATTAAACTGGAATCAGGGGCTGTCGTAAGTCTCTTGACTGGAGAGAGTTATTAAGTGACATGAAAGATGTAGCCCAGAAATGGTGCTTTAAATGTTTGTCATTTGGCTTCTGGGGTAGTGAGGGTGTTAGGGGTTTTCCATCCTAAAAAAAGAAAATGATGACCAAATGTATAGCTAATTCCTTCAGGAATGAAATATTGAAAAAAGCTCTTAAGTTTCATAGTGGGCTTTGCCCCCCTACTGTGACTGCTACTAGCTGGAATGTATCAAACTAGTGCGATACCATATGCATTCAGTGGCCACTTTATTAGGTTCAGGTTTCATCAAGGCTAGTGCTTCTCATTTACCTCTGAAAGCAACTTGAACTCTTGCCACCCCTTTCTCCACATCTGACCTTAAATATAATTATTAATGTCATGTTTTAAAAACAATTGACAATCATCTGTTGAAAAATACTATTGCTCACTCTGGTCACATGCAATGAGCATTAGTCATTGCATATGTATGCATCCAAAGCTACTTGTTTCAACAAAGTATTATAGCTAACCAACAAATTTTTGGCAATTTTAAAACCACTCAAAAAATTGATAATCTCTCTGAAGACAGCTATTTTAAAAAATGCATACCACTGAAAAATGAACTACCATTGTGCTATTTTAGAAAACTTCATAAAAAATAGTTTTGATTTTAGTGAACCATTTTAATCCAAACATACCACTAAACAATGACCTGCCCTTCGGTATTTCTTTAGAAAACTCCAAAATAAAATACAGTGGACTCCCGTACAATGTGGGGGATACGTTCTGCATTATAGGAAATTGCATTATACGGGTAATGCATTATCAGACAAATTGTCTATCCACATATTTTTAATCTAAACATGATCTGGAAAAAGAATTGTTTTTAAATAATGATAACAATAAAGATGAAACTATGGATGCTTCAAGCGATGAATCTGTACAACCAATGTTAACAAGACAGCATCATTGGAACTTATTTCATGATACTTCCAATAGTGAATGAATGTTAAATAGTGAAGTACATATTTTTATTTTAATTAAAATTTAAATAAAAATATTTTCCTCATATCTTGAAATGTGCATATTTTTTTTTCCATAAACCTTTACATCTTTTAAAGCTATCAGCTTCACTGTGCATATATAAACAACAGGTAAGTATATATATTTGCTTTTATAAACAAAATATAAAAAGCTATGTCAAAATGTTTAATTTATCTTATGCATAATACGGGACTGTTTGTCGTGCTGTTTGAGTACTAATTGCAATTTTTTCATGTTATATGAACTCACGTTATAGGGGAGCGTGTTATACGGGAGTCCACTGTAATCACATTGTAAACAAGTCTTAAAAACGCAAATTGCAAAAAAAATACTCCTGACCTACAATATAAAAAAGTTCCTTAAACTAAATATTTCCATCAGAGGAAACAAGAATATCTAAAAAATTCATTGTCAATTCATGTCATAAACAGCCCCAGAATTAAATAATCATAATATCAGAGACAACAAGCCTAAGAAACTAATATTGTATGAAATGAACTGACAATCTGTATGATAAAAATACCCCAGAAACTAAATTTCAGCAATGCACAGAAAGATACAATGCCAAGAAGAAAAAACATGGGAAATGCCTTCAGCATATTCTCTTAAAAATAATTCCGATTAAAGAATACTCAGCTAAAACAATGCAAATTAGAAATCCCATTGTCCCACAATTTCCATTTAATAAACAACAAATATATTTAGCAAATATAAGTCGTCTGCAATTTTCTACATTATACTTAAGAGGTAAAATTTATACCTTTATGCTTCATATAATGAAATAAATCTAAATCATATGAAAAACAGTATGAAATTCTGCTTACCCCCAAAAGAACTTTCCTTTCACATAACTTTTATTAACCTTATATCTGGGGGGGGGGGGGGTGAACTAGCAGACACAAAACATTTCCTTAGACCCCATTTAATATATTATGGCTATCCTATTGTATATTTTTAACATTATGTGCTTTATGTTCCATTACACCTCATCGTGCCATTTATTGAGCTGGGTGTGGTAAACTGAAGAAGTCTCCTTTTTTGCAGTTTGTTCAATAATTATGTTAATTCTCGCCAATTTTGAAGGATTTTGCAGAACAGATTTGACTGAGAGCTTTAAATTTTTTTGTCATATCTTTTCCTAAAAAACCTAGATATTACTGAATTCTGTATCTGAGTTACCAAAGACCTATCATGGAACTGTACCTAATAAATAGCTTCTGAGTGTATATCTTTATTGTTTTTCACCTTAAGGTCTGATTATTAGCATTCTGAAAGGTGTGTGTGGGGGGTGGGGGAGTGGATGTGTGACACATCCAGTATTTTATGTTAGAGAAAATGCTGCTAGAATTGGTAAAATGCTTATATTGTAACTCATTGAATGTTATGTATCACTCTCCATTTTTGTAAGATTTTATTAATAGTCTAGTATAGCAGTTCCTAAACTTTTTTTCACATACTACCAAATAGCATTTTTTTGTACCAGTACTTACACAACAATTTGCTAAAATAAAAAGTATATACAAACAACATATATGAAAGAAATAGGAAGTATTGAAAAATAATTTATTTTCTTGGATTTTTCATGCTGCAATGTTGTGCAAATCATTGTGTGAATGAATGCTGGCACTAAATTTATGTCCCATAGGCAGAAGCTTCTTGTACCACTAGTGGTACACACCATAATTTGGGAATCTCTGGTCTAGTGTGTTATTTCAACTCTTGGGAATCTAAGGGTTGCAGTAGTATGTAATATGTCTTTGGATTCATAGAAATTCCAAGATTAAGAAATAGCAGGTGGTGGGATGGAAACTGAGAAGGGGAGAAAAATACCTCAATATATATTTTAACTCTGTTTCTATTCAGTTGATTACTTTTTACTTGAAATCAAATGAAAATATAAATCGAGAAAGATTAAAATTTTTATTTACTGTGCACTGATATATTTTTTTGCTACAACAAAAATATCGGCAGCAAACCAAAAGGCACACAAAAGAGAAAAGCGATTGATTACTTACAAATCAGTACAAAGTCCATTAAAATTGAATCAACAGAAACAGAGATAATGACAGTTTAACATGTTAAAAAGGTACATATTTTCAATTTAGACATTGCTATTAATAGGTTGAGTTACCTGTGAGTGGCACTTTTGTTGCATAGAGGTGGACCCATTGGACAGCTGTTGGAGACAGATAGACGGTATTCTCCCATCAATGCCATCCAGCATGTTCTTTAACATGCACAGGATATGACTCTCACACACAGGGCCATGCCTTAATTGCCTGTCCAACAGATGGAAGCCTTTCCAAGCCCATTGGTGGTGACCCATACTGACTGAGAGCAGGGTAGGGAATTTTATGGTGATAAAACTCAATGCTGGTTGAGCTGGGACTCAAACTTGGGAACTGCAGATTACGAACCTGGTGTGCTACTGACTAAATTCCCATTTCTCATGGAAGCAGTGCCGGATTTCTGCCTAGGCCTACAAGGGCCTGGCCTAGGGGCCCAGCCAGCCTAGGGGCCCCGGTGGCGGAATCTTTACATAAGCTCAAAAGCCTGGCTTGCCTTATCAAAAAGCTTTATCGAAAATAATATTATAATAAATATTTTACTACATTTTGTCAAAACAGGGCGCTAAAAGAGAGTAAAGAATTACTTAAGATCTAACATAGGAGAGAACATGCTCAATTCACCCTCTGTAATGTACATAGAGTCAGAAATAATGCAGTCAATTGACTATGATGACGTCATTCGTTCTTTTGCACAGAAGAAAGTTCGTTGTATGATTCTATAAATTTTATAGAGTAATATAACTATAGTAACATAGACTGTATTATTCTGATGTTTATTAAAGTCATTAAAGTCGATTAAAAATTATATGTTCTGTACTAGTGCATTTAATTTGCTAAATTTCCAAAATAGCTTCAAGATGGTGGGGGGGCCCAAATGTCAAGTGCCTAGGGGCCCTGGGTCTCTAAGTCCGGGCCAGCATGGAAGGGTAATCATTTGCATATATCACTGCCCTGCATTCATATGCTGATATGTAGGCAAATCTTTCCACTCATTTTGGGTGGGGCAATTTCAACATAAGGAAGAAGAAAAAGAGAATTTTGAAAGTTTCAAATTCTTTAACTGAGAAACAAACAAGTAGTTACAGCATACATGTAAGGCATTACTTGGATATATTATAGATTTTTGATTTTTTAAATTTAATTCCCTTTTGTTATGTTTTGTTCAACATAGATTTTGAGAGTACATTTTTCTTGAATTCACAGAACCTCCCCTAAAACTGTTTTGCACACTTTTCAAATTCTGCTTTCTTTTTAATTATTAAAGAAACTGATATTTATTGTGTACATAAAAGGAAGTTTGGGCAAATAAATTTTCATATTTCTAAATTTAACTCTTTTTAAGTGAACTGGGAGGTATTTTTAATTCTTTCAGTTTGAAATTTAATAGCTGTGAAACTGGCCTAAACAGAAAAATTTTTAGATTTTTGAACAGGTATTGAAAATTTTGAAAACAAAGTTACCGGTCTTCAAGGAAAGGCAGCAAAAAATTTAGCCCATCCATTAAAAATTCCCATTCTGTACATCAATAAATTTGATAATATGAAGCCTAATTTTTAATATGATACTTATTCATAGTTCAATTGCAAACACATCTCAAAATTTTTATCATTAAATCATTTAAACGACAAGGCAAATAAAATCGTATAGAAATTACAGTTATCTTAATCTAAACATTATCTGACTTTTCTTAATTATCCTCCCCCCTCTTTGACATCACATAACCTATATATATTATGTCCATCAATATGATGAGTTCTTCCTCTATCATGAAGCCATTGATTCATAGCTGGAATTGGGACTAACTTATCGAATGATATACCATTCAAATTTGCTTCAACAATTATGTTAAATGCATATAAAAATGGAATATAGATGAATGAATTGCTCTAGGATAGAAAGAGACTAATGTCTCTAAGAATGTGTATGTACTGTATTTGTGTTGTTGATTACTGTTGTGTTTGGACATTTTTTTTGTGCTCCTTTCTTGAAGGGTGAAACCATTAATAGATTGCTACTACTTGTTTATGTAGAAAAGTGCTGTTTTTTATGTTTGAAGAGGGTGTTAAAAAATTTCAAGTTTTCTTGTTTGTGATTTCATCTCCCATTACATTTACAGCCATTACTTACTCTAAAATCAGAGTAAAGAAAGGTGGAATTGAGAGAAGTTTGTAGTAAAAAAAAAATCTTCCCATCCATGCAGATATCAATCTTATAATTTTCAGTCATCCCCCAGTAAAATGCATTTGTTGTGGATGATAGGACAGATTTTTCAAGCCCAGTTTTTGAATTACCCCTCTTGGTTGACTTAGAGCAAAAAAAAGTAGTTTTTGTTTTTCCTGAACTTCAAATTTCATATTTGTAAAACCTACCTACTAGAAAAAAATAAGTTTTATATATTTTTAAAAAAATGTTTTTTTTTTCATTCATTTATACAAAAGGCTAGAGGGAAAACATTCTGAAGAAAGTATAAAATGGTTTGATGACTTAATCAGATAAAATTTCATGAAATGATCCTTAATTAACTATTAGCAGCAACATCTAAGAGAATGAAATTTCCAGCTTCTTTTAGATATTCTTAATAATTGTGTTTCTATTGATTCAGTTTTGGACTTAATTTATAGGTGACTATTTTTTTTACTTTGTGTATTTTTTAGCTCACTGTTGGTATTTAAAAAAAAGTTGTCCTTTAAGTAGAGGGGTGCTGGTGGCTCAGTCAGTAGCACGTCAGGCTTGTAATCTGTAGTTCCCAGGTTCGAGTCCCAGCTGGGTCAGCATTAAGATTGATCTCTGCAAAATTCCCCGGCGTGTCTACAGTCAGTAAAGGACACCGATGGGTTTAGAAAGGCCGTCGTCTGTTGGATGGGACATTAAGCCATGGCCCCGTGTATGGAAGAGCCATACCCTGCACAAGTTAAAGAACACGTAGGATGGCCTTGACGGGAGGCTACCATCTGTCACCCAACAGCTGTTCCAGTGGGTCCCCTCCCCCAACCTTCGCTGAACCTTCAAGGTCCATGTGACCTAGCCATTTACCCATGGTGTGCAAAAAAATGCTGCTCAGAGGTAAAACAACCCAACCCCAATACCCTTTAAGTAACTACTTGTCAGTATAACATTCCATAAAGGTCTTTGAAGAAGGTGAGACCTCAGCAGAAAGACATCATAAGATAAGGAGTATCCATTATTTTATGGGTCTTGCACTCATCTCTCTCTGATCAATAGTCACACACATTAACTGCTTGGTCACCAAGCTATAAGCAAAAATAGTGGATTAATTTTACCGTAAATAAAAAGGCATTTTGCTATCTTTTGACAAAAGTTCCTCTTGTATTGTTTTGAATAGAAATAATAATTACTTTTTAATTACTTCCCATATCATATAAAGTTTAAAGCAATCAACACAATAGAAGCAGAGTTATAAAATACAAAAATGCAATTTTGGTTTACTCCTGCTTTTTTTTTTTCTGTTACAGGTCATTTTGTAATCACAGTATTATTACAATCCAATGTTATAATCACATTACTATCACTGAGCTGCCAGTTTTAAAATTTTTTTTATCTGAAATGGTTATAGAAAACCTAAATTATCAGTTTTCTCAAATGCTCTCAATGTTTCTCAACTTGTTCTTTACCTTGTTGTTTGTGAGTTGACAGCCCTAAGGGAACAGAGGCATGGGATACCTTATATCAGCTGGTGGATAATCAGATCCCAGTGTTGATGCACAGGGCTCTGATGCACACTGGGCCACATCTTAATATCCATTTGCCAGACGGTGGCCTTTCCAAGCCCATTGGTGTCTACTACAGGCTCAGGGCAGGGTAGGGAGTTCTGTAGAGGTGATAGCTAACTAAGTTACAGCTTAGGGCCTCCTGAATTAAGGGGCCTGGAAAAAATGTATTTCTAGTTTTACTGTTTAAAAATTTTTTCTAAAGCATTTAATCTATTGTGCGATCTGCAAATGGTAACTAGGCATAAACTGAAAGGAGAGCTGTGTACCAAGCCCCAGTGATTATGCACAGAACTGGCCAGGTCTAGCACCTAATGTCCAACCCCACCTTATGGTGCAGGCCATTAGTGCCTATCAAAAGAGATATTTGCTTTTGGAAGGGGATGGCTGCCAGCTCAGTGTGGCCTATTGATCTGGCATCTATGACCACTTTTTCTTTTTTTCAACCCTGCTGAGGAGTGGCCAACTTCACAGGGTCCTGTTGCTGACCATTTATACCCACTAGACTGGACTGGTTTATGGATTTGAGCTTGATTATGGATCCTGGACTTGCTGCAATGGTGGGCCTCTGTTGAGGGAGAATCTGTCACTGTATTTTCTGTTTGCTTGTGGTTTGCCAGCCCTAAGTGAACAGAGGCACAGGATACCTTATATCAGCTGGTGGATTATTATGATCAGAGGCCATTGCAGTACCTGAACCCTTACTTAGCTAGTTGGGCATCGTCAATCCTAAACTGGAATAATGTGTCTCAGGCAGACCATATGGCTCTTGAAAAGGTCCACTTGAAAAGGTGGTGCCTGTAGTTCCTACCAGCATCAGCGACTTCAACCTTTAGCAAAGGAGGGACAGGTCTTTGCCTCATGCCTGCAATCAGGGAGCTGTTTGATATTGTGTTGGCCCTACTTCTCTCAATAACCCTAGTTTCTTTAAAAATTCTACTAATCATTTTCTCTCTGCATGTATGTGGAATGTGAGGATGTTATATAGAGATTATTCTCTTGATTAGTGAGATTTATCTCTGCAAAATTCCCCGCCATGCCTACAGTCAGTAAGGGACACCAATGGGTTTGGAAAGGCCATCGTCCATCGGATGGGACATTAAGCCGTGGCCCCATGTATGGAAGAGCCATATGCAGGAATTCCAGCATTATAACCTAGATATTCTAGGCTTGCAAGAGAACACATGGACAGGTAAAGGTCAGATACTTAAAAATAACTTCAAATTTCTCTTTTCAGGGATTGAGGATGGAAAGCATCTCCAAGGTGTAGGTTGGCTTCTCAGTAAACAGGCCAGTGATACTCTTCTAGGATATGACTGCATTAATAAAAGATTACTTACTGTAAAATTTAAAACAAAAATTAAAGACTTGAATGTCATCTTATACCCCCATAGAGAACTCTGATACAATGAGAATAATACGTTTTACAGCTAGCTTCAGGATATTTTGAATTCTGTGAAGAAAGGAGATATTTCTCTTGTGCTAGGAGACTTCAATGCATATGCAATGGTATTGACTCTAATATTTGGGAGGAGTTTTAGGCCCTTTTGGCATTGGTTTTTCCAATGGCAATGGAGAATGTCTCCTACAGACAAGTAAACTTAATGGTTTGTGAATAACTAATGCATACTACAAACACCGGGACATTTATAAATATACATGGATTTCACCTGTTGGGTTGCACAGGAATATGACAGATTATATTTTAATTAATAGCAAATGGGCTAGTTCAGTTAGGAATACCAGATAATACAGCGGAGCTGAAATTACGTCTGACCATTACCTGGTCAAAAGTGTTTTGCAGCTGAAGCTTAAGAAATGTGCTAAGGTTAAAAAAATTAACTATAACACATGCCTGAAAGATCCATATTTAGCCAAAACATACCATGATAGACTAGTGTCATTATGACAACCGTGGTTTGGTTACTGCTGAAGTTGAGAAAGAATGGGTGCTAATTCTAACAGAAGGCATTACAACGAGTTTAATAAATGTGTGAAGAATCAGAACAACTGATAAGAATCTTTGGCTTGATAGCTTGGCTGACAAATCTAAAGAAGCAGTTAGACAGCACAACAGCAGGGTTTGTACCAGATTATTAATGTTTTATGTGGGAAGAAACAGACAGGTACACAGTGATTAAGGAATAAACATGTCTAGGTGGTTGAAGGTGAGGATTCTGTGATGGCTAGGTGGGCTGAGCATTTCAGAGAAGTTCTAAATAATGTGATTATTTCTACTCCCATTGTTTGTAATAAGGATAGATGCATTACTGACTTTTATGACGGCCCTATATCACATTCCAAAGTCACTTTGGCTATCTCTAAATGAAAATTACATAAATCCCTAGGGGTGGATGAAATCACCACTGGAATGCTTAGAGCTGGGAACAACTTTTGTTGTCGCATAGCTGACTGAAATTTCGAATATTTTTTTATGATAAAGGTGTTGTTCCTAAGGATTTTACTAGAGCTATCAATGTCCCAATTTGTGAAATAGGTGATAGCAGTTCTTGTGATAATTATAGGGGAATTAGTTTACTGTCTGTTCCAAGTGAAGATCTTTGCATCATTATACTTAATAGAATTAAGAATTTGGTTGATGGACAACTGCGTGATGAGCAGTGTGGATTCAGAAGTGGTAGGGGATGTATTGATCAAATATTTTCACTTAAGCAGATTCTTGAGAAACGTTTAGAGTTTCGGAAACCTGTGGTTGCTAGATTTATATATTTCAAAAAGGCTTTTCTGTTGATCGACATAAGTTGTGGTTCATTATTAGATCATATGGATTACCTGATAAGTTAGTGTAATGAAATCTCTATAATAACACTGAGTCATATGTGAGAGTTGGTACATCTTTCAGCGATTGGTTTAGCATTGCTAGTGGAGTTAGACAAGGGTGCATTTTGTGTCTTTTTCTGTTCTGTTTGGTTATTGATTAAGTTATGCGAAATTCTTTGCAAGGGAAAGATTTGGGCGTTAAATGGTCAAGAGATTTCAAAATTTCTGATTTAGATTATGCAGATGATTTGGCCCTGTTGGCTAATGATGATGAGATGAATTCCTTTATTAGGGCTGTTCATGAGAAAGGTAATAGAGCAGGTTTGGTGATAAACAGAGAAAATAACTGAAGTGATGAAAATTGCTTAGGTAGATAGTGCTTCAGGTGCTTTGATAGCTGCACTCTAGAGCAAGTGTGTCAGTTTAATTATCTTGGGAACCATGTAACAGACACTGGTGATGTGCGGTCTGAGATTAACAAACGAATAGGGATTGTGGCCGGGACTTTTAAGAAACTATGGAGAGTGTGGAGAAATAGGCGTATACACCTAAAGACTGAATTTATATTGTATAATAGTTTGGTTCTTTCTACGGTTAGTTACGATAATGAAACTTGGACACTTTGTAAACAAAATAACAGGAAACTTGATTTTTTTTAGATGCTTACGCAGTATCTTGGACAATTTGGTGGTTCAACTGTGTGCCTAACAACTTGGACAATTTGGTGGTTCAAACAGTGTGCCTAAAAGCCTCGAAAAGAGGGGGGGGGGGAACCTAGGATGCAGCGGGCAGACAATGTCAAACTGGACCTTGTTAGAATTGGTATGCATTGGAGAGATGATGCAGCTCAGGACAGGTATGCTTGGAGAATTAAATTGCGGTGTCTGGTTGGACCTCCATAGCTTATGGCTGCTTGAGGAGGATGATGACGATTCAACAGTTGTGTTGCTCAGTTGCTTTCTATGTAAGCCAAGCTATCAAACCAAAGATTCTCATCAGATGTTAATTGATTATTCATTTATTAAGCTCTTTGTAGTGCTGTTTGTTAGGACTAGTAGGAATATTTTGAGTTTTTAGAGAACAAATCTTGAATCAAGTTAGAGAAGAAATCGTGAATTTGTTCTCTAAAAGTTTTTTATGTGTCTAAAAGGTGGACATGTCCACCTTTTAGAGAACAAAAATTAAAGCATCCCTTTTCTTTGTACTTTATTTTTAATTTATTTAAACTAGTGACTATAATATAATTTACTGTTAAATATAAAGTAATTTACTATTAACCGTAAAATAATTTACTATAAATGCAAATCGTGAAGCTAACTTAATTCTGTTAATGCTGTAAAGGTTACCATTTTCTGTAATCTCAATATTATCAATTCATATGCCAGATTGGAAAAAGTATGCGCTTTAAAAAATTACATAAAACTTTATTTCAGCCTAGGGATAGATAGAGCTATGGAAGTTGATAGCAGCTTTTGTTTTTTATTTGCAACATGAAGGACAGCGAAGGAACTAATCGTAGTTTGTAACAAGCCTTATGATTGAGGGCATGCCCTACCACGACCGAAGTCACTACGAGTCCGAGTTAAAAGAAACACACAAAGTTTACCTTCTGGAACAATTGCGAGTCATTCCACCTCAAATCAACCAAAATTTTGGAATACACATAAGATATCTAATTGTCCGAAATATTTTGAGTCAAAAAAAATTTTTTTTTTGGAATTGTAATCGTTTTAACCTAAGGGGGAAAATATACGAATTGCGATTGTGACTAATGGTCTTTCCTTTTTTCTTTGCTTCCGTGGTAGATGAGAAGACCAAACATGGTGTACTGATGTAGATTTGCCTTATTGAGTAAAAAAATCGAATTTTAGTGGCAAGCAGCTGCTTGAGAGGGTATTTTTTTTTTGAAAAAAAATCGAAAAAACTAAAGATTTTAAAATGTGAAAAAAAAGTGATGTGACCCCATGTATAAAAAAAAAATTAAAACTGACATATGTTGTACATTCTACTCCATAGAAATATACGAAATGGAATATGATCATTTCTTTGATAATGAGGAAAAAAATATTGAATTTGTACTAAGGTTATCGCTAATGATGCACTTCCGGAGACCGCACTGACGCTCTTGCGCATGAACAAAGAGAGGCTACCGATGTGTTCAACTGCTTCGCGGCCGACGTTGCTGCTTGCACTCAAGCGCGACTTTCTAACTTCCAACCACTCCAACTAGCATTCGGCTGCTATTTACAGCTGCTACTATTGATAAACGTTCATATCCTTTTTTACAGATGAGCATATGAAAAATTCCAATATTTAGAGGGAACAAATTTAGCAATACCAATGTTGAATGATACATAGGGTGACCAGATTGCGATCGGTAAAAACCGGGACATGTATTAAATGTTCCGACTGCATATAACTTGAAAACGTTCAATTATGCTTTATTTTTGATCAATTGTTCTATAATAATTAAGTTCTTAATGGGTTAATATAGCCGAAATAAGTGAAGATGCTGTTTCGGATTTAATGAGCAGAAAAATTGCGCATACGCAATCATTGTGCTAACGAACGACAGAATGCGTTTAAACAATGGGTACCTTTGATAGTTTTCGCAGGCTTATTGAGGCATTCATATACTAATATGAATGCCTCAATAAGCCTGCGAAAACGATCAAAGGGATAACATTTCATAGGTAATAAGTAATGCTAAAGTTTTGCTTTGTAAATTGAAAACTATTTTTGTTATTTTAACTATTTATGACAGTAGTATAGTTAGGACTTGCGAGAGGGGGGATAGCGAAAACTTGCGGAAGTGGGTTGCGAAAATTTCCCAGTTTTTTAAATGTAAACTGATTAAATAAAGGTTTATTATAAATTCGGAGAAAGAAATAATAAATCAAGAAATGGGAGAGAACGTAATACGCATATTATTAATTTTCTATGCTTTTGATGTACCCTACGGAAAGGCTACAGAATTTGCGTTATGCCAGTGAGAACCTAATTTGGAAGCTCTATAACTTCTCTGCATTTAATGGAAAAATGTGACTGAAGATAAATTTAAAAATTATTTGCAAAATTTAACAATGAAAGCGGAAGCTGGAATATTTAACAATAATCTTCCATATTATGCCAGCAAGAATATAACTTGGAAGCTTCTTAAGTTCTAAAATATGCATTTAATGGAAAAATGTGACTAAGATAAATTAAAGATAATAATCAAATCCATGTAAATATCGATTTTCAACAATATTGTTTTATAAATAGTTGTGGAAGCTGGAATATTAACAATAATCTTCCATGTCATGCGTGAGAACCTAACTTGAAAGCTCTATAACTTCTAAAATATGCGTTTAATGGAAAAATGTGACTGATGATAAGGATCATAATCAAATCTATTTAAATATCCACTTTCAACATTAGAAACTTTTGATTAAACAATGATACAACTTTGAAATATTATTCGGGGGAGGGGGTGATTTAACATATTCTATATCAGGCGCCATTTTTCATTGGAATATTTGTTACAAATTTTAAATTTGTTTTACAAAATTTAGTTTATATGAAATATAAAGTGTCATTTAATATATCCAAGAATTTGTATTTTGAACTTTCTCCTGAAGAGTTTCCTTCCCAATTATTCCGTTTTATTGAAACCTAAGTTTATTCTTCAATAGCATGAAATATAAATAACTTTAATAATTTTTTGTCCCTATTATTCTTACTGCACTGGATGTAATTCTACAATCAATCCCTATTTTATGAAAAAGATGCTGCATAGCTTTCATTTGATATGTAATTCGTTGACTAATCTTAAGTGGAGTTAAATAACTGTTAAAAAAAATAAATGCAAAACCGAAGCCGAAAAAAATAGTTTTTTAACTAAAAAAATTGACCTTCCATAAAAAAAACGATTTTATTTTGCAATAATTGTAGAAATAGTATGCTAATGTAATCAAAAGGGTTCAGTCACCTTTAAATGTTGAATAAGAATCTTTTTCGTACATGAAACAATTGCGATTTTATTGAGCAGTATTAGCATAAAAGTTTCGGATATATTGGAACTGACGTGCAGCGCGCAAATTTCTGAGTTCAGCAAAGAAATATTTTTCCTCAAAGATTAAAAAAAGGAGGTAAACACGATTACACCATCAGTTTTCGGAATAATTTTTTTCCCCTTAATTATTATAGGACAGTTGATCAAAAATAAAGCATAATTTACCGTTTTCACGTTATACGTGAAATCATCGTTACACATTTAATAACATGTCTCGGTTTTTACCGATCGCAATCTGGTCACCCTATGTATCACCCAACATTTGTATTGCTAAATTTGTTCCTTCTAAATATTAGGCTTTTTCGTTTCTGTAAAAAAGGATATGAACGTTTATCAATAATAAATAAAAGAATAAAATAAATACCCCCTCAAGCAGCTGCTTGCCACAGAGGTCTGACAGTAATGTCAATTTATGTGCCATAGTAGAAGGTCTGAGAGGATGGCAGGACCTCAGCAGAAAAACGACACACACATCCATGCCTTACCCGGGACTCGAACCCAGGTCCCTTACCCAGGTCCCTTAGATCAGTAGCCAAGTGCGCTAACCACTCGGCCATGGGACGGCTTATCAATAATAGCAGCCGAATGCTAGTTGGAGCTGAAAGTCGCGCTTAAAATGCAAGCAGCAACGTCAGCCGCGAAGCAGTGAACACATCGGTAGCCTCTCGTTGCGCATGCGCAAGAGCGTCAGTGCATTCTCCTGAAGTGCATCATTAGCGATAACATTAGTACAAACTCAATATTTTTTTCTCGTTATCAAAGAAATTACCATACTCCAAATTTCGTACAACGTTTCTATGGAGTAGAATGTACAATATACGTCAGTTTTAATTTTTTATACATGGGGTCACATCACTTTTTTTTTTCACATTTTAAAATTTCCAATTTTTCCGTATTAAATTTTAAAATTTAATATTTTAATGAATTAATAAGACAAATCTACATCAGTACACCAAGTTTGGTCTTCTCATTTACCATAGAAGCAAAGAAAAAAAAAGAAAACCATTAATCTCAATCGCAATTTGTATATTTTCCCCTTAGGTTAAACGATTATAACTGCTTACAAAAGTTTTTTTTGACTCAAAATATTTTGGACAATTAGATACCTGATATGTACTAACATTTATGCCAAAGATCACTGAAATCTGAGATGGGCAGTGAACTGGCCTGGATTGAGATGGAATGACCTAGATATTAACAATTATGCCACTTAAGGCCAAATAACCACTGATCGTTTATTCTAAATAAATTTTGTCACGTCATATATTTTGAAGTGTACTGAATAATATGCCTTTTTCTGACCACTGTTAGTAGGTGCTTGAAACAAAACAGTTGGGAAGAAAAAATTATTTTCCCAGATTAAAAGCTTGTCCTTCATTTCTTGCTTCTTTTTTTTGTCCTCCTTTTAGAACACTAGCATCTTGGCAACCCTATCTCATCACTGCTTCTTATAATGCAATGATATTTTAAAGAACGAGTGTTTTCAATTATCGAATTTTTATTTTCAGAAATCTTTGAGGGGAGAGTGTAATATCTTCATTTTCGGTATTCCTGTATGATGATGGCCCAATGTGTTCCTCACTCTTCATTTTCCAGGATTAAAGAAAGCAATCAGATCTATTAAGTGAAATGTTTTCTTTAGAGCAGAAAAATGTTTAGATTGTTAAACCTTTAATTACTAAATAGGAAGTTTAGTCAATATAAACTAAATATGTATACTTTGTGAAAAAAATATAGTAGTGATCAATGAATTATTATTTCATAATTTATCAGTATTAAGAAATTTTTTGTGATTATTTTTGTTACACTAATTATACTTATGCGAAAACGAAAGCAGTTTAATGTCAGTAAAACTACAAAACAGCTTTTAAAATATTGTGTTACACTGGGTGTAGAGGTTAAATCTATAACTTTTGAAATGAATTCTGATTATAAATTTTGCAAAAGTAGAGTGGTTTTATAAATAATGTAAAAGGATAATCATGAATAATGTTTTTTAATGATATTAGATTCTTCAGTTTCCTTATAAAACTAAACGATGTATAAAAATAATAAGTGTAGGATTAAAGGCAGACCTAGAAAAAACTGTATGAAGCAAGATGAAAATATGTGCAATTTTTCAATTAAACACAGACTAAGAAATAGTTCCATTAAAGATGGTGGAAATAAATGTGATTTATCAGTGAAGAAGTTTAGAAATGCTTCTTTGAATAAAGATGAAAGCAACTGCGATGTTATAGCTTCTGACAAAGTTTGTAAAGGCAATTTTATAAACAATGACTGGGTTTTACCAACTAGAGACAACCCTTATATCTGTTGTAATAGGAGATTCTCCAGAATGTGTAGTTTTAAAAAACACTGCCTTACTCATAGGAAAGAAAAGCGTCGAGTTTCAAAGCTTTCCAAGAGTAAGTTAAAGCAAAATACCCATTGTGAGAAGAAATGTATTATTTATGTAAAGAAACTTCGGATTTGTGAATATTCGAATGAGAGTGCAGAAATAGATTGCTTGAAGGATTATGACATTATGCACTGGAGGGGAACCTCATATATGTGTAGGTTTTGCAATAAAGGATTTGCTCTCAAATGCAATTTTATGATTCATTCCTTAACCCACAGAAAAGAACATTCTTGTGGTATTTGTAACTTAATATTTCCACAGAAATGCAGTTTGGAAGCTCATTATATTGCAATTAAATATCCACAATTTTCTGATGCTGAAAATGACAAATTAAGAGCGAGAGCTGGTATTAAAGCGTCTTGGGTTTCAGACAAGAACTTAAACCGCTGTGACATGCGTGAAAAAGTATTAAGAAACAAGTGTAACAGTGTGCATTGTAATAATCTTGCAGATCAGAAACCCCATGTTTGTGAATTTTGTAAAAAAAGATTTAAAACAAAGCCTTCTCTTAAAGCACATTATTTCATTCACCTTTCTCACAAAAAAGAAAATGCCTACATTTGTGAGATATGTGGAAGAGCAGTTGCATCCAAATCAACTCTTCAACTGCATTATCGAACTCACACTTCTGAGAAACCTTATATTTGTGAAATCTGCAAGAAGGGATTTGGGTTTAAAAACAATCTTAAAGCCCATTATCTTACTCACACTAATGAAAAACCTTACGTTTGTGAAATTTGTAATAGGGGGTTTGCAGAAAGAAAAAAACTTAAAGTTCATTATATTATTCACACAAACGAGAAGCCACATGTTTGCCATATTTGTAAGAAAAGTTTTGGTCGAAAAGACAATCTGAAATCACATTATCGCATTCACACCAATGAGAAGCCATATACGTGTGAAATATGTGAGACATCATACAGTTTCAAAACAAGCCTTAAGTCACATCTTCTTGTTCACAAAAATGAAAAATCTCACATCTGTGAAATATGCAAAAAGCAGTTTAGACATAAATCCACATTACTTCAACATTATTGCTTTATTCATGGAAAGGCTAAACTTTACATTTGTGAGCTCTGTGGTAAAAGATTTGCCAGTAGAAGTCATCTTAAAAGGCACTGTCTTCATCATACAAATGAGAAACCTCATGCTTGTGACCTTTGCCATAAGAAATATAAAGACAAAACTAACCTTCTTAAACACTATACTACTCACCTATGAAAAAGGCAAACTAATTTATTATTTGTAAAAAAAAATATTCAAAAACATTTTACTCAGCTTCAACTTTCTCAGCTACAATTTTAATAATGTCCGTAAGCTATCCATTGCTGGGTATTGCTTTAGTATCCAGCAATGGTGATTTGTAAATAAATATTTCGCTGTCCTACTAGCTGTCAATGTATACCTTACAGATTAAGTTGATCTTGCCGTTATTCTAAATTTAATTCTCGATATCTAAAATTTACAGACAGGAATTCTGGTGCAAATATTAGAAATTATGTTTGTGAAGTTTTTTTACCTTACACTAATTTCATTGAAAAAATCATGTAATATCGGACTTCGCACTTTCCAAAATGATAATCTGTATATTTTTACTTCTACTAGAATCAAATGTTGAACTCAAAATGCATTGTTACTAGATTTTGGAAAGGGTAGTAAAATTATTACACTATTTTATCTTTATTCGGATATCACTTATAGTTTAAAAACGAAATTTTTATATCTATGACTAAAATTTATGAGCTAATGTTAGCGATGTTTGTATTTCTTAAAACGAGAAATGAAATTAAATATAGTTTCGAATAAAAACTTTTGATATATGTGTTAGTATTTTTCACTTATTAACAATTATACAAAAAAAATTTCCACACGTCATTTCTCAAAACAGGTTTTCGGGAGATGTATTAATTGTATATAATATTTACTGAATAGACAGACCCTGATTTTCTGTAAGTGCTTCGATTTGTGGATTGTAAGGATGTGAAATATATAACTATACTGGCAGAAATTGAAAAAAGAACACCATTAACAATTGAAGCGCAATCTGTGAGATTATTTTACCTTTTAATGAGTATTACATTTTACAGAAGGGGTGGTTCAGTCGGTAGTGCGCCAGGCTCGTAATCTGTAGTTCACAGGTTCGAGTCCCAGCTGGGTCAGCGTTGAGATTTATCTCCACAAAATTCCCATCCCTGCCCACGGTCAGTAGGGGACATCAATGGGCTTGAAAAGGCAGCCGTCCGTCGGATGGGACGTTAAGCCGTGGCCCCGTGTGCGGGAGAGCCTTATCCTGTGCACGTTAAAGAACATGCTGTATGACCTTGACGGGAGGCTACCATCTGTCTCCCAACAGCTATTCCAGTGGGTCCCCTCCCCCAACCTCTGAGCTTTCGTGGTCCATGTGACCTGGCCATTTAGCCCATGGTGTGCAAAAAAGTGCCACTCAGAGGTAAAACAACCCAACCCATTTTACAAAAGATACATTTTAATAAGGTGTTAAACCTCGAACAGTTGTACAAGCTGCCAATCTTGTATGCTATCGGTCGTACAATGCCGGATATCACGGGGGATGCCATTCCATGCGCTTTCAAGTTGGATTTGTAATTCAGTGATGGTTGTTCCCTGTAACGGTCTGCGGAAAAGTTTGTCCAATCCAGTACTAGACATGCTCGCTTGGAGACAAGTCCGGAGAGCGTGTTGGCCAAGGGATTGGTGCACTGCCTGAAGAGCAGGGTAGGTGGGCGTTATCTTGCTGGAATATCGCATTTGAGGTTACACTCGAATATGGCAGGACAACCGGCTGTATGATGTCACTGATGTACGTATTGCAATTCAGTGTATCCTGTACAAACACCAGACACGTACGAGAGTGATAGCTAAATGCTGCTGACCCATGATGTCGGGCATGGGCCCTGTGTGTGTCTGGTGGATGCACGATGGAAGAAGCCGTCGCCTTATCTCCGGACGCGTAAACGACCATCGGAGATACTAAGCAGATTCTGCTTTCATCACTTAAAACCAGTGGTTCTAAACTTTTTATGCTTCATGTACCCCCTGGAAATGTGTATGTAACTGGCGTACCCCTTGTATAGATAGATAAAATTATATAGTATAACAGTGGGAATAAAATATATATACACATTAACCCCTTAACAGTTTCTTTTTTCTGCCATATTGTGTCCAAAAATAAGCACATTTTTGATAAACAATTTTGTATTCAAATCGATCATATAAATTAAAATCGGCAGTCAAAACTTTTACAAGTATTGAATTGCATAATTTATGATAATTTTTAATTATAGCGAAAAATTGGCATTTTTACTTAAAGTTGGCTTTTCCGAAGAAACTCTAGAAACTATTATTTCTAGGAGGTTACAATCAAAGAAAATATCAAGAAACCGTAAAGTTCCATTACTTACATCAATATCCAAATGAACAGCAGGATTCGCTGTGAAAGGAAATCGCGGCGGTGCTGCAGGAGGATTACTAGTATCAATTTCACAAAAGTTCCGCACCTGAGTTAGATCATCGGAACTTTCCGTTTCCTCATCACTAGAGAAGTCCGATAACAAACTTTCACAACTTCCAGAATCATTTAGAGAAATTTCCGATTCATTATCTGATCCAATATCAGAATTATATTCTGTTATGAGCCGCTCACTGTCACTCATTCCCCTTTTAGCACAAAATTCAAAAGAAATATTATTCGCAACGTGTGATACACTACACAAGTGAAAACAAAATTCACTCCTCCCGTGTAAACGAAAAGCAGTAAAACCTGATATAAAACCGGTGTAGGCATGTTTTGCATTCCAATCTTTACTGGACTATTAGAGCCATCTATTAGAAACATTGCAAACGAAAAAAAAAGGTAAAAAGCCGGGCAAATCATTGGATTGGCGTAGAAAAATAAGATGCCGAGGGCGTTCGGGCAAATCAGAAAAGTGACCTTTCGCAGCACCGGAGCGGTGTTCGGGCAAAACTGTTAAGGGGTTAAATTTTGTATTCATAAATTGCACATATCGAATTAACACAAAAAATGACAAACAATTTAACAAATCTTATAGAATTATTAACATTTTACTGGGCAATAAGTGAAATGGTTGCGCTTGTTTACACTTGCACAGTTCATCAATGGTTGGGGTTATCTTGCTAAGGTAGAGTCGCAAGTCATCTTCAACATCCAGCCTGTTCCTATATATATTTTTTAAAGCAGTTAAAGAATAAAACCTCTTTCACATAAGTTGTGAAAGGCAAATATTTGACTGCAATTCTTGACAAAGTCAATCTATTGTCACAAGATATCTCGATCAACTCCTTATTGGACAATGGAAGCTTACATTTTTTTTGAATCAAATGTGCAGGGTACATTCTTGCGTGTCATCAGGGGGTGGAAAATATGCCTTTTAAGCGTGCTTAATAGGATATTTGTTGTCTGATGTCTTCAAAGTCTGCAATCGTTTGAGCATTTTATTTAAGAAATGAATCTAGTCATTGAAATTTTGTCACAGCTGTCCTTTTCCGTTTTACCATGGCGACTTTTGAGCTCTCGCGGCGTACCCCAAAACGTTTTACCGCGTGCTCCACGTTGAGAACCTTTAAGACTACAACTGCCATTCTTCCCTCCAATGAACTCTCGACACCACTACAAACGTGCTCGACAGTGGTAACCGTGCTTGTAGTCCTGCTTCCAAAAGATGATTGTGTATCATTCTTGTAGACACCCTTGGTTACAATGAAGGATGGAATTTGTAACACCGTAGCCGTCCACTCTGTTATCGCCGCCCTCCTGATACGCCGATACTCTCGTGAGTCCCTAACTCTATATTGCATTCCCCTTCACCAAATTTCACCCCCCTGGCTGCGAGGGATGAAAATAATGAAAAAAATTAATTTTTTATTCTTAGCCCCCATCAAGGAATTTTACCCTTTCTACAAAATTCCTTCACTTTCTTCCATCTACCCCCCCCACACACACACACCAGAGAGAGAGGACATTTTTATATTTGGTTTTTTTCAGTGCTTACACAGGCCACACATTCATATTCCAACTCTGGACTTTCCCCACTTCTCCGGACAACAGACATTGAAAGACCTCTTTGTTACTCGTTTCAACCTTCATCAAAAGGCGGTCTGCGGCCTAAAACGCTTTCGCCAAAATGTATGTACACCGTTGTTCGCTAAGTTGGCTCCAGTCTTGTAGACCCATTCAGCAACCTCAGTCAACCTTAGCGCATGGACCAGATGATCGAAATTCCTTAGGAATATTTTACAAAGTGATCCAGTAATGAAGAGAGAGTTATTATTATCTATATTGCCTGGATCTGCGTGTGCGAATGCTCTTCTGACTATCGTACCACTGCTGATACCTCTTTTCCAATGCAGTGTGCAATTTGGTGAAAAGCCTAACCTGCTTCCTAAAGACCCACTATACGACTGCTGCTAACTGAACAAATGGTGCGTGTCTGTATCGTCCAGCATGATAGCTTCTTCAAAGAGCACTGAACAATACCAGACGAATAACATTTCTTCACACCCTAGTTCTTAAATACGTGCTTTGTAAATTTGCATGTTGTCTTCAGTGACGTCATATCATCCAATGAATTTCAATCTTAGATCACGGTTTCTGCTGGGCCGGGAGTGGCTCAGTCGGTAGCGCGCCAGGCTCGTAATCTGTATTTCCCAGGTTCGAGTCCCAGCTGGGTCAGCGTTGAGATTTATCCACAAAATTCACCTCCCTGCCCACGGTCAGCAGGGGACACCGATGGGCTTGGAAAGGCCGCCGTCCGTCGGATGGGACGTTAAGCCGTGGCCCCGTGTGTGGGAGAGCCATACCCTGTGCACGTTAAAGAACACACTGGATGGCCTTGACGGGAGGCTACCATCTGTCTCCCAACAGCTGTTCCAGTGGGTCCCCTCCCCCAACCTCTGAGCCTTCGGGGTCAATGTGACCTGGCCATTTAGCCCATGGTGTGCAAACAAGTGCCGCTCAGAGTAACACAACCCACAACAGTTTCTGCTGACATTAACAACATATTATAATATGACTTTCCTGAAGAAATTCTTTCTGGGTGTTCTTTTTCCAATTTCCGCTAGTGTATATTGGATGCTTGCACGTTATGGGAAAGAAATGTCGGATTCAAAACTCTCTAACTTTGAAATGCAGCTTTTTGTAGAAAAATGTTGCAGAAGATAAATTGTATATGTCGGTCAAATTTCAATATTAAAAAATATTCGTTTAATATTTAAAGAATTATTAAGCTGAAATGTTTGATAGCAGTAGGTGCTGTTATGATTGTCATAAGTATTGATTCAAAGTGAAAAACATCCAAACTCCTGAAACTATGTTTCGGTAAACGATATTTATTATAAGTACAAGCAGTAACACTGATATTACATAATTCAGTTTCCAAAACTCTAAATAATAAGCAAGGATTTTCCAAATCTGTTTTTTTTTTAATTTTCCATATCTGGTGTCATTTTATTGCGAAACATTTTAAAATTCAGGGACTTGGAATAGTTTTCCATTTTCGCAACATGCTAATGTACAATTTGTTCATTTCTAGAGTTAAAAAAGTAGTAAGTAAAATGTTTAAATTTCAACTAAATTATTTTTAAATATTAGAAGTTTTATTCTATATATATAAAATATTTAATACGTTATTTTTATTCTGATAGCAAAATCGTATTATCAGTAAAATTCGTTATAATTTCTTCCTTGTTGTTAAAGACAAAAAAAATTCTTTTTAAGAAATTGAAAACTACTGCAAAGGGTGCAATACCACTTCGTGTGCCTAGGAGGGTGTGAGGTGTAAATCCAGTCTTGTGCATAGGCATATACAACAGTTCAAGTAATAATGTAGCCAACCTTTTATATCTGGGTGATGGACACATTTCTCTGTGCTGTATACAGAGAAACTAATACGTAGAAGGGACTCATCAACCTAGAATCATCGGCTTGAATGTTTTAACCTTACTCTACTGAAGTTAAATCCATAACTCTTGAAATATTGAACGAATATTTTTGAATATAGAGATTTAATTCATTTCCAACAATTATTTTCCATGTAAAGCATATTTTAGAAATTAGAGAGCTTTGAAATTAATTTTACTTTTGACATAACATGGAAATTCCCTAATTGGTAGGCTCTGTCAGCAGAAGCTTAAAAAGAAAATATACAGAGCCTTTTCTTGTGTATAATGTAAACTTTTTAAGTACGATTATATTGTGCATTTACAACAAAAAAGTATGCATTTTTGGCAATTTCTATTAAGGTTAGTAAATCACACCTAATGCACAAAAATGTTTGAAATGGGTGCTGCATATTTTACTATGTTTTGTAGGCTCCACAACTTTTTTTCTTTTCTGCACACGTTTCATATGAACTATCGCTTTAATAATGGCTGGTTAATAAGAAATCTATAAATATTGCTAGTAATACAGTTTAAGAATATTTGGAACTTTATATAAAACTAAGGTAATGTGTAAATTAATTTGAATTAAAAGAGGAGAATAAATTTACTTGAAGAAATTTAAAGATTAATCCATGTTATAATGATTTGCGTATCCTACAACAACGTGTTTTATTATCACAAGACGAAAATAATAAATATGTACAAAATCTTCATGCAGCCATGGGTGCACCATCAGGTGAAATCAATGTATATTTATAAATGTCCCGGTGTTTGTAGTGTGTGTTAGTTATTCGCAAACCATTACATTTACTTGCCTGTAGGAGACATTCCCCAATGCCAATGGAACAATCAATGCGAAAGGGACCTAAAACTCGCAAAGATTATAGAGTCAGTACCAACCTTACCATTGAAGTCACCTAGCACAAGAGAAATATCTCCTTCACAGAATTCAAAGTATCCTGAAGTGGATGTAAAACGTATCCTTCTCTTTCTCACGAGAATCCTCTGTGGGGGCATAATAACAGATGATATTCAAGTCTTTAATTTCTATTTTAAATTTTGCTGTAAGAAATCTTTCATTAATGCAGTCATATCCTACCGTGTTTCCCTGAAAATAAGACCGGGTCTTACATTAATTTTTGCTCCAAAAGATGCATTAGAGCTTATTTTCAGAGGATGTCTTATTTTTTCATGTACAACAATCTATATTTATTCGTATACTAAAATCTACATTTATTCAAATACAGTCATGTCATCTCCTTCTGGAACATCATCATAACTAGCACCTTTCAGGCACCAAAATTCGGAAAACGTTTCTTTATTTAACACGAGTGCATTAAGTACGTACGTTACAACACACGACGTATTGAATTATGAAGATTCATATTAGACAACCACGTCCGTTCGTTATGAAGTGCGCACGTTATTCGTGCGTTGTGTTTACATAAGCGTTGACCTCTCGTCCAAAGGCGCCTGCTTGGGTATTTACAAATACTTAATTAAAATTTATATTATCATTTATTTTAAGTATTAATGTTAATAATATTATTTATTTATATTTAATTATATATTAATATTATTTTATAACTTAATACGTCCGTCGTGTGTTGCAACGGACGTACTAAATGCGTCCGTTTGGCTGACGATCTTAACTGGGGCTTATTTTTGGGGTAGAGCTTATTTTCGGAGAAATACAGTAGAAGAGCATCACTGGCCTGTCTGGTGAGCAGCAAACCTACACTTTGTAGTTGCTTTCCATCCTCCCTGCGTGAAAAAAGAAATTTAAAGTTGTTTTTAAGTATCTGTTTTTAAGTATCTATATCAAAGACCTGTCCCTGCTCTGCTAAAGGCTGAATTTAACGAAGCTGGTAGGAACTTCAGGTACCACCTTTTAAAGAGCCATATAACCTGCCTGATACATATTACTGCAGTTTAGGATTGATGATGCCCAACTAGCTAAGTGAGGTTCAGGTACCTGTAATGACTTCTGATCAGGATTATCCACCAGCTGATATAAGGTATTCCGTGCATCTGTTCACTTAGGGCTGGCAACCCAGAAGCAAACAGAAAACAGAGCAGCAGATTCTCTCTCAACAGAGGCCCACCATTTCAGCAAGTCCAGGATCCACAATCAAGCTCAAATCCATAAACCAATTCAGTCCAGTAGGTAAAAATGGTCAACACACCAGAACCATGTGAAGTTGGCCAAACAAAAATAATAGTTAACACAAAATAGGTGTTAAAAATATATTAAAGGCTTAATTTCTGCCCAATTTGCTCTGCTGTCCATGGTACGATTGTCGGATCTGCCTCTATTATGTATACAACTCTGTGGACACTGCAGTTTTCATGTAAATGAGATTTCTGCATATCCTGCACTCCAGAAGTAGACTATTTCAGCAGCCTAGGAAAGCCAACATTAAAGTATTTTATTAAAGAATCACTGTGAGGATGGCAGGACCTTAGCAGAAAGACATCACACACATCCATGCCTTATCCGGTGCTCGAACCCAGGTCCCTTAGATCAGTAGCCAAGCGTGCTAACTACTTGGCTACGGGACGACAGTACGAAAAATACCGTACAAAATTTCGCAAGTACGAGAAAAGATTAGGATAATTCAAACATCTGCACGAAACATATAAAGGCAACGGTCATACAAATCCATGCCTCTGAAGCTTTCACACACACACGAACCATGGAAAGTTAATATATCTGTGTTGATACACTAGTTGAATACATCAAAAGTTTTCTCCATTTCTTACATAAAACAGGAGATTAAATAACAAACTAAAGTATTTTTGCTAGTGTCTTATTTTTCTCTACTGATAAAGAACAAATGATTATGGAGATATCCTGCCACCCCTTGCTATCAATTTTATTCATTCCACTGTGCTGTTTTAAAATTTCAACTATTTCAACCATTCCGGTAATTTCTGATTTTACCCCAGTTTCAGTGCAGTCTCTGAGATTTTTGAACTTATTCTATCGTCCATTCTAATGTAATTTTTGCAGTTATATCCATTTTGCTATAATTTACTCTTTTTAAACAACTCTCTCTTCCGATGCGTTATATTTAGGAGTTATTCCGCCATCGGTTCCAATAATATTTTGGAGGTGGTCTATCATCGATTTCAGTGAACCTTGCGTGATTTTACAGATTTCGTGTGCAGTGTACGTTTTGCTATTTTCCACTATTCAATTTAATATATGTATTTCAGTACTGAAGCGACTATTTCAATCATTTTTGTGCATTATTTATTTATTACTGTTATTCGGATTCCTTTCCAGCATATTTTAAAGATATTCTCTCTCCCCTGTACTTTACACAATTTCAGCGTGCTTTCTGATATCTTTCAGATTCGTTATTCTTCCATTCATCTCAGTGTATTATTCTGGCCATCCATTCTTATGTATTTTGTGTGATTTTGCAGTTATTTCACTACACATTTCAGTATATTTTAATAATTATGTAATGCTGTCATTTTTTTACGCTTATTCATCCTTCCGTTTTATATGGTATTTTCTTTCCATTTCATCGCATTTTCCACTTATTATCCATTTCATTGTAACTTCTGAGATATTTGAGACAGGATTTTATGCCGCATTCCATCGACTTTTCCAATCTACCAATTCGTATAAAAAATAATAAATACCCCCTCAAGCAGCTGCTTGCCACAAAGGTCTGACAGGAGCCTGTCAGTTTATACATTAGCCAAACTGAGTTTTTAAACAAGATACACTTCTTTACAGCTCTCAGAGACAATTTCTCATGAGTATATGAATGTTATTGTTAGAACAGTGAAATATCGCTGTAAAGCCTAACATAAACTTCGTATTACGTTTTGAAAGCAAATTAAAATTTGGTACGATAAGAACATACTTTCAGTTCACAATCTTGACAGTTTTATGTTCTTAATAGATGTTAAAAAATAATAAATACCCCCTGAAGCAGCTCCTTGCCACAGTGGTCTGACAGGAGCCTGTCAGTTTATATGCCATGGTAAAAGGTCTGTGAAGATGACAGGACCTCAGGAGAAAAACGACACATACATCCATGCCTTACCCAGGGTTCGAACCCAGGTCCCTTACATCAGTAGCCAAGGGAACTAACCACTCGGCCATGGGACGGCTTAATAGATGTTAGTGAATGCAATTCTACGCAAATGTGACCCCCCGTATGTGTACACTAATTATAGATACCAGTCAATAGGTGTCAGATTTATTCCTACCTATTTTTTTAACGTTTCAAATCACTTGCTTACCAAAATTTTGATCTTATTTTTTAGCTAAGTTAAAATTTGGTTTAAAATAAGAACACGTTTCCAGTTTTGTGTTAATAAAATTAGCACCAAACCAATTTTATGTTAGAGATCTTTTTGTATCCGACACAAAATTTGTACACTAAAACACAAATCCTATGTTATCCCTATGAGAAGTAAAATTTCAACTTATATCTTTTTTGATCGTTTAATATTTCTATCTTGCATAATTTTTGTCTTTATTTTTGTACACTAAACGATAAATGGGTATGAAATAAGAACACGAGTGCTTTTGCTTTGTGTTTAATTTTGATCACAAAATCAGTTTTTGTTCAAAAACATTTCCTAGCCAACGCGTATTTTGCACGCTAAAACGTGAATTCTATGTTATCTCAACGGAAGTGATATTCGTTACTCACACTAATTTTTGTTTGTTAAAAATTTGTATCTTACTCAAATTTTGTATCTGGTGAGAGAGTTGTTTAAAAACAGTAATTTATAGCAAAATGGATGTAACTGCAAAAATCACATTAGAATGGATGATAGAATAAGTGCAAAAATCTCAGAGACTGCACTGAAACGAGGGTAAAATCAGAAATTACCAGAATGGTTGAAATAGTTGAAATTTTAAAACAGCACAGTGGAATGAATAAAATGGATAGCAAGGGGTGGCAGGATATCTCCGTAATCATTTGTTCTTTATCAGTAGAGAAAAATAGGACACTAGCAAAAATACTTTAGTTTGCTATTTAATCTCCTGTTTTATGTAAGAAATGAAGAAAACATTTGATGTATTCAACTAGTGAATCAGCACAGATATATTAACTTTCCATGGTTCGTGTGTGTGTGTGTGAAAGCTTCAGAGGCATGGATTTGTACAAACGTTGCCTTTATATGTTTCGTGCAGATGTTTGAATTATCCTAATCTTTTCTCGTACTTGCGAAATTTTGTACGCTATTTTTCGTACTGTCGTCCCGTAGCCGAGTGGTTAGCGCGCTTGGCACTGATCTAAGGGACCTGGGTTCGAGCACCGGAGAAGGCATGGATGTGTGTGATGTCTTTCTGCTGAGGTCCTGCCATCCTCACAGACCTTCTACTATGGCATATAAACGGACAGGTTCCTGTCACACCTCTGTGGCAAGCAGCTGCTTGAGGGGGTATTTATTTATTTTTCGTACTACTACACAAATTTTCCTACATGTCAGTATCGGTTTTCTGCAACTTCACACGTTTTTCCGTTCAAGATGGACTGGTTTCGTATATATCTACAGTACTGTGCAAATTAGTTGGGACAATAGGAAAATGCAGGAACAAAGACACAACTATTTATTTGTTTAATAGTGTACATAGTTAATAGTGAATATGACCCCCCTTAGCTTTAATTACTTCTTTCATCCTCTCAACCATTGATGCTACTAGCTTTCCAAACATCTTCACTTCAGGGTCGTGGTACCACTCTTTCATGACACTTTCTATCATTATGGTTTTCGTCGTGCAATCCATCTTAGATATGCGGGCTTTAATAATGGCCCACAAATTTTCAATGGGGTTTAGATCGGATGAATTTCTTGGCCACTCCAATACCTTCAAATGTTGCTGGGTAAAGAAGCTCTCAAGATTAGAATTGTGGCATGGAGCCAGATCCTGTTGAAATACCCCATCGCCGTTAGGAAACAGCTTCTGCAGTGTTGGGACCATTTTCGCCTCCATTACGCCTATGTACTTTTTGCTGTCCATCATTCCTTCAATGGGGTGAAGCGTCTGTGACCAGGAAGCTGAGAAACTTCCCCAAAACATGACCTTAGGTGGGTGTTTGGGGGATTGCTGGATGTGGCCGGATGAAAGAGATTCTCCAGGCGAGAGGCAGACGAAATTTGACCTGTAGCCATGCAGCTCAAAGTGGGTTTCGTCGGAAAATATCACTTTTTCCCAATTCTCCACAGTCCAGTCTCGATGTTTCCCTAGGATAGCCTTTTTTGCTTTCATAGCGGGTGTCAAAAGCTTCTTCTTGGAGGGGCGTCGATCCCGGCGGCCACACTCCAGAAGGCGACGACGTACGGTGGAGCTTCTATATTAACCCCACGAGACGCAATCTCCCTTTTGATGTCTCCACTGGTCTTCTTCGGGTCTATGATACTAATTCTTCGAATTAGACTATCATCTCTAGTGGTGGTTTTTCTTTTTCTTCCACAATGCCCTTTACGAGATGTGTCGACGGACCCTGTCTCTTCGTGATCCGTGAAACGCTGGATTTCCCGATGCCAACTGTTTTTGCTATCTGCCTAGCAGTAAGTGAAGTGTTTTCGCCTAAAGCGATTATTTTAGTTCGTTTACGAGGCATGATGTCCATGATGTATTTAACAAAAAAAAGTTTCCAATGAAAATTGTAAAGTACTTACATAATCACGTTCTCATAATCACTCAATGAAAATTGTAAAGTACTTACATACCACGATCTGTTACATAATCATGAAATATCAATTCCGACTAAAGTGGAAGTGTAAATAATAGCAGAGGAACATGACAGACAATTCTAGACTTGCAGATATCGCTCTGCTGCAAGTCTAAACTTGCGCGTGTCCATTGCAGGGACACGCGCAAGTTTAGACTTGCAGCAGTTTAGACTCTGCAGCGGAAGGGACATAGCGTTCCTTCTCTTGCTCCAACTAATTCGCACAGTACTGTACAATCCTCGATTCTTTTAATGATACCGAATATGCTGAGTATGAACCAATGGGCTTGGATTGGCTGCCCTCCTAACAGCTACCCATTGGGTCCCCTCCCCCAAACTTCTCTGAGCCCTTGATGTCCTAGTGACCCATTGTGTGCAAAAAAGTGCCGCTCAGAGGTAAAACAACACACCTCAATGCTTATCAATTAGGATAATAGAAAATTACTTAACCGGCCCTTTTACCACGATCTGTTACTGAAATGAACTATAAAACCGATGCTTTATTCGATAATAAATAAAATAAATAAATACCCTCTCAAGCAGCTACTTGCCACAGAGGTCTGATATTCGAAATTAATCCCTTTAATTGCAGCAAAACACGGTAACCTCTATGCTAAGAAATTTAAGACCACGCATGCGCAGAATGTACAAAATCCTTGTGAGCCAATCTGAAAAGAAATAGCTTCTTCCTCGACATGGCGGTGATTTTGCAGTGTGATTTGGTATTGGTTGCAGCCGAATAGTATAGAAGTTTTATATTGAATATGAATTTGTTTACGTTTCATGGCTCACGAGCACGATAACCCTTAAGTATACAAAACAACATAGAAAATTTAGATTTGCTACTGTTTAGAAGTTCTTTGTTGCAATTTAATGATTAACGTTACAGCTTTTTTTTTAACGGATTCACCATACAGTGACTTCAATAATCAGGCAGAGAACAAGCATAATGAATTAGTATTTTCTTTCTCATTGTTAATACTGGAAGTGTGTTGATTATACATCGAAGATTAAGTGTCTTCATTTCATGTAAGTATATTGTGTTAAAAATACAAGTGTGGGTTTTGGTAGATATTTCAAATTATAAATATGTCGTCGCGTACACAGAAAGTGCAAATTTTCGTTCACTACTGTGGTTTTAGAGTAAATTTATTACTGCATGTGTGATTTGCTACAAACTTTCTGACATGAGTATGAATTATAATGACTACTTCTATACAATAATATTTTACTATATAAAACAACTTGGGATCATTTAATACAACGTTAAAGGTAAATTTTTATACACAAATGAAAAGAATGAGTGCTCTACAGTCTAATCATTTGATAAGTTCAGTCACACCACAGTGCTGGCCATAAATTGTAACAGAATATATCTTACCAAGTCAAAATCTATGAAAATAGTAGGTCTAGGCAACTAGATTAAACTGGAATCAGGGACTGTCTAAGTCTCATTCCTGGAGAGAGTTATTAAGTGACATGAAATATGTAGCCCAGAAATGGTGCTCTTAAATTTATTAATAGATTATTTAGCAGTCAATATCCTTTTTAACAGTTTGTCATTTGGTTTCTGGGGTAGTGAGGGTGTTAGGGGTTTTCCTTCCTAAAAAAAGAAAATGATGACCAAATGTATAGCTAATTCCTCAAGAATGAAATATTGAAAAAAAGCTCTTAAATGTCATAGTGGGGTTTGCCCCCTACCGTGACTGCTACTGGCTGGAATGTATCAAACTAGTGTGATACGTTATGCATTCAGTGGCCACTTTATTAGGTTCAGTGTCATCAAGGCTAGTGCTGCTCTTTTACGTCTGAAAGGGAACTTGAACTCTTGCTACCCCTTTCTCCACATCTGACCTTAGATATAATTATTAATGTCATGTTTTAAAAACAATTGACAATCATCTGATGAAAAATACTAGTGCTCACTCTGGTTAACCTTACTGCAGCTATGTTCATTCATTTGTTTGCAAATTTACCATGCATAAAAACTGCCACTTAGAGCAGTTGCACATATGGTAGCACCACCCCTTAGTTCCATTTTATGTCAATAGTAACTCGGATATAGAACTTGGTAGCATCTTAAGCTTTTTATTTAAAAAATGTGACTGAATATTATTTTAGATTTCAATATCAATATTCATTCTATATTTAGAGAGCTATGGAAAGGAAATAGCAACAATTAGTTTAAATAATTGTTCAGCAAAGTTAATAAAAACAAATTAAAATGAAAGCAATAACCATTTTACTAATCTTTACTAACACATGTAAGAGTGTAGTGTCAGATCTATAGATTTTAATGCTCAGGCACCAGAGTTTGTTTAATGGAATGAAAGAATAAAAACTGCTGATGGCATTAAAACATATTATTTTTTTGTCAAGAATTGTATAAAAACCATCTCCAATTTGTTTTGATAAAAACAATGACACTAAATATGTGATTTGAATAATGAAAAATGAATTCATATAGTATAGAAAAAATATTTAACTTCATAAATGTTATACCAAAAATAACTAAAAGAATGCATTACTAGAAGTGAAGAGACCATACATCAACACACTGAATAAAAAAATTATCATAAATACATATTTTGACATAAAAATTTTGATTTCACACATTAAAGAAAACCAGCAGAAATTAGGGCACTTAAACTAATTATTCCTAACTGCATACATATGCAATGAGCATTAGTCATTGCATATGTATGCATCGAAAGCTACTTGTTTGAACAGTGTATTATAGCTAACCAACCAATTTTTGGCAATTTTAAAACCACAAAAGAATTGATAATCTCTCTGAAGACAGCTATTTTAAAAAGTGCATATCACTGAAAAATGAACTATCATTATGCTATTTTAGAAAACTTCATAAAAAAATAGTTTCATTTTAGTCAACCATTTTAATCCAAACATACCACTAAACAATGACCTGCCCTTCAGTATTTCTTTAGAAAACTCAAAAAAAAAATACAGTCAACTCCCGTACATCGCGGGGGGATATGTTCCGCATTATAGGAAATTGTGTTTACGGGACATGCATTATCAGACGAATTGTCTATCCCCATATTTTCAATCCAAAAATGATCTGGAAAAAGAATTGTTTTTAAATAACGATAACAAAAAAGATGAAACTATGGACTCTTAAAGTGATGAATCTGTACAATGAATCTTAACAAGACAGCATCATTGGAACTTATTTCATGATACTTCCAATAGTGAATGAAGAATAGTGAAGTACATATTTTTATTTTAATTAAAATTTGAATAAAAATATTTTCCTCATATCTTTAAATGTGCATATTTTTTTCATAAACCTTTACATCTTTTAAAGCTGTCAGCTTCACTGTGCATATATAAACAACAGGTAAGTATATACATTTGCTTTTATGAACAAAAAATAAAAAACTATGTCAAAATGTTAATTTATCTTATGCTTAATACGGGACTGTTTGTCGCGCTGTATGAGTACTAGTCCAATTTTTTCATCGTGTTATATGAAATCACGTTATAGGGGAGCGCGTTATACGGGAGTCCACTGTAATCACATTGTGAACAAGTCTTAAAAACACAAATTGCAAAAAAAATACTCCTGACCTACAATATAAAAAAGTTCCTTAAACTAAATATTTCCATCAGAGGAAACAAGAAACAAGAATATCTAAAAAATTCATTGTCAATTCATGTCATAAACAGCCCCAGAATTAAATAATCATAATATCAGAGACAACAAGCCTAAGAAACTAATATTGTATGAAATGAACTGACAATCTGTATGATAAAAATACCCCCAGAAACTAAATTTCAGCAATGCACAGAAAGATACAATGCCAAGAAGAAAAAACATGGGAAATGCCTTCAGCATATTCTCTTAAAAATAATTCCGATTAAAGAATACTCAGCTAAAACAATGCAAATTAGAAATCCCATTGTCCCACAATTTCCATTTAATAAACAACAAATATATTTAGTAAATATAAGTCGTCTGCAATTTTCTACATTATACTTAAGAGGTAAAATTTATACCTTTATTCTTCATATAATGAAATAAATCTAAATCATATGAAAAACAGTATGAAATTCTGCTTACCCCAAAAAGAACTTTCCTTTCACATAACTTTTATTAACCTTATATCTGGGGGGGGGGGGGAGCTAGCAGCCACACAAAACATTTCCTTAAACCCCATTTAATATATGGCTATCCTAGTGTATACTTTTAACATTATGTTCTTTATGTTCCATTACACCTCATCGTGCCATTTATTGAGCTGAGTGTGGTAAACTGAAGAAGTCCCCTTTTTTGCAGTTTGTTCAATAATTGTGTTAATTCTCACCAATTTTGAAGGATTTTGCAGAACAGATTTGACTACGAGCTTTAAATTTTTTTCAGTCATATCTTTTCCTAAAAAACCTAGATGTTACTGAATTCTGTATCTGAGTTACCAAAGACCTATCATGGAACTGTACCTAATAAATAGCTTCTGAGTGTATATCTTTATTATTTTTCACCTTAAGGTCTGGTTATTAGCTTTCTGAAAGGTGTGTGTGTGGGGGGGGGGGGGGGGGGGAGTGGATGTGTGACACATCCAGTATTTTATGTTTGAGACAATGCTGCTAGAATTGGTAAAATGCTTATATTGTAACTCATTGAATGTTATGTACCACTCTCCATTTTTGTAAGATTTTATTAATAGTCTAGTATAGCAGTTCCTAAACTTTTTTTCACATACTACCAAATAGCATTTTTTTTGTACCAGTACTAGGTAAATATGAACTTGCACAACAATTTGCTAATGTAAAAAGCATATACAAACAACGTATATGAAACAAATAGGAAGTATTGAAAAATAATTTATTTTCTTGCATTTTTCATGCTGCAATGTTGTGCAAATCATTGTGTGAATGAATGCTGGCACTAAATTTATGTCCCATTGGCAGAAGCTTCTTGTTACCACTTACCAAATTATGGTGTACCACTAGTGGTACACCATAATTTGGGAATCTCTGGTCTTGTGTGTTATTTCAACTCTTGGGAATCTAAGGGTTGCAGTAGTATGTCTTTGGATTCATAAAAATTCCAAGATTAAGAAATAGCAGGTGGTGAGATGGAAACTGAGAAGGGGAGAAAAATACCTCAATATATATTTTAACTCTGCTTCTATTCAGTTGATTGCTTTTTACTTGAAATCAAATGAAAATATAAATCGAGAAAGATTAAAATTTTTATTTACTGTGCACTGAGATATTTTTTTGGTACAGCAAAAATATCAGCAGCAAACCAAAAGGCACACAAAAGAGAAAAGCGATTGATTACTTACAAATCAGTACAAAGTCCATTAAAATTGAATCAACAGAAGCAGAGATAATGACAGTTTAACATGTTAAAAAGGTACATATTTTCAATTTAGACATTGCTATTAATAGGTTGAGTTACCTGTGAGTGGCACTTTTGTTGCACAGAGGTGAAACCATTGGACAGCTGTTGGGAGACAGATAGACGGTATTCTCCCATCAATGCCATCCAGCATGTTCTTTAGCATGCACAGGGTATGACTCTCACACACAGGGCATGCCTTAATTTCCTATCCAACAGATGGAAGCCTTTCCAAGCCCATTGGTGGTGACCCGTACTGACTGAGAGCTGGGTGGGGAATTTTATGGCGATAAAACTCAATGCTGGTTGAGCTGGGACTCAAACTTGGGAACTGCAGATTACGAGCCTGGTGTGCTACTGACTAAATTCCCATTTCTCATGGAAGGGTAATCATTTGCATATATCACTGCCCTGCATTCATATGCTGATATGATGCAAATCTTTTCACTCATTTTGGGTGGGGCAATTTCAACATAAGGAAGAAGAAAAAGAGAATTTTGAAAGTTTCAAATTCTTTAACTGAGAAACAAACAAGTAGTTACAGCATACATGTAAGGCATTACTTGGATATATTATAGGTTTTTTAAATTTAATTCCCTTTTGTTATGTTTTGTTCAACATAGATTTTGAGAGTACATTTTTCTTGAATTCACAGAACCTCCCCTAAAACTGTTTTGCACACTTTTCAAATTCTGCTTTCTTTTTAATTATTAAAGAAACTGATATTTATTGTGGATAGAGTACATAAAAGGAAGTTTGGGCAAATAAATTTTCATATTTCTAAATTTAACTCCTTGTAAGTGAACTGGGAGGTATTTTTAATTCTTTCAGTTTGAAATTTAATAGCTGTGAAACTGGCCTAAACAGAAAAATTTTAGATTTTTGAACAGGTATTGAAAATTTTGAAAGCAAATTTACTGGTCTTCAAGGACAGGCAGCAAAAAATTTAGCCCATCCATCAAAAATTCCCATTCTGTACATCAATAAATTTGATAATATGAAGCCTAATTTTTAATATGATACTTATTCATAGTTCAATTGCAAGCACATCTCAAAATTTTTATCATTAAATCATTTAAACGACAAGGCAAATAAAATCGTATAGAAATTACAGTTATCTTAATGTAAACATTATCTGACTTTTCTTAATTATCCTCTTTCTCTCTTTGACATCACATAACCTATATATATTATGTCCATCAATATGATGAGTTCTTCCTCTATCATGAAGCCATTGATTCATAGCTGGAATTTGGACTAACTTATCCAATGATATACCATTCAAATTTACTTCAACAATTATGTTAAATGCATATAAAAATGGAATATAAATGAATGAATTGCTCTAGGATGGAAAGAGACTGATGTCTCTAAGAATGTGTATGTACTGTATTTGTGTTGTTGATTACTGTTGTTTTTGGACATTTTTTTTGTGCTCCTTTCTTGAAGGGTGAAACCATTAATTGATTGCTACTACTTGTTTATGAAGAAAAGTGCTGTTTTTTATGTTTAAAGAGGGTGTTAGAAAATTTCAAGTTTTCTTGTTTGTGATTTCATCTCCCATTACATTTGCAGTCATTACTTACTCTAAAAGCAGAGTAAAAAAAGGTGGAATTGAGAGAAGTGTGCAGTAGAAAAAAAAAATCTTCCCATCCATGCAGATATCAATCTTATAATTTTCAGTCATCCCCCAGTAAAATGCATTTGTTGTAGATGATAGGACAGAAGATTTTTCAAGCCCAGTTTTTGAATTAACCCCTCTTGGTTGACTTAGAGCAAAAAAAGTAGTTTTTGTTTTTCCTGAACTTCAAATTTCATATATGTAAAACCTACCTACAAGAAAAAAATAAGTTTTATATATTTTTAAAAAAATGTTTTTTTTTTTCATTCATTTATACAAAAGGCTAGAGGGAAAACATTCTGAAGAAAGTATAAAAATGGTTTGATGACTTAATCAGATAAAATTTCATGAAATGATCCTTAATAAACTATTAGCAGCGACATCTAAGAGAATGAAATGTCCAGCTTCTTTTAGATATTCTTAATAATTCTGTTTCTATTGGTTCAGTTTTGGACTTGATTTATAGGTGACTAATTTTTTTTCTTTCTGTATTTTTTTAGTTCACTGTTGGTATTTATAAACGTTAACCTTTAAAAACTACTTGTCAGTATAACATTCCATAAAGGTCATGAAGAAGCTGAGAACTCAGCAGAAAGACATCATAAGATAAGGAGTATCCATTATTTTATGGGTATTGCCCTCATATCTCTGATCATTAACCATACACATTAACTGCTTGGCAACAAAACTATAAGTAAAAACATTGGTGTTGTTTTACAGTAAATAAAAACACATTTTTCTAGCTTTAGGCAAAAGTTCCTCTTGTATTGTTTTAAATAAAAATAATAATTATTCTCTAATTACTTCCCATATCATATAAAGTTCAAAGCAATCAACACAATAGAAGCAGAGTTATAAAATACAAAATGCAGTTTTGATTTACTCCTTTTATTTCAGTTACTCACCAGGACATTTTGTAATCACAGTATTATTACAATTCAATGTTATAATCACATACTAACACTGAGCTGCCAACTTAAAAAAAAAATTTAATCTGAAATTATCATAGAAAACCTAAATTATCAGTTTTCTCAACGTGTTCTTTGTGGGTTGCCAGGGGCTATTTGATACAGGATTACAATCAGGGGCTATTTGATATTTTTGGCCCTACCTCTCTCAATAAACCTTGTTTTTATAAAAATCCTACTAGTCAGTTTCTCTCTGCAGGTACATGGAATGTGAGGATGTTATATAGAGATTATTCTCTTGATGTCCTCATGCAGATATTCCAGCATTATTTATTTGCGACATATAGGAGAGAGAAGAATCCTAGAAGCTACTCCTAGGTTTTACAGGCCTTCTCATACAAGGACATTCCCTACTAAGACAGAAGTCCCTGCTGACCACTGCCTTAGTTAGAGCTAACACAACACACAATATAATACTTATTATAACCAAGATATTCTAGGCTTGCAAGAGACCAGATGGATAGGTAAAGGTGAGATACTTTAAAATAACTTTAAATTGTTTTTGGAATGATACAGTTTATATTCTTTATTTTTTATTCATTTAAATGTATATTACTATAACAGGTTGTTTAAAGATAGATGCTAATTTACAGACTCTAGGAGTAAGTGCTAATTGAGGACTCTAGGAGAACAAATAAAATTTGCTCTCCCAGAGTCTTCAATTATCACTTATACACACACACACATATAAGCATCAATCATAATATTGAAATATATAAATATTTAGTAATATATATTTTACTTGAAGTCAAATACTCTTCTCCTACCTACAAATGTTTCTAATTCTTTGAAAATAATTATGTCTAATGCGCTCTTTTCAGGACCGATTGCTAGGGGGGTCAGAATGTAGGAGGAAAAGTGTTAAAAGACATCTTGTTTTAGTCTATGATTCAAAGGCCCAATTGGGATGGGGCGGAGTGGCTCAGTCAGTATCATGGTAGGCTTGTAATCTGCAGTTCCCAGGTCTCTCCTGAGCCAGCTTCGAGATATTTTTCTCCCAAAACTTCCCACTGTGCCTTCGGTCAGTAGGGGACACCAATGGGCTTGGAAAGGCTGCTGTCTGTTGATGGGACATAAGGTTGTGAGCTCCCTTGTGTCGGATTGCCCTGTGCACATTAAAGAATATCCTGGATGACCTTGACGGAAGGTTGCCATCCGTCTCTTAACAGCTGTCCAGTTTGTCCTCACCCCAAACCTCTGAGTCTTGTGATCTGATAATTTAGCCCATTGTGTACAAAAAAGTGGTGCTCAGATGTAAAAAAACCTGACCAGATTGAGATTGTAATTAATATGATTGCACAACTGGGTATTTTTATACAATAATGGGCATTCATGTTCATTGCTACAGTTTTACTTTCATTTATTAATTAGTGTGTGTGTCATCACAATTATAGCTGAATACCTCATTTCACTCAATTTGAAATTTAGTAATTCTTTAAGAGTAACAGGGTGCAAGATGCCTGTTGAATTTTTATAAAAATCAGTTAAATTAATGTGTTAGCAATGCTCATTTTGACAACCAAGATTTTGTAGGATATATTAGGGGAAAATCAATAATTTTGTTTATTCATTCTTGATCACCACAGTTTGTGATATTTTGCTTGGACCAAGGTCTATTAGCAGCTTTTTCTCTAACTGCTGCAATTTCAGTTTGTTTAGTGACTATGATTCTATGTTGGCCAAAACAACATGATAGTGCTATTTAGCTATGTATTCTATATACAGGCTACAGTATGTATATATTTATAAAACCTTACCTAAGCAAGTGAAATATTGCTGTCTTATTGTTGGCAGCTGGTTGAGCAAATTGGTGCATAACCAGGTGATATGCATTTAAGTCAGTTTATTAATTTTTTGTGTTATTTAACATTTTCCTGTTTCACAGGGTGATTCAAAACTCTTGGGCCAAACTTTAAGGGGTGATAGAACACACCTAAACAAGCACTTTTCGTTATACAATGCATGGTCGGAACTGAAGCAGTGAAGCGCTAGAGGGCACTTTCCAGTGAACACTGATAAGCGCTGGTTTTCGCACTCGTCATTTCTACCGTCGATTGCAGAACGGATGGATTGTTTCATGAATCAGGAGAAGGTGGACATGCATTTCACGCATGGAGCTGTGGACGGGAATGCGAGGGAACCTTTTCTGTCATTCCTCTTCATTTCCTGACACAGTAACTGCTAACCCCTAGCGCTTTACCGCTTGAGTTCCGACCATGCATTGTATGACAAAAAGCGATTGTTTAGGTGTGTTCTATCACCCCTTATAGTTTGGCCCAAGAGTTTTGAATCACCCTGTATTATTATATAAATGTCACATATGCTAATTCTCTTAAAATTATTTCTGTTTTAAAGACTCATCACCCTTTTTTTTCCTCTTACAGGAAACCCTGAAACATGAAATAATTTTTATAACAGAGGGTAAACAATAAAGTAAACCTAGAAATAGGCATTGAAATGCTTTATCAGAATAATATTCTTAGACTATTTCTAACAATAAGGAATTCATTTAGTTCGACAGAATATTTCTTCAACTATCAATAAAGGGATTATTTTAAAACAAACTAATAAGTGTGAACTAGAACGAGTTATTTAAAAATGTTTGAGAATAACAAATTTATTATTACATAAAATTAGTACTTGTTTTGTAATATATATTGTCACAATGAAGTATAATGATTAACAGAATTTTAATTCTTCAAATTATAAGATAAAAATGTAGAGTACTTTTTATCTATGTGAAATATAATTGTTGTTTTCTTTGTACAAATAAAGAGAAAAAATGGCAGTCATCTGCAATAAAGGTTTTTAAATATTATCGCCTTTTGAAGAGGTGTTGTACCAGAACAAGGGAAAAACCTTATGTTTGTAAACTCTGTAGCACAGGATTTCGATGGAAAGGTAGTCTTAGCAGCCATTATTTGAAGCATATGGGCATGAACTGTGTATGTTATCTTTGTAACCAGCAATTCAAACTCTCAGCAGCATTAATATAAATGGATCAACATGGCCCACTTTGTGCAAATTGTTTCACAGATTCAACAGACATTACAGTGCAGCATATATATAAAGAAAAAGAGTGTCATATATGCAATATTTGTAATCAACAGTTTTTAACAGCAGGAAATCTTAAGAAACACTTTCATTCACATACAAGAGACAAATCTCATATATGCAGTATCTGCAGTAGAGCATTTAGTTCAGCACGTCGGCTTGAACAGCATTACCTTATGCATAAAAATGAGAAGGCTTATATTTGTCATATTTGCAACATTTGTAACAGAACATTTTCAAATGCATATAACCTTAAACAGCATTCATTTGTACATACTAGTGAAAAACCCCATATTTGTGAAATTTGTAATAAAGGGTTTAGGGATAGGGGCGGTCTTAGAAAACATTACCTTACTCATACAAATGAAAAGCCTCATGTGTGCGAAATTTGTAATAAAGGGTTTAGTGATAGGCGCAATCTTAGACAACATTACCTTATTCATACAAATGAGAAACCTCATGTGTGCGAAATTTGTGATAAAGGGTTTAGTGAAAGGGTCAGTCTTAAAAAACATTACCTTACTCATACAAATGAGAAACCTCATGTGTGCGAAATTTGTAATAAAGGGTTTAGTGATAAAAGCAGCCTTAAAAAACATTACCTTACTCATACAAATGAGAAGCCTCACGTGTGCCATATTTGTAATAAAGGCTTTGCACAAGCTGTACAACTTAAAGACCATTATGTCACCCACACCAAAGAAAGGCCATATGTATGTGAAGTCTGTAATAAAGGATTTACAACAATGGGTAGTCGTAAAAGACATTCATTTTCTCATACAGATCAGAAACCGCATGTTTGTGATGTTTGTAATAAAAGATTTGCCAGAGTTTACAGGCTTAGACTGCATTATTTAAGACACACAGGGGATAAGCCTCATACATGTGAAGTTTGTGACAAAAGCTTTTTTTTCAGATCTGATCTTAAAAAACACAGTATTATGCATCAAACTGAGAAACCATTCATTTGTGATGTTTGCGAAAAAAAATTTAAACGAATGTCTAATCTTAGAACACATTATCACAGGTCACACAAAAAGGAAGCCTGAATATTGGGAAAGGATTTGGTTAAAAGATTTTTATTTGGGTTAGAGCATTTTTTTTATTTGAAATAATCCTTTGGCAACAGTTGTGAACACAATTACAGAAATGAGGTTTCCTATTTTTGTGAAAGTGTTATTTAAGAAACAAAGTCATACTTTAAAACTTTTTCCCCCTCAAACTTTACATTATATATCTAAAATTTATATGTGCACTGATACTTTATTTTTATATCTATCCGTAATAGTTTTATGATACAAATAAGATCACCTTAGATATATGCAATTTTGTCCATCTGCCTAACTGTAATTTCTTCCTGGGAAGCAGGGGTGGCCTGAAATTGGCTTGCATGAGCTAACTGTTATTTTTTTTTTGCTGGTTCTTCAAGCCTGTTTCCAAAAACAAAAGTAATTTAAAATGTTATTTAGATCTGTTTAAATATTAGCATATTAATATTGTAAAAATTGAATAAAAATAATATGAATAATGAACTCTCAATTGTCCAAATAAAAATCCTCTACATAAATAGATCTTCCCCTCCCTTTTTTTTTGCTGACCAAAAGGTCCCCTTTCTTTTTGCTCAAAAAAGTGGTTTTTTTAATTAACAGGGTTGGGTTGTTTTATTCCTGAGTAGCCCATTTTTGCACACAATGGGCAGGCCACAGAAACCACGAGGGCTCGGAGAAGGTGGTCTGCTAAATTGTAGCCTCCTGTCAAGGCCATCCAGCTTGTTCTTTAATGTGCACAGGGTATGGTTTTCCCACACATCAGCATGGCTTAATGTCCCACCTGATGAATGACAGGTTTTCCAAGCCTATCAGTGTCCCCTACTGACTGATGAGGATAAGGTTGGGAGTTTTGAGGAGATAAATCTGAATGTTGGCCCAGCTGGAATTCCAACCTGGGAACTGTAGATTATGAGCCTGGTGTGTCACCGACTGACATGTCTGAATAAAAATCCTTGACATAAATCGGTCCCCTTCCCATTTTTTGCTGACAAAAGGCCCTGTTTTGACTTGTAACACACCTCTGTTGGAAAGACATGACCCATAGTTTGAAAAACAGTGCTTTAAGTCAACTCATGGTGCTGAAAACACATATTTAAAATATTTTGAATTTATTCATTAATTATTATTTACTAGTTTTGAAAACAAAAAATTTTCTGTTGAATGTGATAAAAAAGATGATTAGCTGATGCAACAATATAAGAAAATATAATTAAAAGATTTCGTAATTTCTGCTTTTTTGTAAAATTATTAAAATGAGTTAATAGCAATTGGTTTTTCTTAAGACATATAAGTGAAAAATCAATGAATTTAAAATGGTTAGATCCAGGTCCTGTTCACATATTTTCTGATGTTCAGCCACTTGAAGGAAATAAGTTCGGCATTTTGTTGCATAGATTCACCTTGACCATATGATAGTGGCATAAAACAAGCTTTTCAAAATGTAGAAAATAGTCATATGCAGTAAAGATGTATTTTATTTTTGATTTATTTTTTTTTATCACCTGGATGAGATTTTGGTAAAGATTTTTTTTTTTACATAATCACTTTCAACTGCAAAAACTGTAATTACATATTTTAAGGATAACATATCTATACCTTTTAGCATTTTCTCTCTCTCTTATACATGAGAAGATGAATGATTTTATATATTCACTAAGTGCAGTTTTTTACGTTTAGTTTTCTGCTTTTTTTTTCAGCTATATTTTTTCTCTCCTAGACAGATTGTTTTATTTTAGCTTGTTGTAAAAAAATACTAAACTAATTGTTTATTAGCATCTGGATAAATATCTTTTGGTCAAAGTTGTAGGATATCTCATAAAATTGGAAACTCATACAGAAGGTCCCCACAATGGGGGAGATAGGCCAAGCCAGAAGGGCTGACTTTCAACCTGGAGAGTTATCTATACCCCCAGGCAGACTTTAAGCAGGCTGCTACAGAACCCTATAGTCTCTGGTAGCCACCTTATTTAATATATATATATATACACAGTCGTGTCAGAATAATATGACCACCTACCATACATATACTATGGTAGGTGATCGTATTATTCTGATGACTATGCATATTATTTAAAAACAAGGTGAGCCAATGTTTTTAATCCCAGATTTTTGAAACCAAAAAATTGCCTTCTATAGTCGGACTTTGAGTGGTAGGATGAACTCTACAGAATCGTTAATGTTTAAAAAAAGCTACATTTTGCAGAATAGTTTCTTGTCTTTAGCATCTCTCTCATAAATTTCTGAATTGGAATTCAAATCCTCAATTTCACTGAACTCTGAAAAGTCACAATTGTTATCATGAGATGTCTTTAAAATGTTATGTTCTGTGTGATCCAGCTTGTTTCAGAGTCAACTAGTTTTGAATAATTTAACAATGTCAAGATCAGACTGGGAATCCCCCAACCAGTTAACTTCTCACCAATAGGCTAAATACAAAGCACATGATTAGATTTCTGGAAAAGAGATCTTTTTACACTGTAACTCTGTGGTTTAGTGTGTGTGTGGGGGGGGGAGTTGATATGAGTTTGATGTACTGAAATGCCACTAGCTTTCATCTCAGAATGCACTTTAGGGTCTTTTATTAAATAAAAATTTATCATGAATTTGAAATTTCAGGCATGCATATTGTTGTTGATGATGAATAACAGATTACAACAAACTCGTAATAACTCCCCCCCCCCACACACACCAAGCCACAGAGTTACAATGCAAAAATAAAAAACTTTTTCCAGTTAATACGTTCTTGAGACATAAAGCCTTAGTTGTGTATGTGCCATAAAACCTGTAGCAGCTAACCTTAGAGACTGATTGTTGAAGTAATGACAATATATGTTTCTGTTAATCTAATTCTATCTTCATAAACTGTTAGTACTGATTTCATCAGACACTATACTAGTTAATAAACTTGATATTAGGAGAATGCATATTTATACCTATGCTCCCAGCATAAAATTAGATTTCCTGATAATGATGACATTGATCTTAACGTTGTGCAAATTATTAACTTTCAGTGATTAATTGCATATTTATTAAAGTTAAGTCTGGGTACTAAAAATATTTATATTGCATAAAATGTGGCAAAATTAAACTTAGTTCTTTAACCCTTTCACTACCATACCAGTCCAAAACAGCCAAGTTTTTAAATGAACTCGTCCACTTTATTTTTTTCACTTCACTACCTCCTACATTGCAGTTTGGGTCAATATAGTAGTGAAAGGGTTAAGAAAATTTATTAATGATAATACAATTGACTGCTCAGTTGAGTGGAGGCAATCAACATTGGAGCTGTATTGAACTGAATGTACTTGGATCCAAGTGATGTTTAATATTAGGTTGAATTCGGTAGAATTTGAGCAGCCAGTATATGTAATGTTTGAAGATTTCTGCTAACTGAAACATCAAAAAAATTATAAATATTTCTCTTTAATTAAGTTGAACTTGTTATTGTTTTTACTTAATCACGGCAATTTACACTAGACACATATCTGCAAGTGAATAAATATTGTTTATAATACCAGTTCTCAAAGATAATTTCATTTAATACAAATAGTGTTGCAAAAGTAATGCATTATATTAGGTTGTTGCCAATGAAATGGCCGATTGAAAAAGAAGAGAATAAAAAGAAAATACCTGTTTAATCAAAGTAATCTCCAGCAGCATCAGTGCATTTTTATGTCACATGACATAAAAAATTGCATAAACCTCGCTTGCTTTCTTCCGCAACTAGTAGAAACCTGACGTCATTCAACGGCCATTTCATTTGCAACAACCCAATACTTATCTGTAGAAATGTTTTCAAAATAATCTAAAGAGCCAAGGTACTCAATGCTTTATTTGAGTCTCATTTTATACACTGAATATCAGAACATCTCTTAAAGTATTATATGTAGCATAAAATGCAAAGTAAAGAAATTATTTCTATATCACAGACTATTATAGAAAACGTAAAATTTAATTCAGTAATATTCATGAAACAGTTATTTCTTTCTGATTGTGTATATCAGCTCTCTTTCGATACTGGCATATGGGAAGATCAAGAAGTCATGAAATGCATAATTTTTCATAAACATAACGCATTGTATTCCAGCTAGTATCTGTAAATTGCAATCTGTTTGGTCAGGAAAAAGATTAGTGAAACATTTTGTATGTAATTAGTGTTAAGTAATGAAATGCTTGATAACAACTCTCAACATTTGTTAAAATCTTAGAACAAATTTGTGAAATTGCAATCTGTTTGGTCACAGGAAAAAGATTAGTGAAACATTTTGTATGTAATTAGTGTTAAGTAATGAAATGCTTGATAACAACTCTCAACATTTGTTAAAATCTTAGAACAAATTTGTGAAAATATTGTCCCAGAAAGGTGTATAATCATAAATAAAAAAAAATAAAAAACCCCTCAAGCAGCTGCTTGCCACAGAGGTCTGACAGGAGCCTGTCAGTTTATATGCCACAGTAGGAGATCTGAGAGGATGGCAGGACCTCAGCAGAAAAACGACACACACATCCATGCCTAATCCGGGACTCGAACCCAGGTCCCTTAGATCAGTAGCCAAGCGCGCTAACCACTCGGCCACGGGACGGAAAGTGTGCAAAAGGCTACAAAACTATGAAGTTCCATTCACAATCTACATCAATGATTTCACCTTCATTCTAACCATTTGTTACCTTCTCCAGGCTTAAAATATGATATTCCAGTTGAGTGTAGTAATTTAGAAATACATATCAGTGTACTGAGAAATAATTTGTTCAGTTTAATTTTTCAAATTAATGCCCATATTACTCTACTAATAACAACATTATTATTTTATTCTGTACACCAATGAAGCAATGTTCAAATTAAAGGGACATCAAAAGATACAATTGTGTCTATTGGCTCCGCAAAATTCCCCGCCCTGCCCACGGTCAGTAGGGGACACCGATGGGCTTGGAAAGGCCACCGTCCGTCGGATGGGACGTTAAGCCGTGGCCCCGTGTGCGGGAGAGCCATACCCTGTGCACGTTAAAGAACACGCTGGATGGCCTTGACAGGAGGCTACCATCTGTCTCCCAACAGCTGTTCCAGTGGGTCCCCTCCCCCAACCTTCTCTGAGCCTTCGGGGTCCATGTGACCTGGCCATTTAGCCCATGGTGTGCAAAAAAGTGCCGCTCAGAGGTAAAACAACCCAACCCTGTGTCTATTGGAGTGAAGTAAATCTCCATGTGATAATTCAGGACGAATTGATATGTCAGGTTTATAATATGTGCTGGCATATGGAATCAAGGAATAGGTCGAACTTATTTTTTTTAGAGTTGGGTTGGGTTGTTTTTCCTCAGCGGCACATTTTTGCACAACATTGGCAAAATGGCCAGGTCACATGGACCCCGAAGGCTCAGAGAAGGTTGGAGGAGGGGACCCACTGGAACAGCTGGTGGGAGACAGATGGTAGCCTCTCGTCAAGGCCATGTAGCGTGTTCTATTTTTAAAGAGACGTCATACTAGTGTATACGTGGCCAGCGAGAGAGACAGGCTGTGGCTGTGGTGCGCTCTGCGTTTGCTGAAGTCAATGTGATCAACTGGGTCTGCGCGATGGTCCCAGTCTGAGCCGTCGTGGTGGAAGATTTTTTCTAGCGTTATTTCCATTGCACAAGTTTTTTTAAGGTTTATTCTTTTGAAATGTCTTTATTAGCAATATATTTGAACGTGGATGATAGAAAATACAAAATACATGAAAAGCAAATATTATCGAAAAAGCTTTAAAGATAATGCATGCTTTAAAATAAATTGAAATATCAATTCTCTTTATTTCTTTTACGTTTACCATCAACAGTCAGAAATCACTGAATTATGACCCCTCCTTTTTATGTGTATGGGAAATTAAATTCGGAGCTCTATGACTCATTCTACTTCTAAAATGAGCATTTTAATGAAAGTCCTCAATCTAGCCAATCATCGATTTTCTAGAATATTAGATTAGTAGATATTATGGAAGACTAAATACTAACAACAGCGACAAACAAAAATTTACCAGAAAAAAATTACAATTTGAATAAAGATTATTTTAAACCATTTAATAAGGTGTGTATTTATTTATTTTTTATTTATATTTGTGTACATAATTCTTTCAGTATTTTAAAATGATCTTAGGACTTTCATTGTTTTCACTAAATATTCAAATTTTACGTAACTCTTTATATATTGAGTGAATATTGCTGTACAGGGAGAATTAGACAAAGTTTTCAGCAAGTCTATCTTCAGTCAAAATTACTTCTAAAACGTTTATTTTCGAAGTTATAGAGCTATTAATTTAGCTTCCCATTGATATAAAATGGAAAGAATAGTCGCAATTAATTGATTTTGGTTTTAACTTTAAAAAATAACAATTGACACCAAATAGAATATAACTTAATTCTTTTTATTCCTACAATCATACATGTAAGGAAAAAACTATTTATCTAGTTTAATACATATATCAGTGAGTTACAAGAAGGCAAATCACCAACAAAAATGTTACTAAATGATATGAATACAGACTCATCATTTAGGATAAGACCTTCATTAAAATGTACCAGAATTCTTTATATATGGAATTCACACTATTCTATATAGGTATTCTGATATGCGAAAAAATGATACATCAGTGACATTACTTACACACATTTATAAGAATTTTTTTCCTCTTTATGCTTTATGATGCGAATAATCAAAACTAAATTGAGATTGAAAAGAATGTTTATGCAGAAGCTAACACACTTAACCAAATGAAATGTTTTTAGGCTTCCTGATAGTTGAGAAAATACATAAAATGTCAGTTGAAGAGGACTCGTGGATCAAAATAACTAATGCTATGAAAGATTAATTTTACACTAATGCACTTAAAAAAATGATCTATTATAGGTTGCTTGATGCTTATAAAAATAGCTAAAATGCAATGCTACATAAGTAAAGTGAGCAAGTAAATTATTTCTAATAAACCAATCGGTCTCTGCACAACATACTGCTTAGAGGAGGTTGCTGACTCCTTTGCCTAACCTCATCGTTAGTTACAAAGTTAAACCACCTAATACCCAAGATACTACGTAAGCATTACTCCAGTTTAGGCTTGACGATGCTCAACTAGCTAAGTAAGGTTCAGGTACCTGCGATGGCCTTTGATTAGGATTATCCAGCAGCTGATATAAGGTATCCCACGCTTCTGTTCACTTAGGGCTGGCAACCCAGAAGCAAACAGAAAACACAGCAGCAGATTCTCCCTCAACAGAAGCCCACCAGTGCAGCAAGTCCAGGATCCATAATCAAACTCAAATCCATAAACAAGTCCAGTCTAGTAGGTATAAATGGTCAGCACCAGGACCCTGTGAAGTTGACCACTCCTCAGCAGGTGTGAAAAAAAGAAAAAAAAAGTGGCCATAGATGACCAGATCAGTAGGCCATACTGAACTGGCAGCCCTCCTCAACCGTTCTCTTCCAAAGGAGAATATCTCTTTTTGAAAGGTACTAACGGCCTGCACCACGAGAAGGCGGGGTCGGACATTAGGTGCTAGACCTGGCCGGTTCTCTGCATCATCACTAGGGATTGGTACACATCTCTTCTTCCAGTTTACGCCTAGCTACCACCTGCATTATCTAATTTATTCCTTAAAGGCAATTGACTGTATTTAAAAATTAAAACAGCTATGCCGCGGCAGAGAGTGCCCATGTTGAATTTCAATGATAGGGGATTAAGTAAGTTGGGTGGTGTTAGGGGGGGAAATGATAGTGGGGAAAAGAATAGGTAAGAAATGGAGTGGAGAAATGGGAAGAGCAGAGATGAAAAGTTGGGCAAAAATAGTCTATGTGAGGGGAGATAAGAGGATTATGTAGGGGAGAGGTGATTAAAAGGGTGTGAAGGTAGTGTAGGGGGTACGCACTCGCTGGTCAGCAACGGAGGCACGCATTAAAATATTCTCCCCTGCTTTCTCTATGAGACAGCACTCACTGGCAAGCAACGAAGGCATCAGCCCTGGCAACGTCGCCCACGGATTTGAAGAGGGAGAATCCCAAACGGCATTTCCCCCTGCCTGCTAATGACGTTAAGCCCTTAATCTCTTGTCTCGGCCTTCGCCACCCTTCTTGCTTTGTTTATGGGTTTGACCACCATACTTGACTGTTGTCATAATTGGACTAAAGGAAATAGGGAGCATTAACTAAAAATAAGCGTCAGCTTACTATGCTCTCCTTTTTTTGTTTCGCCTTTCCTATTAAACACTAATATTTAATTGTTATTTACCTTTTCTGATGCAATTGATATTTCTCAGCTATTTCACTTCTCAATTTTTCTCATGTATATATTAATTGTTATTAGATAATTATGTAAATGTATATTGTATTGACTGGCGGAATAAAATAAAGATTATTATTATTTTGATGCGCGCAAAGCTAGCTGAATCGTAAAATTCCGCGCGATAATCTTTGCAAGCGAGGTAGCAGAGGAAAAACGGCAATTCCTAGTGACAATGCCGTGCCTCCGTTGCTGACCAGTGAGTGCGTACCCTAAGTATGCACTTTAGATGGATGCATTTATGTGAGTCTACAATCTGATATTTATTTGCATTTTGGATGAATAGATTCGGATGAGTTTCATCTTGGTCAAAGTAAGTTTTGGCTAGTTTTTTCATACATTGCAGGATGGAGTCGTAGTTTAGATCTCTGTGTATGATGGAATTTCTAACAAACTAGGGTGCTGCTATAGCTGGTCGCAGACCAAACGGGGAATCGTAGATCGTACAGGACTAAATGGAGTGCCAGGCTAACAGCCCTTAAGGTAGGGGCTCACTTGTTAGCAACGGAGGCTCGCATTAAAATATTCTCCCCTGCATTCTCTATGAGACAGAGCTCACAATCAAGCAACCAAGGCATTGGCCCCGGCAATGTCGCCCGCGGATTGAAGAGGAAGAATCCCAAACGGCATTTCCCCTGCCTGCTCTGCATTAGCGACAAAAGAAATTTGATGACAGAAAGGTGTAAAAAAACGACTTCTTTTCTCCTGATTAACCAGTTCAGTGCCACGAGCTCAGCATCTCAGTGGATAAATTTTGTGCCCTTGAATGCCAAGCACGCAGCATCGTGTTTTTCTCGATTTCATTTCTCGTATAATTTTGCTCTCATCCTTCTGGTTCTTTATCTGAAAGTTACAATGCAATTTCAGCTGCCTTTCGGATTTTTTTTCAAATTGGCATAGTTCATAGTTGTTTTAAAAATTGATTGTAAAAAGTTTCGAATTTCTCTACCAAGAGAACGAAGACAATCAAAGGTGCAAGTATATACTACATGACCTATGACCCAGCTTTCTTCCGCTCCCCGTAGCTTTAGGGCACGAGGTTCTGAAAGTAATCCAATTTGCAGTCAGTTGTCTAACATGGGAGAAGGGGAGGGAGTCTCCATCCATTTGAAGTCGTACACAGCCTTTGAACACATGATACGTAGCTCCTTTTATCTTCAATTCCTGTCCCTTTGTTTTTATATCATATGCACCTGTTCTGGACTGATACATTGGAAAAAAACATATCACCATCTTTAGAATAGAGAAAATTTGAGAAATTGCACATTGAAAATTTTTAGCTTTGAAAGCATTCCAGTGGTGATTTCTTCCACCCCTGGGGATTTGTGCAGTTTTAATTTAGAGATAGCGAAAGTGACTTCAGAATGTGGTATAGGGTCATCATTAAAGCCAGTAATGCATCTATCCTTATTACAGACAATGGGAGTAGAAATAATCACATTATTTAGAACTACGAAATGCTCAGCCCACCTGACACCGACATTCATGGTAAGATGGTAGAAGGTGAAGATACTGACATGACAGTATCTTCACCTTCTACCATCTTACCATGTTTATCCCTGTGTACCTGTCTGTTTCTTCCATCACAAGATATTAACTATCTGGTACAGTCCCCTGCTGTTGGGACTGGTACAATCCCCTGCTTCCTCTGCTTTGTAGCCAAGTTATCACACCAGATTCTTATCAGCTGTTTACTGATCCTTTGCACGTTTATTAAGCTCATGTAATGCCTTCTGTTTAGTGTTTACTGATCCTTTGCACGTTTATTAAGCTCATTGTAATGCCTTCTGTTTAGGACTAGTAGGGTGTTCATTCATATTAATCCTGCACTTCTTTCAGAAATAAGTTCCAGAGCATTATCACTCAAATAATTTTGTTTCCTCTGTTCCCTTTTTCCCAAAAGAGTATTGTTGGTTTCAAGAAAAGCCTGTTTAAACTGATCCCATTCTTTCTCAACTTCAGCAGTAAGCAAACCACCATTGTCATGATGACTAAGTAGCCTATCATGGTATGCTTTGGCTACATCTGGATCTCTCAGACCTACAGTGTTGAAGGTAATTTTCTTAACCTTAGCACATTTCTTAAACTTCAGCTGAAAGACACCTTTGACCAGGTAATGGTCACACCTAATTTCGGCTTCCCTGTATGATCTGAAGTTGAGGAAGAATGGGATCAGTTTAAACAGGCTTTTCTTGAAACCAACAGTACTTTTTTGGGTAAAAGGCAACAGAGGAAACAAAATTATTTGAGTGATAAGGATATGGAACTTATTTCTGAAAGAAGGAAGTGCAGGATTAATATGAATCAACACCCTACTAGTCCTAGCAGAAGGCATTACAATGAGCTAAATGTATCCAAAGTCGCATTTGCTATCTCTGGTATTCCTAACTGAACTAGCCCATTTGCTGTTAATTAAAATATAATCTATCATATTTCTGTGCAACCCATCATGTGAAACCCATGTATATTTATAAATGTCCTGATGTTCGTAGTATGTGTTAGTTATTCGTAATCCATTAAATTTACTTACCTGTTGGAGACGTTCCTCATGGCCATTGGAACTACCATGCCAAAGTGATCTAAAACTCTTTCCCAAAGGTCAGAGTCAGTACCAACTTTAGCACTGAAGTCACCTAGCACAAGAGAAATATCTCCTTCACAGAATTCAAAATACCCTGAAGCTGGCTGTAAAATGTATCCGTCTCATTCTCATCAGAGTCCTTTGTGGGGGCATAACAACAGATGGAATTCGTGTTTAATTTTTGTTTCAAATTTTGCTCTGAGAAATCTTTCATTAATATAGTCGTATCCTAGAAGAGCATCACTGGCCTGTCTGCTGAGAAGCAAACCTACACCTTAGAGATGCTTTCCATCCTCCCTCCCTGTAAAGAGGAATTTAAAGTTATTTTTAATATCTCATCAATCGAGATCAACCTGTCCATCTCGTTTCTTGCAAGCCTAGAATATCTAGGTTATAGCACTGGAATTCCTGCGTGAGGACATCAAGAGAATAATCTCTACATAATGTCCTCACATTCCATGTTCCTGCAGAGAGAAAATGATTAATAGGATTTTTAAAGAAATTAGGTTGATTGAGACAGGTAGGGCCAACAATATCAAACAGCCCCCTGATCGCAGGCATGGGGCAAAGACCCGTTCCTCCTCTGCTAAAGGCTGAAGCCACAAATGCTGGTAGGAACTTCAGCCACCACCTTTTCAAGTGGACTTTTTAAAGTCATATGGCCTGCATGAAGCACATTACTCCAGTTTAGGATTGACGATGCCCAACTAGCTAAGTGAGGTTCATGTACTGCGATGGCCTCTGATTAGGATTATCCACCAGCTGATATAAGTTATTCCATGCCTCTGTTTACTTAAGGCTGGCAACCCAGAAGCAAACGGAAAACCCACTGGCAGATTCTCACTCAACAAAGGCTCACCTGTGCAGCTTGCTCTCCTACTTGGGCAAGTGGTTTGAGTGGGTTATTTTGAATACGATTGACTCCTTTATGTCTCAGCCTCCCATTATTCCTGACATTCAATTTGGTTTTCCTAAAAACCACTGTATAGTTCATCAGATCCTTTTAGTAGTGGAGTCAATCGCTGAAGTTTTGAATAAAAAGGAGTCCTGTTTTCGACCAAAAGACTTCAAAATATGCAATTCCTCAGCATTTTTCACACCAATCTAAACTGGAGCAAAACAGCTAACTACTTAGGTGTAGTTCTGCACCATAAACTGAGCTGGACTCGGCACACAGAAAGGATTGTCCAGAAAACGCAGCAGATCAGATGCAATCTAAATCCATTGTTGGGATGAAACTCCAAACGTTCGACTGAGAACAAACTGTTGCTGTACGAAGCCATGATTAGGCCAACTCTTTTATATGCTTACCCTATTTGGGGATATACCACTAAGACCAGCATCAACAAGATACAGATTTTGAAAAATAAAATCCTCCGATATGCAGTCAACGCACCATGGTTTGTTTCCAACAGACAGATCCATAAAGATCTAAAGGTAGATCACATTTACACCCATATCTAGGAGCTTTCTATTAAATTTTATGATTCGTTTGAAATCAACCCTCATGATATCATCAACAAACTTTCCGACTACGATCACACTATGAAACAAGATCAACAGATCGAAGACTGTCATTGTTCACGAACACCCTGGCATCTTTTAAATGAAGTGTTCAATGACTTACTGAAAATATGTCCAACGCAGGAAGCGCCTATGAGCGGTATATTTCATACGATGCTTGCATCCCAGGCCATTTCTGGCTTACCTTACGATGGAGGTTAAAGGTAGGCGCTCACTGGTCAGCAACGGAGGCACGGCATTTTCATTAGGATTTGCCGTTTCCTCTGCTACCTCGCTCACTAGCAAGGATTTTCCCGCGGAATTTTACGATTGAGTTAGCTGCGCGCGCATCGAAAGTGGGAGTGGCGCAGTTACAACTTTCTCGTTTCGTTCAAAGCTTATGATTTGAGTTGAATGCGTGAATTTTTAAGGTTGAGTGATAAAATTAACTTAAAATGAATAGTTCTGATGAAGAATTGTTTGTTTCGGAATCAATATGTGAAGAAAGGAGGGTTAAGAAGAGAAAGAAAAGATTTCGGATGTATATGCCAAAAACGAATGAAGTTTGGGGAATTCCATTGTTCAGAGATTTAGTTGATGACTCAAAATTTTTCAAATATTTTAGAATGATTCATGAAAAATTCAGGAAACTACTTAATTACTTAAAGAAAGGGCAGAAGAATATTTACCTAAATATCTTTAGGCAAAAATTTATAGTTTTTCTGTTGTTATAAATAAAAAATAAATACCCTCTCAAGCAGCTGCTTGCCACAGAAGTCTGACAGGAGCCTATCAGTTTATATGTCACAGTAGAGGATGGTAGAACCTCAGCAGAAAACAACAGGAACATCCATGCCTTACCTGGGGATCGAACCCAGGTCCCTTAGATTAGTAGCCAAGCGCGTTAACCACTCGTAAACAAAAATTCTTTTACTCTCCTTCATTTGTAAATATTTAAATAAGAACATGCAAAAAAAATGAAAAGTTTTTCAAAGAAAAATGCATTTTATTAATGTTAAATTTATTACCATTTAAATATGGTGTTATATCCTATTTCAGAAAAATCATTTACTTGTGATTAAAATTTCTAATATTTCGATCCCTAATTAGGTCATGGTTTGATGGATGACTCGAACTGTGATATTTGGGTATGATATATGAAAGCAATCCAAAGACCATCCTTCGATTATGTACCTAGTAAAGAATTTTTCGTTTCTTGTTTTCTGAAGCAGAACATGAAAAACAATAGCATCACTAAGACATCCATGAACATATATTTATAACTTACTCTTGATTCACCGTATTATCGTGAAAGTAATATGAATTAAATAAAGGAATATAGTCTGTGAACACATACCTGGATGTCCTATAAATTTTCCAATTTCTTCTCAAAGACTATCTCTACACAATTGATTACTAAAATTAGCATTTATATAGTTCATTGTACTGTTGTACCATTAAAATTAATTTTTCGGTATTCATATTTTTGGTGATCGCAAAAAATAATTGATAGACAAAAAAGTGCACGTGCTGTTACAGAGTGCAGTATCGATAAAGTGAAACATGCACACGCATCAACTAAACAAAGCAAGAAGGGTGGTGAAGACCCTGGCCAACACCACAGATTAATTAGAACAGATGCCAGACTCTCGAAGAGTGAAAGTGGCGTCCTCACTCGAGGTAAAACTGCCCATTTGAACCCAAGCCGTTGTCATAGCTGGATATAAGAGTGAATGTATTTGAGAAAGCACGTGTAGTGTGCTTTCAGATGGAGACCCCGTTTGTCAGGTCATTGTTTTTTTTTTTAAATTTCCGAAAAAAAGTCAAAGGTAATGTGTAATTGTAAATTTATGTAAAATCTTAAGTCTTTAGTAAAATCTACATTACGCTTTTGGTGTGAAGGTACCATTGTATATCATACAATGGATGTATGTTAGCCATTCCAAAAGTTATTGTGCCAGTTCGTACTTGGTTAATATTTTGCTGCTGTTAAAATAGTTTAAAGTTATATTTGTAATGAAGTATTAAAAGTAATGCAGATTATTATTGTTACAGTGATGTTAACTTCTTTTTAACCGGTAATTTTCTTTTAAGCTCTATTAGAAAAGGTGGCTTAGGCAAAGAAATATTCTGCATAACTAATGTTTTAATGTTTAATAGATATGTTTCAGTTGCCTATAAAGTTAACCAGATATTTCTATACGTTGGTGCTTTTTCTTTCGTTGCTGAATTGACCATGTTTTAGTCTTTTTGACTGAAAGCTGTTTCATAAAATGATTTGCTCTAAACTGATTTTGAAACTGATTTTGAAATCGTTTTCCATCGTATATTTCATTACCTTCCGTCTTATTAAATATATTATTTCTTCCAATTAAAGATACGTTTTGCATATACTTCCAAAAACAAAAATTAATCATTCTTCTTTTTGCATTTTATGATGGTAATGAAAGAACAAAAATGTTTATAATATGTGGCATATAATGTGTTTATATATATATATATTGTCTCTCACATGCATATACTCCCCCCCCAAAATTTAATCATTCTTTTACATTTTATAATGGTAATGAAAGAACAAAAATGTGTTTCACATATATGTATATATAATACGTGGCATGCAATGTGTTTAAAAATAGTATTTTCTCTCTCACACAGATCTATCTATGGCGTACAGACTGATGGGCTCATGTCGAACCTCTGGCAAGCAGCTACTTGAGGGGGAATTTAATATTTTTTTTTATTCGGCTGTGGTAACGTTTTCTTCAGTAAACACTTGAATATGAACTAGTTTTGTCCAGTGGTATGCAATAAAACTTAATTTAGTATCAGCTGTTGAATCCAGAATAAGTAAAAATGAATTTATAATGTGTTATTATCCTTAGGTATGCCTTTGTTTTATCTGCGGGAACGAAATAATTTCACTATATTTTGTGTATTATTACAGATTACAGTTATGGGAACGCAGCAATACAATGAAGGATTCTGGCAGAAACAATGTGCAGTTAAGTTGTGCAACTTGCATTTTAAGCTCGAATCTATGATACTACTTGATACTTTTCAAAAAAGATTAAATTACACTTCACTCCAGAATGTTCAGACAGAAATGATGCTGAAAGGTTAAACTATTTTTTTCTTTTGCCTACCTCAGTTATATTATGTTCTTATCAATTGGTATATCAGCTTTCATATTTTTAGACAATATATTTCAATAAGAAATGATTGCTATTATGGATGATGTACCCCTAGGTTCTATTATACAAGAATTGATCATGTGCTGAAAAATGTTTGACAGAAAAATGAATATTAGATGTGTGCAGAGTAACAGAACATACATTGAACTTCAATGGGGTTCTCTATTTAGTGTTCTTTTGAATGATGTTTCATTTGACTTTTTGCAAAATGAAATTGCTTAACATCATGTTTAATGATATCTATCTAAATGGCAAATGTCATGCCCTAACATTTTTTCTACCTTAGCTTTATTTAGTGTTTGGTTAAATAGGAGAATTTCCCCTGATCTAAGCCCTGTTTTCACAAATAGAATTTTGCTACTATCATTAATTTGAAAACGATAAATCCAATCCTTTCTAGGTTTATTATTTTATTTAGGAAAACATGTTATTGGCTATTGATTAGCATTAAAGCTGAGAAAGAAATAGCATATAATTATTGTTTGTTACTGGCACTTCATTTAAGTTGTAAATTTCATTTTTACTTGTATAAGCAGTCTTGTCACCGAGTGGTTATCGTGCTTGGCTACTGATCTAATGGACTTGGTTTCAAGCCCTGGGTAAGGCTTGGGTTGGATTGTTTCACCTCTGACCATCACTTTTTTGCACACCATGGGCTAAATGGCCAGGTCACAAAGACCCCCGAAGGCTCAGAGAAGGTTGGGGGAGGGGACCCACTGGAAGAGTTGTTGGTAGACAGATGGTAGCCTCCCATCAAGCGTGTTCTTTAGCATGTGCAGGGTATGGCTCTCTCACACATGGGCCATGGCTTAACATCCCATCCAACAGACAGCGACCTTTCCCAGAGCATTTTGCCATTTTACCAAACCATTTTGCAGAGATAAATCTCAACACTGACCCAGCTGGGGCTTGAACCTGGGAACTACAGCTTAGGAGCCTGGCACGCTACCGACTGAGTCACCCCGCCCCTTCCTGGGTAAGGCATGGATATTGCGTTGTCATTCTGCTGAGGTCACACCTCTATGGTGTGTAGATTGACAGACTGCGATCAGATCTCTGTGGTAAGCAGCTGCATGAGAGGATTTCATATATATATACATAAAATATAACATATCCATATGAAATCTGTACCAAATGATGTAAGCATTGCTTCTTATGTTTCAAATATTCCTTTTTCTCTTTTATGGCCAGCATTTTGAAGTGGAAAATATAAAAATTTGAAAGTAAAATTAAATGTGTATGGTGATGTGTGGCATGAGATTAACAGGGAAATAGGGATTGCCTGGGACTTTTAGGAATCTCTGAAGAGTGTGGAGAAATAGGTGTATATGTTACCGGCAATGTATGAAAAGCCGGTATTCTATAGAATACCCGAAGTTTTTACGCAATGTTTGAAATATGAGAATTATTACATACTTTCCCTAGGCATTGTATAGAATACCTAGGCATTATATAGAATGACAAATACTATTTCGGCAAAGTATGAAAAAGGCTTTTATTGAAAAGATGCATGTGAAAATGTAAGAAGTACAAAATATAAGATACGGGATTTTTCTACAAAAAGAGAAAAATACCATTGCTGAACTACTGCCAGAAATATTAACATCATAACCTGTAATGAATCTGTCGTCCGCATTATAAAAAACGCCCCAAATGAGGTAAAGCCAAGTGAGAATGAATCGGTAAAGTGTTGAATATTCGAAATTTGCAATTCGAGTTAGGATACTCGTATTTCACTTTACTACTTGTCAAATCTATTTCAGTGGAGTTCCGAGATGCCTGTGATATGTCGTTTTTTGATGACTTTTTTTAATCTGTTTTTTGACCTTAACTCTCTTTCTATGGAAGCTAGGGTTCTCAAACTTTGGGATCCCTATCGAGGCAACCCTCTTTTACACTCTTACAACGTTAGGGGGCGCTTTTCCGAATGGAAGGGTGTCTTTTTGGTGTCCAAAGTGACCAACTACGGCGCTCTTTTTTACCGAAACTAGGGACTGGCAATCAGGGTGAGCCTATAGGGGACCCAGGGGAACATTTACTGGTCAATTCGAATTGGACTGAGTGCTCTGGCTCTCTGTTTGAGGCGAGCGTCGAGAGTCACGCGACTCGCATTGCGACATTAAACATCACTGCCGGGAGTATTTTATGCTTTGCCGATTTGCCTTTTGGCATTCTATAGAATGCCTAGGAAATGTGTCAAATATGAATCATTTCATACATTGCCGGCTAGTTTTAGGCATTATATACAATGCCTAGGCATTCTATAGAATGCCGGATTTCAAACTTTGCCGGTGACATATACACTAAAGAATAAAATTACACTGTATAATAGTTTGGTTCTTTCTAGGGTTAGTTATGGTAGTGAAATTGGACGCTGTGTAAACAAGATAACAGGAAACTAGATGCTTACGTAGTATCTTGGGTATTAGGTGGTTTAACTTTGTAACTAATGATGAGGTTAGGCAAAGGAGTCAGCAACCTCCTCTAAGCAGTATGTTGTGCAGATAGAGACTGGTTTGGCCCTGCTGCTTGTATGGATAATTATAGATTAGCGAACAGTGTGCCTAAAGGCCTCAGAAAGAGGGAGCGGAGACAGTGTCGAACAGGACCTAGTTAGGATTGGTGTGCAGTGGCGAGATGTAGCAGATATAGCTCAGGACAGATATGTTTCAAGAACTAAATTGCCCAGTCTGGTTGGACCTTCATAGCTCATGGCTGCTTGTGGATGATGATGTAAAAGGATTTTTACATTGAAAATATATTTTTGAAATATATGATTGATGAATAGAACTCATCCATGTTTAAAATTTATCTGATATTACCATAATTTATTCTAAAATTGATGAGCTTTTTGTAGAATGCTCTGCATGAAAAAAAAAATTTGCAACTGTGATGAACTATCTCAATATCCTATCAGAGAACAATTATTTGTATGTAAATGTGGTGTATTGCTGTGCTTAGTTTATTTTGCAGTGATTGAATAATGTTTGTTTTCTAATATTTTATAGCCCTTCTAATAGAAAGCAGTTTTAGAAATAGTTTTTTCCAATTCCATGAAACTTGTTAAGTAAGAATTTTTATTCCAAAAAAATGTCTTCTGGTTGATCATGGTAGCTTCTGACACTGCAGCTGACACCTTGCCTTTGTGTACCAATGTATACTGATAAGGTAAAAAAAAAGGTTTGTTATTCCTTAATTTTTTCTCTAAAGTATTATACAGGGTAAGTACAAATGATCTCAAAAATATATAAAAAAAAACTGAAAAATATATTTACACAATTCTTTATTTTAGAAGTAAAATATATATGTAAAATATTTTGGGAATAAATATAATGAATAGTGATAAGATTCAAATTTATGAACAAGTTGCATAGAATCATTGTTTCTTGCACTCAAGTTTTAACTTATTGAACTTTGCATTATATCATGACACAACAGGCATAATTTCTAATTTGTGTATTGTTAATGAAACCCTGTACAAAATTGAGCAACAATGATTTTAGATTTCATATCTGCCATTTTCTGTTTTATATCGCTGCCTTTAAGAAAAAGATGACAATTTTAAAATAAATGCTTTGCCAAAGAAAATTTTTTTTTCAAATTTTCAATTTATTTTTCATTATATCTTAATACATTCCATTAGTGATAATGTAAGATGACATTACTCATCAATGATCAAAATTTAGTATTACCCTAAGCAAATCTGGATCTAGAAAAAAAGCAAAGTGTGGGGGCAAGAAACAATTGAGTCAGAATGTGTGTGGAGGGGAGAGAGGGGTCAAAAGACTGGATTTCAATGCAGTATAACATTTCCACATCTTTTTTTTTATGTCTCTATATAGCATTTTGGAAAATGCATGAATTGTTTAATATTTTTGGCCCTCTTACTCATTAGCATCCTGAAGGGGAGTGGGGGTGGGTCAGATCTGGCTCTGACCTAAGTTATTGTAGAGTTCATAAGCTTTGTGTACAATGCCTTTCATGAAAAATGAAAATTGCAACTATCATTAACTATTAAATTATTTCAATATCCCAAACAGAGAAAATGAATTAATGTTAAAATTATGATACTACAATATGCAGGAAAAGATAATTTTAATGATTGCTTATTATTGCTAGCCGTCCCATGGCCGAGTGGTTAGCGCGCTTGGCTACAGATCTAAGGGACCTAGGTTCGAACCCCGGGTAAGGCATGGATGTGTATGTTGTTTATCTGCTGAGGTCCTGCCAGCCTCACAGACCTACTATGGCATATAAACTGACAGGCTCCTGTCAGACCTCTGTGGCAAGCAGCTGCTTGAGGGGGTATTTTTTTTTTATTATTGCTAGCCTAATTTTTTGCTCCTAATATAGTTGAAAATAACCTTCATTTGTTGTTTGCCTTATTTAAACAACTATTCTTCTCTAAAGGAAATTAGTTTAAGAAAGAGTTTTCACAATTCCATGAAACTTATTCCAAATTATTGTACTCTTCTAACCTCGGTGGGTGTAGTTTTGCATTCAGTAGTATATTTTTATGTTATTTATTTTATGATTTGCAGGTAGATATGATGCATTTCTGTGCAATGATTTCAAAAATGTGTTTTCGTTCTTTAACAAGTCTTCGCTTCAAAACAAAAGGGTACATACATGTGTATTTGATTTGTTGGAAAATAATTTGTCCAAGTGGTTAGCTTGCTTGGCTATTGATCATGAACATCATGCCATGGGTAAGACATGGATGTTCATGTTGTTTTTCTGCTGTCTTGCCATCCGCACAAACCTTCTGCTATGACATAAACTGACAGGCTCCTGTCAGACCTTGGTGACAAGCAGCTGCTTGAAGGAGTATTATTTATTTTATTGGCTTTTTTTTTTATAAAAAGCTGAAGTTAGGAGTAATAGAACTTCAAAAATTCTCATTGATATTAGATGCAAATTCCTAATAAATTGGTAGGAGTCTAGATAAATGCTATATTTGCATTAAAAATATTTTTTCATGAATTTTATATCCCATTATCTTGTATAGGAAAGCATATAATGTATGTCATTAATTATATATCGCATTTCTAAGAAAATATATATTATATTTTTGCATTTTATTTTACAATGAATAGTTTTTTTCTTGTGTCTATAATAACTCTTCCCATACAGGACAGCTCTCACTGTAATATTTATATATCCTTTTTCTGTTGTATCTAGTTCATTCTGTGGCAATATTGTTAAAATGACACGATTTGAAAAATTTTTTGGTAATATTTTATTTATCCACTAAAACTTCCTGGTTTGCCCTCAGTCAGCAGGGGACACTAATGGGCTTAGAAAGAACACCATCCATCAGATGGGATGTTAGGCCTTGGTCCTGTGTGTGGGAGAGACACCTTGTTCATATCAAGGAACATGGATGGCTTTGATGAAAGGCTAATAGCTGTCCAGTGAATCCTCACAGACCTACTATGGCATATAAACTGACAGGCTCCTGTCAGACCTCTGTGGCAAGCAGCTGCTTGAGGGGGGTATATTTATATATATATAATAACTTCATAATACTTATTAAAACAGAATTATAATGTTTATAGGAAAATGCAACCGTGGATCTGGGAGGGGGGGGGGAACGAGTTGATAGGAGCCTACGAAACAGTCAAATAATAAAAATAAATACCCCCTCAAGCAGCTGCTTGCCACAGAGGTCTGACAGGAGCCTGCCGGTTTATATGCCATAGTAGGTCTGAGAGGATGGCAGGACCTCAGCAGAAAAACGACACATACATGCCTGCCTTATCCAGGGCTCGAACCCAGGCCCCGTAGATCAGTAGCCAAGCATGCTAACCATCTGATAAAAATGTAAGAGGGAGCAAGAAACTATACTAACAATTCAATAAAATCCCCCCCCCCACTAGCCCCGTTTTACTGCACTTAAAATTTTGAAAAATAAGTGAAATATAAATGTTTAATATTTTTTCTATTACCTTTAATAACATTTTTTTTTGCTGGGGAGGGGGGGGGGGGGGTCAAGCCCTTTTGATCCGACCCCTGAAAAAATTAATTTTCGATTTATATTGGTGGAATGCTTTTAACTTTTTATTTAAAAACTAGGGAAAAATTGATCTTTCTTGCAAAGTGTTTTATAGCAAAAGGGTAAAGTCAGAAAATTTAATGTCTTGCTAAAATACCATATACAGGGTGATTCAGAATTCATCATCAATATTTAGTGGGGAGGAAGGGAATAAGAAAAGAAAGAGATTTCACGTAGGAAAGTATGGGGGCAGACGAACGCATGATGGTGTAGAGGGCGCTGTGTGTACACACCTCTCATACAGAAGCACAGCTGTTTGACGCGTGCAGTCAGTTGTCATTCGACAAGGTGAATTTGCAGAAGTAACATGAACCGGTATACGTGGAATGAATGTGCAGATATGCATGTAACTTACGGTGCGGCAGGAGAAAGATGTCTTCGAGGGAGGCAATTGTATGCAGCGCGCTTCCCAAACCGCCGTGTGCCACAGCATCAAGTGTTTTCACGTATTCATCGCCAACTGCGTGAAACAGGATCGTTTGCTGTTAGTAATGTTAATCGAGGGAGGCGCAGATCGGCACGGACAGTAGCAGTAGAGGAAGCTGTCCTACAGGAAATCGAGGAACAACCTGGTGCTAGCACACGAGGTATGGCTAGGCAGTTTGGAATTTCGCAAGCAACAGCGTGGCGGATATTACACGATGAAGGGTTACATCCGTTTCATCTGCAAAGAGTGCAATTATTGGCAGCAGACGACCATCCCAAGCGTGTTATTTTTTGTCAGTGGTTCATGCAGAGAACAGCCGTTGATCCCAATTTCCCAACGTATGTTCTTTTCACCGATGAGGCGTTGTTCACTCGAGAGGGTGTCTTCAACACACACAATTGGCATGTGTGGGCTCATCAGAACCCACACGGTACAAGACCTGGAGCTGCGCAACAACGTTTTGCTGTCAATGTGTGGACTGGCCAAGTACCTAACATTTCTTCAGACTGTGTTACCGGATCTTCTGAACGAGGTTCCTGATGGTAGTCTCCGGCGAATGTGGTTCCAGCATGATGGCGCTCCTGCACATTTCGCAAATGCTGTGCGTGCTTACCTATGCAGACAGTTTGGTGGTCAATGGATTGGCCGCGGTGGATCGGTTTCTTGGCCACCACGTTCACTGGATTTATCTCCAATCGATTTCTTTGTATGGGGTGCTATGAAAAACATGGTGTACGAGACCCCTGTTGATAGTGCTATGGATCTTGTAGCACGCATATCAGTTGCTGCCTCAAACATCCGGGAAATGCCAGGCATCTTCCACAGGGTCCGGCTGTCCATGCAACGCCGTTGTGAGTCATGCATTCTAGCACATGGTCGACAGTTCGAGCACCTCTTGTAAGTCTGTACAACCAATGCAAAGAAATGTTACATGTAAGATAATAAATGTTTTTTCCTTACCACTTCCTTCTTATGTGTTCTTTCCATCATTGAACTGGGGTCATTTTGCCCTAATACATGGCATATGCGCCCATGCTTTCCTATGTGAAATCTCCTTCGTTTCTTATTACCTACCTCCCCACCAAATATTGATGATGAATTCTGAATCACCCTGTATACGAATGAAGAATACACAAATATGAAACTGACAGGCTCCTGTCAGACCTCTCAGAATTCTCAATAGAAAAAAAATTTATATCAATGAAATTTCCTTTAGACCACTGATTAGCAATAACAAACTTGTATCGTATAAACTCTGGAGAAAATAAAGCATGAAATATATCCAACACTTAAAATTATATTTTAAAAAAGTATACACTAAACACCAAATTAGTTCACACCCATTTGTACATATCAACTCAAAATAACCGCATTGTAGTTTCGAAATCCAGCGGTGATGGCGCTGCCATCGCCTCGCGGTTACCATGGGCCCTATGGGATTTTCCCTTCGATCCCTTTCGATTTTTAAAAAATATTTATAAAGCATTTAAAGAATTATAGAACTTATTACTGTAGTGAAATATCCCATTTACAGACTTATCTCCGCAAAACTCCCCGCCCTGTCCACGGTCAGTAGGGGACACCAATGGGCTTGGAAAGGCCGCCGCCCGTCGGATGGGACGTTAAGCCGTGGTCCCGTGCGCAGGAGTGCCATACCCTGTGCACGTTAATGAACATGCTGGATGGCTTGACGGGAGGCTACCATCTGTCTCTCAACAGCTGTTCCAGTGGGTTCCTTCCCCCAACCTTCGGGGTCCTTGTGACCTGACCATTTAGCCCATGGTGTGTAAAAAAAGTGTCACTCAGAGGTAAAACAATCCATTTACATATCATGTAAATTCTCTAATATTTTGGTAGGTCAGTGTACTGTTTCAACAACGTCGACTGTTACCAAATTTTTGCAATACCATTCTGCTTTGCCATGGTACTTTTGTATGCCCATTGAAATATTCCACATATCTCTTGTCAACATTTTCTAGCCTTGTCAGCAACATTTACCCACCTCTAAAGCGTTGTTAGGCTCATTTCTTCAGTCTCCATGCTTACATTACTGGTTGCTGTATCCTCCCAATACAATTGTTGCCGATCAAGTCCATCCTGTAATGTTGACTTTTTATCCAGCAGGGGAGGGCTGTTTCATTGACGACAATACTACTGTCTATCTAATGACAGCGACTTCCACATCTTCCCTGGCCACCAAAGCCCGGATCTGAACCCTATTGAGAATATATGGAACACGTTAGAAAAACAAATCTAGGAGCAAATCCTCTTCCATTAAATCTGAGCTAGTTAAAGGACTGTCTGGTGAATGCCTGGTATGCTGGAGATGTAAAGGCACTCTTAACACCTAACTGAATCTATGCCAAACCGCATACATGCTGTAATTCAGCCTAAAGGAGGTCCAACTCAGTATTGAATAAAGGTTTCTAATTCAGTGGCTGGTGTATGTGTAGAAATAACTTTTTAAATTTAATCTCATATTAAATTAATATATAATTATTAATAAATATCACATTTTCGTATCATGTTATTTGAACTTCCAAATATTTCTCATTTAGTTGAATTCTTAAGGCATTGTTGAGCAACAAAATTGAAAATAACATCATGCACCTGTTTATCTATAATTTGAAGCTCCTTTTCAATTAACTATCTCAAGTGATTTAGATCAGTTGGTTTCTTCAAACACACTGTCTTTTACGAATCCCCATATTGAAATAAACTCACATGACCCCCATGCTGGCCAATCAACCATTCCATTTCACTCTTAACCAGGCACTATCCTAAATTTAATCCATACTGTAGAGGTACCCCATACTATTGCAAAATTAATGTGACATTTTCATGTTAGGAATCGTACTTCAAGTATCATATCTGTTGGTATTATAGACACCATATATCTATTAGGCATAAAAACAAGAATTTATTTTTTGTTTTTTATCCTTATATTGGATGATGTTTATCTAGCACAACATCTGTTCGCATTTCCAGGTATACACTAGTATGATGTCTCTTTAAAAAAAATAGTTCGATCTATTCTTTGATTAAATATGCCAGCATATATTGTAACACCTGACATATCAATTCGTCCTGAATTATCACATGGGGATTTACTTCACTCCAATAGACACAATTGTATCTTTTGATAAGTCCATTTAATTTGAACATTGTTTCATTGGAATACAGAATAAAATAATAATGTAATTATTAGTAAAGTAATATGGGCATTAATTTGAAAAGTGAAATTGAACAAATTATTTCTCAGTACACTGATAATGTATATCTAAATTACTACACTCAACTGGAATATCGTATTTTTAGCCTGGAGAAGGTATTAATGGTTAGAATGAAGGTGAAATCTTTGATGTAGATTGTGAATGCGAAGTATGGAACTTCATAGTTTTGTAGCCTTTTGCACACTTTATGATTATACACCTTTCTGGGACAATATTTTCACAAATTTGCTCTAAGATTTTAACAAATGTTGAGTTGTTATCAAGCATTTCATTACTTAACACTAATCACATGCAAAATGTTTCACTAATCTTTTTCCGGGGCGGGGGTGGTTCAGTCGGTAGCGCGCCAGGCTCGTAATCTGTAGTTCCCAGGTTCGAGTCCCAGCTGGGTCAGCGTTGAGATTTATCTCCGCAAAATTCCCCGCCCTGCCCACGGTCAGTAGGGGACACCGATGGGCTTGGAAAGACCGCCGTCCGTCGGATGGGACGTTAAACCGTGGCTCCGTGTGCGGGAGAGCCATACCCTGTGCACGTTAAAAAACACGCTGGATGGCCTTGACGGGAGGCTACCATCTGTCTCCCAACAGCTGTTCCAGTGGGTCCCCTCCCCCAACCTTCTCTGGGCCTTCGGGGTCCATGTGACCTGGCCATTTAGCCCATGGTGTGGAAAAATTCCGCTCAGAGGTAAAACAACCCAAACAACTAATCTTTTTCCTGTGACCAAACAGATTGCAATTTACAGATACTAGCTGGAATACAATGCATTCTGTTTATGAAAAATTATGCATTTCATGACTTCTTGATCTTCCCATATGCCAGTATCGAAAGAGAGCTGATATAGACAATCAGAAAGAAATAACTGTATCATGAATATTACTGAATTAAATTGTACGTTTTCTATAATAGTCTGTGATATAGAAATAATTTGTTTACTTTGCATTTTATGTTACATATAATACTTTAAGAGAAGATGTTCTGATATTCAATGTATAAAATGGGTTTCAAATAAAGGATTCATTTGGGTACTAATTAATCTTAATTTAATCTCACTTTGAAAACATTGCCACAGATTAAGTATAATGCATTAGTTTTGCAACACTACTAGTATTAAATGAAATTTCCTTTGAGAACTGGTATTATAAATAATATTTATTCACTTGCTGATATATGTCTAGTGTAAATTGCAGTGATTAAGTAAAAACAATAACAAGTTCAACTTCATTAAAGAGAAATATTTATAATTTTTTTGATGTTTCAGTTAGCAGAAATCTTCAAACATTACATATATATTCGCTGCTCAAATTTACCGAATTCAACCTAATATTAAACATCACTTGGATCCAAGTACATTCAGTTCAATTCAGCTCTAATGTTGATTGCCTCCACTCAACTGACCAGTCAATTGTATTATCATTAATAAATTTTCTTAACCCTTTCACTACCATATTGGCCCAAACTGCAATGTAGGAGTTGTGAAGAGAAGAGAATAAAGTGGACGAGTTCATTTAAAAACTTGGCTGTTTTGGACTGGTATGGTAGTGAAAGGGTTAAAGAACTAAGTTTAATTTTGCCACATTTTATGCAATATAAATATTTTTAGTACCCAGACTTAACTTTAATAAATATGCAATTAATCACTGAAAGTTAATAATTTGCACAACGTTAAGATCAATGTTATCATTATCAAGAAATTTAATTTTATGCTGGGAGCATAGGTATAAATATGCATTCTCCTAATATCAAGTTTATTAACTAGTATAGTGTCTGATGAAATCAGTACTAACAGTTTATGAAGATAGAATTAGATTAACAGAAACATATATTGTCATTACTTCAACAATCCAAAAGAGAACAGAATCAGTCTCTAAGGTTAGCTGCTACAGGTTTTATGGCACATACACAACTAAGGCTTTATGTCTCAAGAACGTATTAACTGGAAAAAAAAAAGAGTTTTTTTATTTTTGCATCATAACTAACTCTGTGGCTTGGTGTGTGGGGGGGAGGAGGGGGGTTATTACGAGTTTGTTGTAATCTGTTATTCATCATCAACAAAAATATGCATGCGTGAAATTTCAAATCCATGATAAATTTTTATCTAATAAAAAACCCTAAAGTGCACTCTGAGATGAAAGCTAGTGGCATTTCAGTACATCAAACTCATATCAACTCTCCCCCCCCCACACACACTAAACCACAGAGTTACAGTGTAAAAAGATCTTTTCCAGAAAGCTAATCATGTGCTTTGTATTTAGCCCATTGGTGAGAAGTTAACTGGTTGGGGGATTCCCAGTCTGATCTTGACATTGTTAAATTATTCAAAACTAGTTGACTCTGAAACAAGCTGGATCACACAGAACATAACATTTTATAGACATCTCATGATAACAATTGTGACTTTTCAGAGTTCAGTGAAATTGAGGATTTGAATTCCAATTCAGAAATTTATGAGAGAGATGCTAAAGACAAGAAACTATTCTGCAAAATGTAGCTTTTTTTAACATTAAGGACTCTGTAGAGTTTCATCTTACCACTAAGTCTGACTATTGAAGGCAATTTTTTTGTTTCAAAAATCTGGGATTAAAAATATTGGCACATCTTGATTTTAAATAAATAATATATATATACATCAGGTGGCTACCATAGACTACAGCGTTCTGTAGCAGCCTGCTTAAAGTCTGCCTGGGGGTATAGATAGCCCTCCAGGTTGAAAGTCAGCTTTTGTGGCTTGACCTATCTCCCCATTGTGGGGACTTTCTGTATGAGTTTCAAATTTTATGAGATACCCTGCAACTATGCCCAAAGGATGTTTATCCAGATGCTATTGAACAATTAGATTAGCATTGTTTTTAATGACAAGCTAAAATAAAACGAAATAATCTGTCTAGAAGTGAAAAAAATATGGCTAAAAAAAGCAGAAAACAAAATGTAAAAAACTACACTTAGTGAATATATAAAATCATACATCTTCTCATATATATGAGATACAAATACTATTCCTAAAATATGTAATTACAGTTTCTGCAGTTGAAAGTTATTATGTAAAAAATAAAACTTTACAAAAATCTCCTCCAGGTACTAAATTACATCTTTACTGCATGACTATTTTCTACATGTGGGAAAGCTTGTTTTATGCCACTATCATATGATCAAGTTGAATCTGTATAACAAAATGCAGAACTAATTTCCTTCAAGTTCATCAGAAAATATGTGAACAGGACCTGGATCTGACCATTTTAAATTCACTGGTTTTTCACTCATATGCCTTAAGAAAAACCAATTGCTATTAACTTATTTTAATAATTTTACCAAAAAAAGTAGAAATTAAAAACTTTTTATTTATATTTTTTTATATTGTTGCATCAGCTAAGCATCTTTTTTATTACATTCAACAACAAAAAATTTTGTTTTTAATAGTATTGAATTTATTCATTAATTATTATTCACACTTTAAATATGTGTTTTCAGCACCGTGAGTTGACTTAAAGCACTGTTTTCCAAACTATGGGTCATGTCTTTCCAACAGAGGTGTGTTCTGAGTGAATTAGCAACAGGGATGACTGAGTCAAAGGAAAAAGATGGCCTTTTTGTCAGCAAAAAAAAAGGAAGGGGGCCGATTTATGTCAAGGGATTTTATTCAGACATAAGTCAGTCAGTAGCACACCAGGCTTATAACCTACAGTTCCCAGATTCGAGTCCCAGCTGGCCCAGTATTGAGATTTATCTGCTCAAAACTCACCACCCTATCCTTATCAGTCAGTAGGGGACACTGATGGGATTGGAAAACCTGCCATTCATCAGCTGGGACGTTAAGATATGCTCATGTGTGGGAGAGCCCCTACCCTGTGCACATTAAAGAACATGATGGATGGCCTTGACAGGATGCTATGATCTAGCAGACTATCTTCTCTGAGCCCTTGGGGTTTTTGTGACATGCCCATTGTGTGCAAAAATGGGCCACCTAGGAATAAAACAACCCAACCCTGTCAATTAAAAAAACCACTTTTGTGAGCAAAAAGAAAGGGGACCTTTTGTCAGCAAAAAAAAAAAAGGGAGGGGAAGATCTATTTATGTAGAGGATTTTTATTTGGACAATTGAAAGTTCATTATTCATATTATTTTTATTCAATTTTTATTATATAATATTAATATGCTAATATTTAAACAGATCTAAATAACATTTTAAATTACTTTTGTTTTTGGAAACAGGCTTGAAGAACCAGCAAAAAAAAAAATAACAGTTAGCTCATGCAAGCCAACTTCAGACCACCCCTGCTTCACAGGAAGAAATTACAGTTAGGCAGATGGACAAAATTGCATATATCTAAGGTGATCTTATTTGTATCATAAAACTATTAAGGATAGATATAAAAATTAAGTATCGGCACATATATAAATTTTAGGTATACAATGTAAAGTTTGAGGGGAAAAAAGTTTTAAAGTATGACTTTGTTTCTTAAATAACACTTTCACAAAAATAGGAAACCTCATTTCTGTAATTGTGTTCACAACTGTTGCCAAAGAATTGTTTCATATAAAAAAAAAAGAAAAAATACTCTAACTCAAAAAAATATCTTATAACCAAATCCTTTCCCAATATTCAGGCTTCCTTTTTGTGTGACCTGTGATAATGTGTTTTAAGATTACACATTCGTTTAAATTTTTTTTCACAAACATCACAAATGAGTGGTTTTTCAGTTTGATGCATAATACTGTGTTTTTTAAGATCTGATATCAAAGCAAAGCTTTTGTCACAAACTTCACATGTATGAGGCTTATCCCCTGTGTGTTGTTTTAAATAATGCTCTTTAAGCCTGTCAACCCTGGCAAACCTTTTATTACAAACATCACAAACATATGGTTTCTGATCTGTATGAGCAAATGAATGTCTTTTACAATTACTCATTGTGGTAAATCCTTTATTACAGACTTCACATACATATAGCCTTTCTTTGGTGTGGGTGACATAATGGTCGCTAAGTTGTCCAGTTTGTGCAAAGCCTTTATTACAAATATGGCACACGTGAGGCTTCTCATTTGTATGAGTAAGGTAATGTTTTCTAAGACTGCTTTTATCACTAAACCCTTTATTACAAATTTCGCAGACATGAGGTTTCTCATTTGTATGAGTAAGGCAATGTTGTCTAAGATTGCGCCTATCACTAAACCCTTTATTACAAATTTTACACACATGAGGTTTCTCATTTGTATGAGTAAGGTAATGTTGTCTAAGATTGCGCCTATCACTAAACCCTTTATTACAAATTTCGCACACACAAGGCTTTTCATTTGTATGAGTAAGGTAATGTCTTCTAAGATCGCCCCTATCCCTAAACCCTATATTACAAATTTCACAAATATGGGGTTTTTCACTAGTATGTACAAATGAATGCTGTTTAAGTTTATATGCATTTGAAAATGTTCTGTTGCAAATATGACAAATATAAGCCTTCTCATTTTTATGCGTAAGGTAATGCTGTCCAAGCCGACCTGCTGAACTAAATGCTCTACTGCAGATACTGCATATATGAGATTTGTCTCTTGTATGTGAATGAACGTGTTTCTTAAGATTTCCTGCTGTTAAAAACTGTCGATTACAAATATTGCATATGTGACACTCTTTTTCTTTATATATATGCTGCACTCTAATGTCTGTTGAATCTGTGAAACAATTTGCACAAAGTGGGCCATGTTGATCCATGTATATTAATGCTGCTGAGAGTTTGAATTGCTGGTTACAAAGATAACATACACAGTTCATGTCCATATGCTTCAAATAATGGCTGCTAAGACTACCTTTCCATCGAAATCCTGTGCTAGAGTTTACAAACATAAGGTTTTTCCCTTGTTCTGGTACACCTCTTCAAAAGGCGATAATATTTAAAAAAAAAACTTTATTGCAGATGACTGTCATTTTTTTCTTTTTATTTGTACAAAGAAAACAACAATTATATTTCACATAGATAAAAAATACTCTACTTTTTTATCTTATAATTTGAAAAATTAAAATTCTGTTAATCATTATACTTTATTGTGACAATATATCTTACAAAACAAATACCAATTTTATGTAATAATAAATTTGTTATTCTCAAACATTTTTAAATAACTCGTGCTAGTTCACATTTATTAGTTTGTTTTAAAATAATCCCCTTATTGATAGTTGAAGAAATATTCTGTTGAACTAAATGCGTTCCTTATTGTTAGAAATAGTCTAAGAATATTATTCTGATTAAACATTTCAATGCCTATTTCAAGGTTTACTTTATTGTTTACCCTCTGTTATAAAAATTATTTCATGTTTCAGAGTTTTCTGTAAGAGAAAAAAAAGTGTGATGAGTCTAAAACAAAAATAATTTTAAGAGAATTAGAATATATGACATTTAAATAATGTGAAGCAGGAAAATGTTAAATAACACAAAAAAAATTAATAATAAACTGACATAAATGCATATCACCTGGTTATGCACCAATTTGCTGAACCAGCTGCCAACAATAAGACAGCAATATTTCACTTGCTTAGGTAAGGTTTTATAAATATATATACTGTAGCCTCTATATAGAATAGATAGCTAAATAGCACTATCATACTATTTTAGCCAACACAGAATCATAGCTACTAAACAAACTGAAATTGCAGTAGTTAGAGAAAAAACTGCTAATAAACCTTGATTCAAGCAAAATATCAAAAATTGGGATAAGCTCAAGAACGAATAAAGAAAATCATTAAATTTTCCTTAATATATACTACAAAATCTTGTTACATTGTTATTTTGGTTGTCAAAATGAGCATTGCTAACACATCAATTAAACTGATTTTGATAAAATTCAGCAAGCATCTTGCACCCTGTTACCCTTAAAGATTTACTGAATTTCAAATTGAGTGGAATGAGGTATTCAGCTGTAATTGTGATGACACACACACAAATTAAGAAATGAAAGTAATACTGTAGCAATAAACAAAATACCCAGTATTGTATAAAAATACCCAGTTGTGCATCGTATTAATTACAATCTCAATTTGGTCAGGTTTTTTTACATCTGAGCACTACTATTTTGTACACGATGGGCTAAATGATCAGATCACAAGCCTCAGAGAAGATTTGGGGAGGGGATCCATTGGACAGCTGTTAGCAGATAGCCTCCTGTCAGGGTCATCCAGGGTATTTCTTTAATGTGCACAGACTGGCCAGGCCTAGCACCTAATGTCTGACCTTGCCTTCTCGTGGTGCAGACCGTTAGTACCTTTCAAAAGAGATACTCTCTTGTGGAAGTGAACGGAAGGGGAGGGCTGCCAGATTAGTGTGGCCTACTGATCTGGACAACTATGGCTACTTTTCTTTTTTTTCTACCCTGCTGAGGAGTGGTCAACCACACAGGGTCCTGGTGCTGACCATATAAACCCACTGGACTGGACAGATATATGGCTCTGAGCTTGATTATGGATCCTGATTTTGCTGCACTGGTGGGCTTCTGTGGAGGGAAAATCTTCCACTGTATTTTCCGTTTGTTTGTGGGTTGACAGCCCGAAGTGAATAGATTCACAGGATATGTTTATCAGCTGGTGGATAATCCTGAGCAGATGTCATCGCAGGCACCTGAACTCTTTGCTTCTATTGGCATCGTCAAATTCTACATTGGAGGAAGTCTTCCAGTGTAGATGGCTTCAGCCTTTAGTGGTGGGGGAACGGGTCTTTGCCCCATGTCTGCGATTAGGGGGCTGTTTGATACTGTTGGCATTCCCTCTCTCAATAAACATAGTTTCTTTAAACATCGCATTAACCATTTTCTCTCCATAAGTAGTTGGAATGTGAGGACTGCACAGAGCTTTTTCTCTTGATGTCCTCACACAAGAATTCTACCATTATAATTTAGATATTCTCGGCTTGCAAAAGACCAGATGGACAGATAAAGGTCAGATTCATAAAAATAATCTTAAATTTCTCTTTTCAGGGAGGAACGACAATAAGCATCCCCAAAGCGTGGGTCTGCTTCTCAGCAGACACGCTAATGATGCTCTTCTAGGATATGAGTGCATTAATGAAAGGTTTCTTACAGCAAAATTTCAGACAAGCATTAAAGACTTGAATGTTATCTGCTGTTATGTCCCCACTGAGGATGAGGATAGGTTTTACGGACAACTTCAGGATATTTTGAATTCTGTGAAGAAAGGAGATATTACCCTTGTTCTAGGTAATGTCAATGCCAAAGTTGGTACTGGCTCTGACCTTTGGGGAGGGGTGATAGGCCCTTTTGGTATTGGTAGCTGCAATGGCAATGGGCAACGTCTCCTACAGGTAAGTAAACTCAATGGTTGCAGAATAACTAGCAGGTATTACAAACACCACAACATACATAAATACACTTGGGTTCCACCTGATGGGCTGCATAAGAATATGATTGATTTATATATTAATTAACAGCAAATGGGCTAGTTCTGTTAGGAATACCAGGTCATATAGGGGAGCTGAAATTGCATCTCACCATTATCTTGATAAAAGTGTCTTGCAACTTAAACTTAAAAAGTGTTGTGCTAAGATTAAAAAATTGACCTTTAATACTGAAGCTCTGAGAGACCCAGTTATAGCTAAAGCTTACCATTATAGGTTACTTAGTCATTATGACAGTCATGGTTTGCTTACTACTGAAGTTGAGGAAGAATAGGACCATTTTCAACAGGCATTTTTTGGAAACTAACAGTTCTCTTTTAGGGAAAAAGGAGCAGAGGAGACAGAATTATTTGAGTGATAAGGCACTTGAGCTTATTTCAGAAAGAAGGAACTGCAGGAATGTCCTTAATCAGTACCCTACTAGTCCTAATAGAAAGCATTACAGAGAGCTTAATAAACGTGTAAAGGATCAGTTAGCTGCTGATAAGAATCTTTGGCTTGATGGCTTGGTTGACAAAGCCGAGGAAGCAGTTAGAAAGCACAAGAACAGAGAGCTGTACCAGATAGTTAATGTTTTGTGTGGTAGAAAATGGAGAGGTATACAGGGATTGAAGGATAAACAAGGTAAGGTTATAGAAGATAAGGATTCTGTCATGGCTAGGTTGGCTGAGCATTTCAGTGATGTTCTAAACAATGTGGTTAGTTCTATTCCCATTGTTTGCAATGATGATAGATGCATTGGTGGCTTTAATGTTGGCCCTATAACACAATCTGAAGTTATTTTGGCTGTTTCTAAACTTAAACTTCATAAATCCCTAGGTGTAGATCAAATTATCAACGAAATGCTTACAGCTGGGAATGTTTCTGTTACCACTTGGATGACTGAAATTTTGAATATCTTTTATGATAAAGGCATGGTTCCTGAGGATTTTACCAGATCTATTATTTTCCCTATTTTGAAAAAAGGTGATCGCAGTTCTTGTGATAACTATAGGGGTATCAGCCTACTCTCTGTTCCAGGTAAAGTTATTTCCATGATTGTGCTTAATAGAATTAAGAATCTGGTTGACAGTCAATTGTGTGATGAGCAATGTGGATTCAGAAGTGGTAGGGGATGTGTGGATCAGATATTTTCACTTAGGCAGATTCTTGAGAAATGTTTAGAGTTTCAGAAACCTTTGGTTGCTAGCTTTGTTGATTTCAAAAAGGCTTTCGACTCTGTTGATTGTCATAATTTGTGGTTGATTGTGAGATCATATGGATACTAGACAAGTTAGTTAACATAATGAAAGCTCTCTATAATAACACTGAGTCGTGTGTGAGAATTGGTAAGGCCTGTAGCAATTGGTTTAGCATTACTTCTGGTGTTCGACAAGGGTGCATTTTGTCTCCTTTTCTCTTTAGCTTGGTTAATGATTATGTTATGTGAAATTCACTTAAATGGAAAGATTTTGGCCTTAAATGGACTGGAGATACGAAAATTTCTGATTTAGATTAGGCTGATGATTTAGCCCTTTTGGCAAATGATGTTGAGATGAACTCTTTCATTCGAGCTGTTGATGAGACTGGTATTAGAGTAGGGTTGGTTACAAACATAGAGAAAACTAAAGTGATGAAAATTGGTCAGGCAGGCTTGATTCAGTTAATCTGAATGGTTGCAGTCTTGAGCAGGTGTCACAGTTTAATTATCTTGGGAGCTATGTAAGAGATAATGGTGATATGTGGCACGAGATTAACAGACGAATAGGGATTGCTGCCATGACTTTTAAGAATCTAGGGAGAGTGTGGAGAAATAGGCGTATACACCTAAAGACTAAAATTATACTGTATAATAGTTTGGTTCTTTCTAGGGTTAGTTATGGTAGTGAAACTTGGACACTTTGTAAACAAGGTAACAGGAAACTAGATGCTTTTGATTCCAGATGCTTACGCAGTATCTTGGGCATTAGGTGGTTCAACTTTGTAAGTAATGATGAGGTTAGGCAAAGGAGTTTGCAACCTCCTTTAAGCAGCATATTGTGCAGAGAGAGACTCCGTTGGTTTGGCCACGTTGCCCATATGGATAATTATAGATTGGCGAATAGGATTAGGAACAGTGTGCCTAAAGGCCTCAGAAAGAGGGGAGACCTAGGATGCAGTGGGCAGACAATGTCAAGCAGGACCTTGTTAGAATTGGTGTGCAGTGGCCAGATGCAGTAGATGTAGCTCAGGATAGACTTGCTTGGAGAACTAAATTGCACGGTCTGGTTGGACCTCTGTAGCCCATGGCTGTTTGAGGATGATGATGATGATCCATCACAGACAGCAGCCTTTCCAAGCCCATTGATGTCCCCTACTGACTGATTGCAGGGTGGGGAGTTTTGGGAGAAAAATATATCAATGCTAGCCCAGGAGAGATTTCAGAACTGCAGATTACAAGCCTGCCATGCTACCGACTGAGTCACACCCCCCCCCCCCCCCCCGCGTCCCAATTGGGCTTTTGAATCATAGACTAAAACAGGATGGTTTTTAAAACTTTTCCTTCTACATTCTGACCCTCTAGCAATTGGTCCTAAAAAGAGAGCATTACATATATATTTTTCAAAGATTTGCCAATACCAAAACAAATTTCAAGGTAGAAAAAGGGTATTTAACTCTAAGTAAAATATATATTTCAATATTATGATTGATGCTTATATATATATGTGTGTGTGTGTATAAGTGATAATTGAAGACTCTGGGAGAGCAAATTTTATTTGTTCTCCTAGAGTCCTCAACTTAGAACTGTCAATTAGCACTTATCTTTAAACAACCTGCTCATAGTAATATACATTTAAATAAATAAAAAATAAACAATATAAACTGTATCATTCCAAAAACAATTCAAAGGAAAATACCTGGGTTTTAAACAAATAAAGCTTGAAAAAAAAATACATCTTTGTACACCAGTAATTACCCCATTTAGGACCCACATTAAGCCTTATAAAAATTTTGTAATTCACCTATTCTATTTCATCATGACTATGTAGTATGGTCAGCATAAAGTTGACATCTACACTCCCTCAACTTCAAAAATAATATATACCAATAACAAACTTCATTTCTGCATTTAATGATCACAAGTTTTCACAGCATACAAAAAAATAAATTACACCAGAAGCACTGCTTTACATTGAGGTTTTACAGGAGCTACCACTTTAATACACCATAGAGATCTATGAGAAAGGCAAACCCTCAGCAGAAAGACAGAATGAAAAAGAAACATCTATACCTTTTCCAGGCTCAAGCCTGGGTCCCTTTGATCAGTAGCCAAATGTGCTATCACTCAGTCACCAAATAAAAAAAAAAATAAATACCCCCTCAAGCAGCTGCTTGCCACAGAGGTCTGACAGCAGCCTGTCAGTTTATATGCCAAATAGCACCACACAAAATACAAAGTTGGAGATTTAACAAATTTTCGTTACTTTTTCACACTTCAAACACATTAAACATTTTTCATTACTTTTTCACAACTTTTTCACACTTCAAAAATCACATTGTAACTTACAAGAATCAAATTGTTTCTGATGGGGAAAAAAAAGCAATATTTTTAGAATAAAATATCTAGGTCAGGTAACAATGAATATAAAACAGCTTGATGTTTTTGAAACAAACTAAAAAAAAAGACAAATATACAGGGTGATTCAAAACTTATCGTTCAAATTTCGTGGGGAGGTAGGGAATACGCCAGGAAACCGATTTCACATAGGAAAGTATGTCTGCAAACGTCATCTACATGAACAAAATGGACAAGTAAAGTGAACACAAGGAAACAGTACAGTTAAGTGGTAACGAATGTGACTTTTATTCCAACAAGGTAAAGTACAGGTTCACAGTAGGTGCTCAAAATTGCGACCATTTACACGGACAGGATTCACAGCGCCATTGTTATTGACCGCCGAACATTTTCAAAAACGCCTGGCATATCACGGACAATGCCTGCGGCGGCCACTATTCGTGCAACAAGGTCCATTTCACTGTCGACAGGGGTCTCGTACACATGGTATTTCATGGCCCCCCACAAAAAGAAATCCATGGGCAATAAATCAGGTGACCTGGGTGGCCAAGCGATCGCTGATGACAGCAGGAGTGGTCGGGCGAGCTGTACACTGGTTGGGTACACACAGCGCCCTCTACATACGCATGCGTACATTTTGCGGACATACTTTCCTATGTGAAATCGGTTTCCTGACGTATTCCCTACCTCCCCATGAAATTTGAACGATAAGTTTTGAATCACCCTGTATATAAATATTACATTTTTCAAAGAAGCTTAATTCATTCTATTTATTGCTACTAACAAAGTATCACATAAATGAAAAAAAAAATACAGCTTTTAAATTACTGAGGTGAATGAAAATGAGGATCTAAAAGCCCAGAGAAAACTAGAAATACAAGCATATTCAAAAACTAATGCTATAAATGATAAATTATTCAAAATTGGAAAAAATTTAAATAATTGCTGCACACATTGTGTTCTAATTTCTAATAATCTGCACTAGTGCTGAAAAATGTTGCAGCTTTAATAACTATAATTACTAAACAAGTATTGTTAAAATCGAAATTTATATCACTTAATTGAGATGTTTATTTCCTTAAGAAATATTTGGCTTTCCATTAACATAGAAATGTTTGTATTTCAGGGTCTTTGAGTGCACGTTATACATATTACTACAGATATTAAAACTTGTACACTGAATTTTAAAAGTGTAAAAAAAAAACTAATTAATATTTGCCAGTAGTTAAATTAAAATAAAGAACACCCCATGCTATACCACTGAGTGGATTAACGGAAGGAGGTGCGCTAAGTTGGATATGTGTTGTTCGACGGTTTATTTTGGCGGGAATGAATTAACAGTTTTTTTTTAATTTCGCACCTTTTGGGATCTGGTCGGGAAGTGAACAGAACAAAGAAGATACTAATTTGGCATCAAGAACCTGTTTGGACTGTGCTTTCAAGCTGAACATTTTTATATTGGTTAAGTGAATTTTTGAAGACCCCTTTTCTGCCTCGTATCAAGGTATGTATATTATACATAAGATGTCTTTCAGACATTAGAGAAAGGTACTGTAGAGTTTGTCCTGATTTCGGTGATCTAATATGAACTCAGTAGTAGCTAAGAATACTAGATCTGCTATGAAAAAAAGTAAAGCCGATGGCTCTGGGCCTTCTAAGGGTAGTAGTAAACCTAAGAAACGAGATGTAGCTATTAGGTTGACAGACCTTGTTGAAATAGAAGAGAACCCTGTTTCTGAGCCTGGCAGACATGATTATAATATGATAGATAGCGATTTTGATGACAACATGGCTGAATTGGAGCTGCCCTCCCTGCAGCCTGAAAGGAGTTTGGATTCTTTTATAGTGGTTGAAAATGGTAAAAGTAAGAAGAATCAGACAAAAATATCATCACAAAATGTAGAGAATAGAACAATAGTTGCAATTCTTTCTTGTGAATCAAAGAAGTTAAGTTCTTTAAATGTACTAAAAGTAACAAAATCACTTGAGAATTTCTTGAATTGTAAAGTTAAAGGGAGGTTTACCAAAAAAGGTAATCTGCTTATTTACCTTGAAACACAACAAGTTGAAAAACTAAAAAAGCTTAAAACGATTTTGGGCCTGAATATTTCTTGCTGTTTCCCAGTCAGAAATTTCAAAACAATGGGACGAATTTCAGATGTTTGCGAGGATTTGTCCGAGACAGAAGTGTTAGATGCTCTAAAGGAGCAAGGAGTTACGCATTGCAGAAGAATGATCAGATACTCGAAAGGGGGGGGGGGGGGAAAGGCGTCCCACCTGAAAGAATAATTACTGATAATATTGTACTAACTTTTTCTGTAAGCAAATTACAATGCAATATTTATTTAGGATCTTGTAGCTTTCTTGTTAAGGAGTATTTTAAACCACCTATTCTTTGCTTCAACTGCAATGAGCATGGGCACTGAGCTGCCATGTGTAAAAATACAACAAAGTGTAAAAGATACGCAGGAGACCATAGATATAAAGAGTGCACTGCTGAAGCATTCTGTTGTCCTAATTGTGGCCTTGATCACCCAGCCACATATGCAGGGTGCAAGGAAAAGATAAAAGCATGTCAAATTAAAAAACTACAAGTGAAGAAAAATATTTCATGGGCCGAAGCTGTCAAAGGGTATAATTCTTTCCCTCAAACCTTCAACGAGAATGAAGAGGTTACCTAACCTAAAAGACAAAACTTCAGGCTTTTTCTGCCCCAGTCTTTGCATGACTTTCCAAAGCTTCCTAGCTGTAGAGAAGAAGAAGATGCCTCCAGTGACAAAACACAAACCTGTATTAACAAATTGGTAGTTCTTGTCCTCAAGTGCATCGATTTCATAAGTGCAAAAGTTACATTAAGCGAAGAAGAATTAAACTCCTTAAACGATATGAAAAACCAAATCCAAGATGGCCAACTTTAAAGTTGTTGTTTTGGGTTGTTTTACCTCTGAGCGGCACTTTTTTGCACACCATGGGATAAATGGCCAGGTCACATGGACCCCGAAGGCTCAGAGAAGGTTGGGGGAGGGGACCCACTGGAACAGCTGTTGGGAGACAGATGGTAGCCTCCCGTCAAGGCCATCCAGCGTGTTCTTTAACGTGCACAGGGTATGTCTCTCCCGCACACGGGGCCACGGCTTAACGTCCCATCCGACAGACGGCGGCCTTTCCAAGCCCTTCGGTGTCCCTACTGACCGTGGGCAGGGCGGGGAATTTTGCGGAGATAAATCTCAACGCTGACCCAGCTGGGACTCGAACCTGGGAACTACAGATTACGAGCCTGGTGCGCTACCGACTGAGCCACCCCCGCCCCCCAACTTTAAAGATTCTTATAATATTCTACAATGGAACTGTTGGAGTATTGGAAACAAATATTTTAATTTAAACAGATTAATTTCACAATATAATTTAAAAGTCCTGGCACTTCAGGACACCTTTCAGAAACAAGTGAAGATTCGAGGTTTTGTTTGTTACCAGACAAATAAAAAACAGAGAGGAGGTGGAGTGGCTATACTTGTAGACAGAACTTTAATTCAAAAGCAGATTGTTTTACCTGATAATCATTCATTAATGGAAGCAGTTGCAGTACAAATAAAGATTCATAATAAGAAATTCACTATTATTTCTTGCTACCACACTGAAGAAAATGTTCCTTTTGAAGTATTTTATGGCTTATTAAAGGCATGCCCTCCACCTAGAATTTTTTGGGGCAATTTCAATGCCCATAACCCCCTGTGGGGATGTACCTTGGAAAATCAAAGAGGAACTGTATTGTATCATATCATTGAAGAATTTAATTTAGTTATTAAAAATGATGGCCAGGCAAAGTTTTGGAATGGTAGACAAGAATCAATTATTGATCTTACTTTAGTAGATCCAGATATAGCTCCAACTCTTGATTGTTCTACATTGAATGATACAAACCTTAGTGACCACTTCCCCATTATAATCACTGGTCTAGGAGCATCTCAAAATAAGTTGCAAAATAAAACTAAAATCACAAATTGGACATCTTTTAGACTAAGCCTTGAAGAAGAACTGGAACACAATGTGACGTCTATAGAACAGCTTACCAATATATTTAAGGAAGCCAGAGATAAAAGCACAATTCTTGTGGAGAATCCGAAATATCTAAAACACAACATTGTTTTTATTAACAGACTAATAGCATTACGTAGGAGGGCAGAAAGAAGGGCCAGAAGGACAAGAAGATTGGATCACTTGATCTACTATAAGAAAATCAATGCCTTTGTTAAAAAGATGATTAAGGATGCTAGACGAGTTGAGTGGGAACAGTTTTGTGAGAATTTAGGCAATTTATCGAGTTCCGGGAAGATTTGGAAGATTATTAAATCTATTGGTCAGCCTGTGAAACCAGTTTCTCCTTGGAAATTCTTAGTCCTTGAAATGGATCTCTCCACACAAGACTTAGCTAATAAGTTCGCAGAATTCTTCTCTTCTCCTGAAGACACTTTGACTCTCCCATGCTTTATACAAACTGAAACGAAAGTGTTAGAAGAACTTGAAAAATTTAATTTCCCTTTTAGGGGAAGGGATGTTTTAAATTTAAATTTTAGCATCTCTGAACTTAAGATAGCTCTCAAATTCTGTAAGAACTCAACAGCCCCAGGACCTGATGAACTTTCTTATAAAGTTTTCAAAAATCTACCTGACTCTGCTTTAAATAAATTACTAAATTTTATCAACACCATGTGGACTATGGGAAATTACCCAGAGAGCTGGAGTACTTCATATGTGGTCCCGATTCCAAAACCTGGGAAAAATTTATCAGAATTAAAATCATTTAGACTAATTTCACTATGCTCATGCATGGGAAAAGTTGTGGAAAGAATGGTCAATAAAAGATTGAGTTGGTTTACTGAATCCCAGAATATTCCATCTCCTTGTTTTTCAGGTTTTCGCTTTGGGAGAAGTGCTCAGGATAGTATACTGGACCTTGTTACAGATGTTCAAGTCAACATTGGAATAAAAAATACTTATACAATTGCAGTCTTCTTGGATCTAAAAAAGGCATATGATAATGTATGGACAGAGGGATTGATTTATATGTGTCTAAAGCTTAACATTAAAGGTAAAATACTGAAATATTTACAAAATCTGTTAATCAACAGAAATATGAGAGTTAAATTAAATGACATCCTCTCAAGGCCAGTCAAACTTCAGAGAGGCTTGCCTCAGGGTGGATCCTTGAGTCCCTTATTGTTCAATTTATTTTTACATGATCTTCCAAATGCCTTTCCTACTACTGTCAAGTTCTCTGTTTTTGCGGATGATATCGCAATATGGATATCTGGAAGAAATTTACAATCATTGGAGGAACAGCTTCAGAAAACCCTTTTGAAGTTAGAAATTTACTTCAATAAATGGGGACTGCATGTGTCACCAGAAAAAACTGTTGTGCTCCCCTTTTGCTCCCTCCAGAAATTTCCTTCCTTACAGTTAAGGATGAACAATACAGTACTGAAAGTTGTTAAATTCCACAAATTTCTCGGAGTTGTACTAGATTCAGAACTGAAATGGTCAAACTACATCGAATTCATGGAAGAAACTACAAGACCCTTCGTAAATATCCTGCGATGTCTGGCTCCGAGGAAACAAGGAACCTCCATTCATCAAATGTTAAACATTTATAAAGTTATAAGATCCAGACTGGAATATGGAGGATTTCTTTTGGAAAATGCTAGCTACACCTTAGTTAAAAAAATGGAAAAAATCCAAAATAGAGCCGTAAGGATCTGTCTGGTCCAACTCCCTCCTTGTCCTACTGTCTCGCTTCTTGTTGAAGCCAATTTTGAACCTCTTCTCTAAGGAGATCCAATATCCTCTTCCAACACTTTCTAAGAATGATCTATAAACAGAGAGCTAACCCACTGGTTGAGAAGATATTCAGTCATTCTCTGAGGAAAACATGTTCTATTTATGAAGTAATGAGAGGGTTTCCTCTGTTCGAAGGCATTCGGGGCTTCCAGCGACCAGTGGAACAATGGGATGATTTGCCCCCATGGATTTTTGAAAAATTTCGTTGTTTTCATAAGATACATGGTATTACTACTAAGAAAAATCAAGATGTCTATGTACTCAAGAATTTAGCTGAAACTTTAATTGAGGCAAAGTATGCTTCCTTTACAAAACTATTTACTGATGGCTCTGTAAACAAGGATGAGGGAAGAGCGGCTGCTGCAGTTTGAATCCCAGATCAGAATATTCATTTAGCAGTTAGACTACCAGACCAAACAGAAGTTTTCACAACTGAATTAGTAGCTATAGAAATGGCCCTTAAGTGGGCTACTACTCTGTCCTGTGACAAAGTTGTTATTCTGTCTGATTGTCGATCAGTTATTCAATTTTTACAAGAAGATCCGGGAAGATCTAGCAACAATGAGCTTTTTTGCAACATTTGAAGATGGCGAATAAAATGATGAAAAGTGGTATTGAGTTAAACGTGCAGTAGATTCCCAGCCACATCGGCGTTATAGGAAATGAAATTGTTGAGAAAATTGCTAAGGAAGTGTTATTTCGTGAAAACTGGCTCAATATTCCAAGAGGTTTCAATTATTAAAATAAATAAATAAATACCCCCTCAAGCAGCTGCTTGCCACAGATGTCTGACAGGAGCCTGTCAGTTTATATGCCACAGTAGAAGATCTGAGAGGATGGCAGGACCTCAGCAGAAAACAACACGAACATCCATGCCTTACCCGGGGCTCGAACCCAGGTCCCGTAGATCAGTAGCCAAGTGCACTAACCACTCGGCCACGGATTTATAAAAGCAAAAATAAGCAAATTTCAAAACGAAATTTTCTGCATTATTTTAAAGTTCATTCTTCCTCACATCTGAATCATTGGAGTTTGATTGGTCAAACCATTGATTCATTTCAAGATTTTGGACTGACTAAAAACGACAGTGACCATTACAAGGCTCAGAACAGGGACAACAAGACTGAATGATCAAATGCATAAGATGAACAGAGCTGAGTCATCTTCCTGTGATACATGTAGAACAAAAGAAACAGTCTCTCATGTGTTACTTAATTGCAGCAAATTTGATACTCATAGAGATCAAATGTTTCACCCACTGGAAGAAATTGGAATTAAGGAATTTACACTCAAAGATCTACTCGGACACCAGAATTTGATAAAAAGAAAATATACTTTTAAATTAATCTTACAATTTTTAAAGGATACTAATTTGATTTAGTGCCCAAATAGTGCCACGATGTTTCTGCATTAGGAGATTGAACGCTCTTTGAAATTTTAATAATGTTAATCAAGAACTTTCAGTTTCTACTGAACTACCTCCTTCCTTCAGAGAACTCTGGAATGCTTATGGAATGTTTATTTGACCGCCAATCTAAGACTATTAGCAATTTTATGGTTTTGCTTTTGAAATTTCGGTTTTTCAGACTCGGTGTATTCAAGTCCAGCTAGAAGAATGGGTATTCCAGATATTTCATTAATAGACATCAAAATAAATGCATATTAGCTAAGAGGCCAATGAGTTGCTAACTCCAATGTTAACATTTCTAGTTAATTAGGTGTATTGCAAACATTCATGGTACTAATGTTTACTCAAAAATCAAATTAGTTTTAATGATATAAGATATGATTGTTAGACAAGTTCTTCAAAGATACAGCAATCCTCAAGGTTATCCTGCTTCACTAAAAAAAGTGGTATAATTTTACTTAGCAGGACAAGAACTAACTCTCTTCTTACATATCAGACACTTGATCATTTTAAGGTTGGTTGACCATTTGGGGTTTTGTGGGGTAAGACTATATCGTGATCATTTTAAGGACATCTAATCATAAATTAGATGTTTATAGCAATGATAACATTAATATCATTGCTGCAAAACTCATTGGAAAGTATAATTTTGAACTGGTTGTATGCCACTGAGTAATGAGGAGGTAAATTGAGATGACAGATTGCATTTTCTTTATATATTTTGATTATTTCTGATTTTCATATTTAATTATTATGCTTTGACAAATAAAATTTATTTTCTTAGTTTCTAAAACTTCAATCATTTTTATTTATTTATTTATTTATTTATTTATTTTACCTATACTACTACCATATTCCAAAACTATTTTAAGACTTACTGGACAGTATAAGAGATCTGCTAATTTTAATCATTAAGGGTTTAACACACTGTACATATGCTTAATATTTTAGAACTACCATTATTGCAACTTGTTGAATATAATATATTAACTATTACAAAAATATGTCAAACATGCTTGGCAGGGTCTTACTATGACTTGTATGTTCATATATTGGACAGGTTATTAAATTTATTTCTGCAGACAATTAACTGTTGGCTATCTATAACAAAGTCTATCCCTCAAAAGATTAAATCCTTTCCTCTTTTAACAAAATATGTAAAAACATGCTTGGCAGGTTGTTAATATGTGCAAATATTGGACAGTTTATCACATTTATCCATGAACATAATTAACTTTTATCTATTTATAACAAAGTATATCCTTTAAAAAGTTATATCCTTACCTCTGTCATTATTTACATGAACACATTTTAAAATTTTCTCCAAGCACTTCAGACATATTTTTGGGTAAATTGTTACTTTTTGTTAAGAAGAATAATTATAAACAACAAAATGAACTATAGACTCTGAACATTTATTAAAGCAAATGCAGCTATCACCTTGGATATAAGCTGGGTCATATTATTAACTGAGTGATGAGACATCTTGCTGAATGTAAAAAATAAACTGAGTCCTGAAACTGCATTAATAAGCAAAATATTGATCTGTGTAATTAATATGAAATTTCAACACGAAAAAAAAATCGTAACTAATCCACACACTTAAGTTCTGTTGACTTAAATTCATAGTAAAGGTAAGAAGAGATCGTCCGATCTATAATAAAGCTCTAAAATGGATATATATATATCTTGGTTTGATATTTACTGTTGAACCAAGCTCAGGCTTGATTTAAGAAATGGAAAGATGGTTTTATAAAGGCTCCAAGGAAAGTTTCATGCGTCAGATTACCAAAATTACTGACCATAATTCTAACAATTAAAGATTATATCAAATTATGTAAAAATATTTAAGTTTTTAAACACTTCCTTCCTTACCATAAATAACATGTCTTAGTGGCTCTACAGACACAAGCAGTTAAATTCATTACCATCAAGAAACCTCAAACGAAACAATATTCCACACGGAGATTCAGCCACAGTCAATAAGGTATACAACAGGATCAGAATCCCAGTAGTCAATAGTTCACACAATGATCCCGAAACTTAGCATCTGCTGTATTTCATTAGGTGTTTCGCATTAAATTCTAAAATTCAGCTATTCTTTATAGCTGAATTTATTTTTTGTAATGATTTATTTAAAAATATTTGTAATGATTTATTTTAAAAAAAAATCAACAGAAAATTATTCTCTTTCAATGCCGTGATTTAAATGCTTAGTTTCAACCATGATTTCAACTTATGTTTATACTCTGGCTACAGTTACGGTTTAGCTAGTTCTTTGAACCTAATCTAGACTAGAGGCTTCTATATGTAGAGGTTGACCATCTCAAAATTGGACTCCATGTTTTGTCGTCGCTCGGATTGTTTGGCTTCCAAAGCTGAATGGTATTACACAGATATTTATGGACTCCGGAAAAGGGTAGAGTAAGATTTAATACAGATTTCAGTGCTCAAGATTCGAAGCACTTTAAAAAATGGCTAAAAAAGAAAAAGTAAATTTTAGGGCTTTTTTTTCATATAAAAATATATAATTTCGCATTGTTGTCTGCAGACATCGAATTTTTTGTTTATACAGATAAATAAAAAATTCTTTTGGTGTTAGATAGGTATTACTGATATATTACGATTCGCATTTTTCGAATTTCCAAAAAGTTATAACTCCGCCCTCTAACGGTGGAAAAGGTTGAAAATTCGAAAATATGAAATGAATATTCCAAACGATGTAGTTATGTTAGAAGTTTGAAATTTTGGTGTTGAAATGTGAAGGTTACGAAGTTACCGTTGGCAACAATCACTTGACCCTTTAGACCCAGGGGCAGAGGTGAAGGCAATTTTTTTTTTCTTTTAACAGAAAACTGTGTTGTCAGAGATAAAAATTCTTTTTGGGCTGGACAGGTATTGATGAAATATTACACAGTGCATTTTACATATTTCCCAAGGGATATAATTGCGCCCTCTAACGGTGGAAAAAATGGAAAAATCTCAAAATTTAAAACGAATATTGCAAACGATGCAGTTTTCTAGAAATTTGAAATGTTGGTCGTGGAATGTGACAGACTTGAAAATTCCATTGACAACAATGAGTTGACACTAAGCCCAATGTAGGTAAGAAATGGAATGGTTTTGTTTTAAGAGATAATTGGAAATCTCTTTTTTAGTTAGTTACTAATGGAATGTAATTAGTATTTTCAAAGGTAATTTTAATTTATTTCATTAAAGCTCACTAAATATCGAAACTGCAAAACTTTTAACGAATGTTTCAAATGATCAGTTTATGGTAGAAATTTCGGCGTGTATGGTTCTGTTCTATTCCATTGACAGGAATGATCTGCCCACTGTTTTCAGAGGAGCAAGAGAAAAGTAAGTCTTGAAATTTAAGAACTAAAAGACATATTTTTTGTTTTATAGTTGCTGATAAAATACTATTATGTGCATTTCCCCATCATACATTAAAAAAATAAACAAATAACCTCTGAAGCAGCTGCTTGTACAGAGGTCTGACAGGAGCCTGTCAGTTTTTTAGCCATAGTACGCCATCCATGAGGATGGTGGGACCTCAGCAGAGAAACAACACGAACATCCATAATTAAAACTTTTAAGGATTGAAAAGTAGGCAAAGGAAGAACTTCATTCTCTGTGAAAATGAGTTTACTATATGCACCAGAGGCGATATGCGTTCTTCTAGTTATTTTACATTTTCAGTGTCCTCTGACAGTGGAAATTCGAACTACTGTAAAATTGAGAAAATAAACTACTAATATTTTATTAGTACCTATAAAACACACAAAAAAAGGTTTTTCATTTATCTCTTAAAGCAGAAATGTATTTTTACCAACAGAACAAATCATTACTATTAGGTAAACCACTTGATCTTATCAATGTATGACCAAAAATTTAAGTTTCTAGCAAAAATAGATCGTTTGCAATATTTATTTAAAGATCTGATATTTCCCGGCTTTTTTCCGCCGCTAAAGGTAGCCTTTAGAGTTTTTTTTTTACCTCCTTTCGCACTCTCTAACAGTGAAAATTCCACTGATCGGGATTCGAAAAATTTAAATATTATTTTTGTGGAAAACAATTTTCCCGACATACAGGATTCAAACCCGCATCTCCCCAGAAACACGCCAGAGTAGTCTAGCCTGTTGAACTATAACAGCGGCTTTTTTTTCACAAAAAAACATATTAATTCATAGACGTTTAAACGTCTGTAGGTAACGCTGAGATTATAAAATATTGTTTAAATCATTAAGATTTTGTTAGTGCCTGAAAAACAACAAATATATATATATTTTTTTTATCTCTTAAAAAAAAGTTTAATTTTCGCACCCGATTTTGGCTAAGACGGCAAAGCCTTGTTGCCATTGTAAACTTGACGATAACACTCTACTACCAAAATTTCAGATTTCCAGTGTAAATAGTTGGTTTGCAATATTCATTTGAAATCGTAGCATTTTCCATTTTTTCCACCGCTAGAGGGCGCTATTAAATCCACTGAAAATTTTCAAAATTGCTAATCGAAATATTTGTTCGACACCTTATCCAACCAGTAAGAATTTTTTATTTAACTCTAAAAGTGAAAAAAAATTGATTGTCTATAGACAGACAGACAGGTGGAAAGACAGACGGACAGAAAACAGTTAACAGAGAAACGGACAGACAGAACGAACAAATATTGGCATAGGCAGACGACAAAGTGAAAACATTATCACATTTTTCAAACGAACCTTAAAAGAAATATTTTGTTGGTTTTCAGTTAGCTCATTTCACTTTTGCAGCTGATTGCCTTCTGATAGTTTCTCGGAAAAAATATTAATTTATTTCTTTGAGTGAAATTTTTACACCCAAATTCAGCGCACTGATATAGACAAAAAAAGTGCTAGAAATGTATAAAACTATAAGAACTGAGAAGTTTTAACTAGGTACACAGAATAACTCATAGGCTTTCACCTCAAGGTACACGACAAAACATGGCGCCCATAAACCACGTGAATCAATCAACCTATTGCAGTCAATGGTCCAGTTTTTAAAGAAGGATATTAGACTCTAACTGTATAGGACCTTTATACAGGACCTCTATGTGTAGTTAGAGTCTAACATCCTACTTTCAAAACTGGACCATTTTGTAAAAGGGACCTTGGCCCCTTTATCATCTGGTCCACGAGAAAAAGTTTTTTTGTGTGCGTCAAAAAGTAGGGACCAGTGCAGAGAAGTGCTAGCGACCCTACATGTTGGCGAAAGGCTTTTGGCCGCAGGCCGCCTAATAATGAAGAAGGTGGTTGAAGTTTCGTGCCAAGGAAGTGCTGCGTTGTAGTTTTGTGGAAAGGGGGAGGGGAGAGATTTGGAGTAAAATTCTTCTGGGAGTGAAAATTGTAACGTGTGTGATCACTGTGTGGCCCAAGTTGGCCGGAAGTTGGTAAGAATGGTTCAAGGTAAATATTTAAAATCGCCCCTAATCTCTTACAATTAAGGATGGCCTAAAATGGTCTGCAGATCTTAAAATTTCTGATTTAGAATATGCTGATGATTTAGCTCTTTTGGCAAATGATGTTCATGAGATGAACTCTTTCATTCGAGTTGTTGATGAGACTGGTAGTATAGTAGGTTTGGTTATAAACAGAGAAAAAACTAAAGTGATGAAAATTGGTCAGGAAGATGGTTTGCCACCACTAGTAATCATTTTTGAAAAAGGGTACAATGGGAGTTGTAGTCTATTGTTACAGAGTATAATTATGTATATATATATTTTTGAAAACATCAATACAATTGCACTAGGGAAATAAGGTGGTGCAGTAATGTGTCCGAAATGCTTCTTTTTTGTCCATGTAATGGATCTTTTTTGTCCCTTTGGATCTTTTTGGCATCTGGATCTTTTGGTGTCCAATGGATCTTTTGAGTAGGAGGTGTCTGCAGGGAGGAGAGTCATATTTCACATATTGAAATGGAGAGTCTGCAGGAGTGTAGTTGGAGGCTTGCCAACTTGGTGATTCACTGCCATTGGTTGATTGAGTCACGTGGTTTATGGGCGCCATGTTATGTCGTACTGTGAGACGAAAGCCTATCAATTAGTGTATGTAATTAGTTAAAATTTCTCATTTGTTATAGTTTTATATATTTTTACCACTTTTTGTTTTCTATAAAAGATGTCATATTTTATGAATGCCTCCCGTGGCCGAGTGGTTATCGCGCTTGGTTACTGATCTACGGGACCTGGGTTCGAGCCCCGGGTAAGGCATGGCTGTTTGTGTTGTTTTCTGCTGAGGTCCTGCCATCCTCTCAGACCTACTATGGCATATAAACTGACAGGTTCCTGTCAGACCTCTGTGGCAAGCAGCTGCTTGAGGGGGTGTTTATTTATTTATCACTGCATTGCATTTGTATGTAAATATTTCACTCAAAGAAATAAATTAATGAATATTTTTTCCGAGAAATTCCATCAGAAGATGGCAATCGGCTGCAAAAGTGAAGTGAACTAACTGAAAACCAAAAAATAATTTCTTTTAAGGTTGTTTGAAAAACGAGTTAATATTTTCACTTTGTCGTCTGTCTATGCCAATATTTGTTCGTATGTCTGTCTCTCTGTTAACTGTTATGTGCCCATCTGTTTTTCCCATTCAGGAAATATTACTAGGGACAGGACTGGCAATGGACGCCATGAACACCTACAGATATTAAGCCTAGTGGATAATGAGGCGAAAAGTTGAGTGAAACAGTGAAATGCCTACTTCATGCTCCGCCTACGGATGCAAAAACGTGCTGTAAAGGCAGCAATTTGACATTTCATAGGTTAGTACTCTACGAAAATTACGAGATGTATCCTTTTTGATAAATTAAAAACTGAAATTGTTAAACTAAGGGATTTAAAAATAAAGCGTTGTCAACTTTTTAATATACCTTTCTGCCTAAGTCGAAGTCGAATGTGAAGCTGTCCCATGGCCGAGTGGTTAGCGCGAGTGGTTAGCGCGCTTGGCTACTGATCTAAGGGACCTGGGTTCGAGCCCCGGGTAAGGCATGGATGTGTGTGTTGTTTTTCTGCTGAGGTCTTGCCATCACTCACAGACCTTCTACTATGGCATATAAACTGACAGGCTCCTGTCAGACCTCTGTGGCAAGCAGCTGCTTGAGGGGGTATTATTTATTTTTATTTCTAAGTCGAATGTAGTTCACGAATTTTTTAATATATGAAACTAATAATATTTGCATATGTAAAGTAGGTGATTTGAAGCCTGAATTAACATGAAATTAAAAGAATGTTTTCGTACATTTTATTACAATAAGAAATATTAAGCATATAGCATTAAATTTATGAGACGTCTGCTTTGCATTTTTTATTTTGACAAAGTGTATTTATTATTTAGGTAACATGCTATATATTGTGCAAACTGTTTATCTTTGCTTATCAATGCTAGAATAATGTTTTCATCACATCAGTTTCATGTTTATTTTTCAATGTTCTCCTCAATCAGAATAATTATATATATATTTAGACTTTCGAATTTTTGGGGGCCTCTTAAATATGACTTAGCTTAGGGCCTCAGAAGGTCAAAATCCAACCCTGATTAAATGTATATATTGTACATGTTTTATATGATTAACCCCTTGATGAAAGGAACATACCAGTATATTCAGCATCATGGGCTAGACTGGGTATGCTCATACTTTTATTTTCTAACAAAAAATTACAGTAAAGCTTCACAGTGCAATAATTAAAATTATATATTTAATACTCGATGACACAATGTCATATTTTTTTTATAACATTACATTTTAAGGATGTCATTAATGTGTGTGTGTGTGGAGCTTCAATTCCCTTCTGCTTCAGCTCAAATAAAAATTTTGAAATATTTGGGTTTTTGTATAGCTTGAAATTTCAAATATGCCATTTTGTGCCTGGGTGGGCCATTGATTACCTTCTACCACAACTGAAATGGAAAAGTTTGCAATATTTGTTTTTTTACAGTATTAAATTTGAATTAAGTCATTTGTGTGTGGGGAGGACTTGATTTTCTACCTCAGCTGAAAAAAGTAGCTTCCAATATTTTTTTTACAACATGAAATTTCAATTATGTCATTTTTGTGTGTTTGTGGGTGGGGGAACTTGGATTTCCTTCTGTCTCAACTGAGATAAAACCAATTTGCATTTTGTTTTTTTTCAATAGCATGAAATTTCAATTGTCATTTGTATGTGGGACATAAATTTCATTCTGCCTCAGCAAAAATGAAAGTTGACATTTTTTATAGCATGAAATTTCAATTATGTTATATTTGTGTGTGTGTGGGGGGGGGGGGGGGGGGTGCAATACAAACATTTGTAACAAATGCCTATATTGAGAGACACTTGTAGAAGATATGATAGAAATTGGAATGAGAACAGATATTGCCTATAAAAATGATCACTCATGCTGTGTAACAGGTCCTAGAAAATTTAAGAGAAAGTTGATGTCAGTGCAAAATGAAATTCAGAGCTTAAAGAAAATGCTATGGTGAAATTACTGTCAGCAAAGCCAAGCAAATCAGACTCTTCTATTTTAAAAGATATATTAGATTTGTTTAAGGCTCAAAAGCTCATCCAAATGACATTGAGACACCAAAGCTGTGTTTCTAGATATAACTTTAAACCAGTTCAGAAATTCACAGCAAAAAATGCTGAAAGAAGCAATGGCATATTTTTTTGCCAAGAGGTAAATAGGTTTACCATGATATTTTCATTCTCCAAAGGTTTATTAAAAATTGAGGTTCTGTTTTTTTTTTATTTTTAAAAAGGCATATGAATTTGTAAGAGAAAATCTTTCCCAATAGCTCTACAATTTTAACTTGGTGCAGATCTGTAGATGGCCTTCCTGGATTTATTGAAGTTTTCTGCATGGAAAATTTTACTGATAGTAAGCAGAAGCATATGATATTCACTTTATTATTTGAGGAGAAGTCAATTAGGAAACAAATACTGTTCAATGGCAAATGCTATTGTTGAAATGTAGATTATGGTAATAATGATAATGATAAAAATTCAGATATAGCTTCTGAAACTCTAATTTTTATGTTTGTTTCAGTTTTACGTAACTAGAAAATCTGCATAGGTTTTTTTAACAGTTGGTTTGTCTGGCTCAAAATATATTTTTACTTACAAATTCAGTCAGGACCATATTTAATTCTTTTTAAGCTATAAGAACAAAAGAGGGAAACTGTAATAACCTAATGATCTTTAGTTCCAAAGTGCACAAATGCAGTTAATAATTAACCGGCTGATAATTAATAAGAAAAATGGCAATTGTATAACTTTCAATGAAATTAAAATCATTGGCAGCAATAATGAAATGTCCAGTGACATTTTAGGTGTTTCTCACATGTGGATAATATCAAGCAATTACAGTAAAATAATGAAGGTTATTGTGTCTGTTTTCTCTGAAATAGAAAAATGTTATTATAAGCTGTCTTTATAGCAAAAAAAATTATGAAAAATTTCTTGCGTAGAATGTAAATTAGCGTTAATTGACTCTGACCTAATGCAGTCTTCTGTGTTTGCGCTTATTAACCCTTACAAAGGCAATTTTTTTTCTTTAAGAAACAACTTTTGAGCCCTATTATGAAAAACTGATGAATGAAATAGTCCATGTTACATATCAAAAGAAAAAGCATTTAATTCTGGAAAAAAAATGGTAGGGAAGCATAAAGAAGCATGTTGCAGGTTCTTTTTTTAGGGATTTTTGGAAACTGATTAATCAGCTTCTGTGACATTAAAGGTTAATATTAAAAATTGAAGTTTTCTCTCCTTTCTCACAGTATGTGTGTGCAATTGCAAAAATTGCTTAACAGTGTCTTCCATCGAGAAAACTTTATATTCTCAACAACAACCATTTCATACCTAATTAAGAAATTCAGGTTAATGTCCTACATAGGCTTCAATGCATGTTGGAGCTATTATCACTCGATAATCATATCAGTAATAGGGAATTGGATGTGGAATTTGACAATCATGCTTATAATATGAAAAGAAACATTATAAAAGAATATGCTAAAATTAGACTTCACCATTTAGAGACACAAATGACAGAAAAATTAAAGGCATATATTAAAGCAAACATCTAAATTTGCCTAAAGCACCGTGAAAAAAATATACTTTGCAGTAACTTCATTTCTTATATTTTGTGTGTGTGATATGAATTTCCTACTGCCTCAGCTGAAATGAAAATAGTTAGCATTTTTGTTTTCTTTTTTTTATAGCATGAAATTTCAATTATGTCATTTGTGTGTGTGACCTAGGTTTTCCTTCTACCTTACCTGATATAAAAGTTTACAATATTTGTATTTTGTTGCATGAAATTTTAATCATGTCATTTGCATGTTTGTGGAAGGGGGCTTGCCGCTCCTTCTGACTTAGTTGAAATGAGAGAAAGTGTAAATTATTGCTTTTTATATATATAGCATGCAATTTCAAGTATGCCATTTGTGTGTGTGTGTGTGTGTATGACCTTGGATTTCATTCTGCCTCAGCTGATATAAAAGAGTTTAGAATATTTGGTTTTTATTGCATGAAATTTCAATCATGTCATGTGTGTGTGTGTGGGAGGGGTGTGTGAGAAAGTGTAAATTGTTGTAACTTTTATATGTATAGCATGCAATTTCCATTTTGACATTTGTGTGTGACCTTGGATTTCCTTCTGCCTCAGCTGATATAAAAATTTACAATATGTGTTTTTCGTTGCATGAAATTTCAATCATGTCATTTGTGTGGGGGGAAGTATGGGCTTGCCTTTCCTTTCGCCTTAGTTCAAATGAGAGAAAGTGTAAATTATTGTTTTATATATATAGCATGCAATTTCAATTATGTCATTTGTTTTTATGTGTGTGACTTTGGATTTTTTTCTGCCATAGCTGATATAAAAGAGTACAATATTTGGTTTTTGTTCCATTAAATTTCAATTATGTCATCTGTGTTGTGTGTGTGGTGGTGGTGGTGGTGGGGGGGGGGTCTTGCCTTTCCTTCTGCCTTAGCTGATATAAAAGTTTACAATATTTGTTTCTTCATAGCATCAAATTTCAGTTATGCCATTTTGTGTTTGTGTGGAAAGGGGGGGGGGGGCTTGAATTTCTTTATGCTGCAGCAGAATAACAAGCTTATAATATTTGTGTTTTTTATAGCATAAAATTAAATTGTGTCATTTGTTGAGAGGAGATTTGATTTCCTGCCTCAGCTGAATTAAAAAAAAGTTTACACTCTGATTATTTCTTTCAATTTTTAATAAAAATTAATATTTTTTAATGAAAGAAGAAAATAAATGTGACTTTTCATGTTTATTTAAATGAGGCACGGATTTGCACTATTAAGATCTATAAATTTTGAGGGCTTTCACTTAAGCTGAAAGATTTGATCATTTATTAGATTTTAAAGTATGTTTGCCATTGTTCCTGTTTTAAACGGGCTGAAATTAAAGTCTGCTAAGTTTACAGTCAATTTAGTTCAGTTTTAATCACATATTAAGAGCATATCGAATTTTTTTTTAATTTTCATACAAAACCTCGATTTGAAAGAGTCCAGAGTCTTCACTTTTCATCCGATATAAATTAGATCATATTATTAAATCTATTTTGCTTTAATTACTACACTGGAATAACCTCATTGAAATAAAAAACAAAAAACAGCAAAGTTCTGCCTCATTTAAATCATTTGTTAAGCATTTTTAAATTGTCTTCATCGTTATTCGCAGCCAATTCGCAAGGCATCATAGTATCTTGTCTCATAAGCAGTCGGCAGACACAGCCGTCTGTGATCATGGCGGTCAATGCTACGGGAATCGGAGTCTTTTCTCTAGTATTACTACCTCAATGGTTTTTCCATCTGTGTATCCGTCTATAGACAATCAATTTTTTTTTTTACTTTTAGAGCAAAATTAAAAATTCTTTTCGGGTTGCATAGGTGTCGAACAAATATTGCGATACGCAATTTTGAAAAATTTCAATATCTTTAATAGCGCCATCTAGCGGTGGGAAATGATAAAAAATGCTAAAATTTCAAACGAATATTACAAAGAAGCTATTTACATTGGAAATCTGAAATTTTGGTAGTAGAGTGTTATGGTCAGAAGATGTACAATGGCAACAAGACTTTGCCGTCTTAGCCAAAAGAGGGTGCAAAAATGAAACTTTTTTTAAAGAGATAGACGAAAAAATATATATATTATTATTTGTTGTACAGGCACTAACAAAATATTAATGATTTAAACAGTATTTGATAATCTCAGCATTACCTGTAGACATTTAAACGTTTATAAATCAATAAATGTTTTGGTGGAAAAAATTTCGCCGACATACGGGAATCGAACCCTCATCTCTCCAGAAACATGCCAGAGTATTATAACCTGTTGAACTAATGCCGTCTTAATCCTTTTTCCACGATAATGACTATCATTCTTCCGGTGAATTTTGGACGCCTCCTTTTGGCGCCATCTATGATTTTCGGTGGCAAATATTTTTTTTTAGTGCTATGAGTAAAATGGAAATAAATACCGAAGGCATTTTAGCATTATTAATCACTTAAACAATATTTCATAATCTCAGCGTTACCTGTAGACGTTTAAACGTCTATAAATCAATAAATATTTTTTGTGAAAGAAGCCGGCGTTAGTTCAACAGGTTAAAATTATTTGGCATGTTTCTGGAGAGATGCGGGTTCGAATCCTGTATGTCGGCGAAATTTTTTTTACACAAAAATATTAATATTTAGATTTTTCGAATCCCTACTTAGTCAGAATTTCCAGTGTTAGCGAATGCTAAAAGAGGTAAATAAAAACACGAAAGGAGACCTCTAGCAGCGGAAAAATCTGGAAAATACCAAATATTTAAATAAATATTGCAAACGATCTATTTTTTGCTAGAAATTTAAAATTTGGTAATAGATATAATGGTCAAGTGGTTTACCCTAATAATAATTATTTGTCCCATTGGTAAAATGCAACTTTACTGCTTTAAGAGATAAATGAAAAACATATTTTGTGTTTTACAGGCACTAATAAAATATTAATAGTTTATTTTCTCAATTTTACAGTAATTTGAATTTCTACTGTCAGAGGGTACTGAAAGTGTAAAATAACTAGAAGAACGCAATCGCCTCTGGCGCATATGGGAATCTCATTTTCAAAGACAATGGAGTTTTTCCTTTGCCTACTTTGTTACTCCTTAAAAGTTTTAATTATGGATGTTCGTGTTGTTTTTCTGCTGAGTCCCGCAATTCTCATGAACCTTCTAAACTAACAGCTCTTAAAATTAACAGGCTCCTGTCCCCAGGCTTATAAATTAACAGGCTCCTGTCAGACCTCTGTGGCATCAACTGCTTGAGGGGTTATTTATTTTTATTTTTTTAATGTATGATAGGAAAAAATGCACAGTGAAGTATTTATTAGTAATTATATAACGATAACAGAATCTACAGCCGAAATAACTAAATATCCAAAGAGCAAATTTTTTAACATTGGTTAAAAGTTTTGCTGTTTGTATATTTAGTGCTCTCTAATGATTTAAATTAAAACTACCTTTGAAAGTGCGAAAAAAGAGATTTTCTATTATCTCTTAAAGCCGTTCTGTTTCCTATTTACCTTGGTCGTAGGAGTTAACACATTGTTGTCAATGTAATCTTTAAGACTGTCATATTCCACGACCAAGATTTCAAATTTCTAACATAACTGCATCGTTTGCAATAGTCGTCTTAAATTTCGGGGTTTTTCGATATTTTCCATCGTTAGAGGGCGCAATTATAGCTTTTAGAAGATTCGGTAAATGCAAACTAATATTTCATCAATATCTGTCCAACTCAAAGAGAATTTCTAATTTATCTCTAAAAACTTACAATTTTCTGTTGAAACAAAAAAAGTTGCATTTCCCCTCCTTTTGGGTCTAAAGGGTCAAGTGACTGTTGACAACGGTAATTTCGTAACCTCTGCATTTCAACACCAAAATTTCAAATTTCTAACGTAACTATATCATTTGGTTATGTTTGTTTGATATTTTGGAAATCTACATTTTTCCACCGTTAGAGGGCGGAGTGATAACTTTCAAGAGATTCGAAAAATACAAATCGCAATATTTCATTAATACCTATCCAACCAAAAAGAATGTTTTATTTTTATGTATAAACAAAAAAGTTCATTTTCTACTGACGACAGACAACAAAGCGATATTATTATTTCTTTTTTCTTTAAAGCCCTAAAATTAAATTTTTCTTTTTAGCCGTTTTTTAAAGTGCTTCCAATCTTGAGCACTGAAATCTGTATCAAATCTTACTCTACCCTTTTTCGGAGTCCATAAATATCTGTGCAATATAACTTTCAGCTTTGGAAGCCAAACAATTCGAGCGACGGCAAAACATGGAGTCCAATTTTGAGATGGCCAACCTCTACCTAAAAGGGCCGAACTCGCTAAAAAACCGTAACTGTAGCCAGAGTATAAACATAAGCTGAAACTAAGCATTTAAATCACGGCATTGAAAGAGAATAATTTTTTGTTGATTTTTAAAAAAAAATAAATCATTACACAGCACTATAAAGAATAGCTGAATTTTAGAATTTAATGCGAAACACCTAATGAAATACAGCAGATGCTAAGTTTCGGGATCATTTTGTGAACTATTGACTACTGGGATTCTGATGCTGTTGTATACCTTATTGACTGTGGGTGAATCTCCGGGTGGAATATTGTTTCGTTTGAGGTTTGATGGTAAGGAATTTAACTGCTTGTGTGTGTAGAGCCACTAAGACATGTTATTTGTGGTAAGGAAGGAAATGTTTAAAAACTTAAATATTTTTACATAATTTGATATAATCTTTAATTGTTAGAATTATGGTCAGTAATTTTGGTAATCTGACGCATGAAACTTTCCTTGGAGCCTTTATAAAACCATCTTTCCATTTCTTAAATCAAGCCTGAGCTTGGTTCAACAGTAAATATCAAACCAAGATATATATATATATCCATTTTAGAGCTTTATTATAGATCGGACGATCTCTTCTTACCTTTACTATGAATTTAAGTCAACAGAACTTAAGTGTGTGGATTAGTTACGATTTTTTTTTCGTGTTGAAATTTCATATTAATTACACAGATCAATATTTTGCTTATTAATGCAGTTTCAGGACTCAATTTATTTTTTACATTCAGCAAGATGTCTCATCACTCAATTAATAATATGACCCAGCTTATATCCAAGGTGATAGCTGCATTTGCTTTAATAAATGTTCAGAGTCTATAGTTCATTTTGTTGTTTTATAATTATTATTCTTAACAAAAAGTAACAATTTACCCAAAAATATGTCTGAAGTGCTTGGAGAAAATTTTAAAATGTGTTCATGTAAATAATGACAGAGGTAAGGATATAACTTTTTAAAGGATATACTTTGTTATAAATAGATAAAAGTTAATTATGTTCATGGATAAATGTGATAAACTGTCCAATATTTGCACATATTAACAACCTGCCAAGCATGTTTTTACATATTTTGTTAAAAGAGGAAAGGATTTAATCTTTTGTGGGATAGACTTTGTTATAGATAAATAAAAAATAAATAAATAAATACCCCCTCAAGCAGCTGCTTGCCACAGAGGTCTGACAGGAGCCTGTCAGTTTATATGCCACAGTAGATAACCAACAGTTAATTGTCTGCAGAAATAAATTTAATAACCTGTCCAATATATGAACATACATGTCATACTAAGACCCTGCCAAGCATGTTTGACATGTTTTTGTAATAGTTAATATATTATATTCAACAAGTTGCAATAATGGTAGTTCTAAAATATTAAGCATATGTACAGGGTGTTAAACCCTTAATGATTAAAATTAGCAGATCTCTTATACTGTCCAGTAAGTCTTAAAAATAGTTTTGGAATATGGTAGTAGTATAGGTAAAATAAATAAATAAATAAATAAATAAATAAATAAAAATGATTAGAGTTTTAGAAACTAAGAAAATAAATTTTATTTGTCAAAGCATAATAATTAAATATGAAAATCAGAAATAATCAAAATATATAAAGAAAATTCAATCTGTCATCTCAATTTACCTCCTCATTACTCAGTGGCATACAACCAGTTCAAAATTATACTTTCCAATGAGTTTTGCAGCAATGATATTAATGTTATCATTGCTATAAACATCTGATTTATGATTAGATGTCCTTAAAATGATCACAATATAGTCTTACCCCACAAAACCCCAAATGGTCAACCAACCTTAAAATGATCAAGTGTCTGATATGTAAGAAGAGAGTTAGTTCTTGTCCTGCTAAGTAAAATTATACCACTTTTTTTTAGTGAAGCAGGATAACCTTGAGGATTGCTGTATCTTTCAAGAACTTGTCTAGCAATCATATCTTATATCATTAAAACTAATTTGATTTTTGAGTAAACATTAGTACCATGAATGTTTGCAATACACCTAATTAACTAGAAATGTTAACATTGGAGTTGGCAACTCATTGGCCTCTTAGCTAATTTGCATTTATTTTGATGTCTATTAATGAAATATCTGGAATACCCATTCTTCTAGCTGGACTTGAATATTCCCACTAAATAGGTATGAAAAGATTGTACTAATTGGGCCACACATTATGTAGTGGTAGTGTGGAAAAAAGGTGCTGTCTTTGGATATCTTATTTACTGTCCTTGTTAGTATTTTTTTTTACCTTTGACTTACTTTGCAATTTTATGTTTTATGTATTTCTGAAAATACGTTTTCTAGGTATGTTTTAAAGCAAGAGCTATATTAAACATAGAAAATGAAAAAAAGAATTAAAAATTAAAAAGGAATAAAAGTATTGAAGAATTTTTTTATTACCTTAAAAATATTAGCAGCTTCCCAAAAAAATTTTCAATTAAATTATATCAAAAATGTATAAATTTGAATAAAGGAAATGTATGCAACACCCACATAGCCTCCTTCTAGCAGCTTGGAACATTCTGTTACATAACAAGAGCTGGACTAATGATAGCACTGTTAGAGGTCCCAAAGTACATAAACTTGAGTACTACACTCACAACCTTATCTCTAAAAGCCTCACAAGTGTTGGGGTGAAACTTGTTGCAGAATGCTTTTAACTCTTAGTTATGTGGCATTAAAACTTTTTTAAAGTTACAAGTAGGCCTGATTGCCCCATTATGAAAATAATCAGCAATAGTTTCCAAATGCATCCAAAAAAGAAGCAGTTAGGAGTGCATACTAACCCAGTGAAGGTGACATCTCAACATAAATTCATTATTTTTGACACTAGGTAGCATAAAATTTTTGTTGAAGTGCTTTAAAACATTTAACAGTGTCATAGAGTATTAAAGATATTAATCTGATTATGACAATACTTTGTTATGTGCACTTAACCAAAACTGGTATCTGTCAGAACTAACAGCTACAGCAATGACGAGTGTGTCAACTGCTAATTAACATGTCTAGACTGAAAGTAATGTAAAATAGACTTGTTCACCTTCATGAGTATGAAAGGTATAGAATGAAGTTGCGCAGTTCAAAAAGGATTATATTATGTAGATGATATCATAGCTTAGTGCTCTGAAATTTATCATAAGTAGATATCTATATGTTCATTAAGGACATAATTGTGTATTGAGATGCTATAGTGGTTTTAATTATAGGAAAATCTTGATGGTAAACTATGTTATAGTAAATTTCTATTAGTTTGTTAAATGTATAATATATGAAGCATTTTAAAAGAATGTAGAATTTTTGAGAATGAAAATAAAAAAGTTCAAAATCGATTGTTTAGACCAGTGGTTCTCAACCTTTTATGCTTCACATACCCACTGGAAATGTGTATTTAACTGGCATACCCCTTGTATAGATAGATAAAAACTATAGTTACAGTATAACAATGGTTAGTTTCACTTTGTTACTAGATCTAGTGACTTTTGAGCCCTCATGGCGTACCCTCAAAAGTTTTACTGTGTACCCAACATTGAGAATCCCTAGTTTAGACTAATATTTTCTAAAGAGTGTTATCTTTCAGTTATAGAGGTAGCTCATAGGCCAAATTCACGAACATGGTAAAAAGATATGGTGCCAACCCAAACTTAATTTTTGGCACACTTCCTTAATTGCAATTATATCACCTTCCCTTTTTCCTTTAATTTAAAATGAGCATTTCCTTTTATGTTTATGACTGAGTGATAGCAGAATTGGCTACTGATCAAAGGGATCCATGTTCGAGACTAGGAAAGATATGGATGTTTCTTTTTTTGTCTTGTCTTTCTGCTAAGGGCTTGCATTCCTCATAGATCTCTATGGTGTATTAAAGTGGCAGCTCCTGTAAGACCCCTATATAAAGCAGTGCTTGAGGTGTCAGTGAAGTTTCAGTTATTGGTATATATGTTTGTTTTTTGAATTATATATATATATAAATTTATTTTGTTGCTATTTCCTATTATTATTTAATTATCTTTATTTTATCAGATTTATATTTAAAATCACTGGAAAAAATATAAAGTGATTGATGTTTTATGTTTTTTAAAACTCTAAAAAAAAATAGTCTCTTGGATCTCCTTCCCAAAGCCTCTAGGTTTTTTCCTCTAGTAACTAGAAAATATAGCTGGCTATAAACTGTGAAATATTTTTGGAGAACTGCTCATGTTGCATAAATGTAATACATATTTCAACATGACTTTCTGAATGCAGAAAATTCCAAATTTACTGTTACAAGATAATGCACAAAGTGGTATAGCATAGGGTGTTCTTTATTTTAATTTAACTAGTGGCAAATATTAATTAATATTTTTTTACACTCTTAAAATTCAATGTACAAGTTTTAATAACTGTAGTAATATGCATAACATGCACTCAAAGGCCCTGAAATACAAACATTTCTATGTTAATGGAAAGCCAAATTTGAAGTACTCTAAATTTTTAAGGAAATGGAAGAATGAGGATAACTGAAACATCTCAGTTAAGTGATATCAATTTCGATTTTAACAATACTTGTTTAGTGATGCATAGAACCGGCCAGGCCTAGCACCTAATATCCGACCCACCTTGGGGCGGGGGTGGCTCAGTCGGTAGCGCACCAGGCTCGTAATCTGTAGTTCCCAGGTTCGAGTCCCAGCTGGGTCAGCATTGAGATTTATCTCCGCAAAATTCCCCGCCCTGTCCATGGTCAGTAGGGGACACCGATGGGCTTGGAAAGGCTGCCGTCCGTCGGATGGGACGTTAAGCCGTGGCCCCGTGTGCGGGAGAGACATACCCTGTGCACGTTAAAGAACACGCTGGATGGCCTTGACAGGAGGCTACCATCTGTCTCCCAACAGCTGTTCCAGTGGGTTCCCTCCCCCAACCTTCTCTGAGCCTTCGGGGTCCATGTGACCTGGCCATTTAGCCCATGGTGTGCAAAAAAGTGCCGCTCAGAGGTAAAACAACCCAACCCAACCGACCCACCTTCTCATGGTGCAGACCGTTAGTACCTTTCAAAAGAGATACTCTCTTGTGGAAGTGAACGGAAGGGAGGGCCACCGGATTAGTATGGTCTACTGATCTGGACAACTCTGGCTACTTTTCTTTTTTTTTCTACCATGCTGAGGAGTGGTCAACCACACAGGGTCCTGGTGCTGAACATATAAACCCACTGGACTGAATTAAGGCTCTTATCTTGATTATGGATCCTGAATTTGCTGCAATGGTGGGCTTCTGTGGAAGGGAAATCTTTCACTGTATTTTCTGTTTGTTTGTGGGTTGACAGCCCCAAGTGAATAGATTCACAGGATATGTTTATCAGCTGCTGGATAATCCTGAGCAGAGGTCATTGCAGGCATCTGAACTCCTTGCTTCTACTGGCATTATCAAATTCTACATCAGAAGAAGTCTTCCAGTGTAGATGGCTTCAGCCTTTAGTGGTGGGGGAACAGGTCTTTGCCCCATGTCTGCGGTTAGGGGGCTGTTTGATATTGTCGGCATTCCCTCTCTCAATAAACCTAGTTTCTTTAAATATCCCATTAACCATTTTCTCTCCATAGGTAGTTGGAATGTGAGGACTTTGCAGAGAGCTTTTTCTCTTGATGTCCTCACACAAGAATTCCACCATTATAATTTAGATATTCTCGGCTTGCAAGAGACCAGGTGGACAGATAAAGGTCAAATTCTTAAAAATAATCTTAAATTCCTCTTTTCAGGGAGGGACGACAATAAACATCACCAAGGCGTGGGTCTGCTTCTCAGCAGACACGCTAGTGATGCTCTTCTAGGATATGAGTGCATTAATGAAAGGCTTCTTACAGCAAAATTTCAGACAAGCGTTAAAGACTTGAATGTTATCTACTGTTATACTCCCACTGAGGATGCCAATGAGGATGAGGATAGGTTTTAAGGACAACTTCAGGATTGAATTCTGTCAAGAAAGGAGATATTACCCTTGTTCTAGGTGACTTCAATGCCAAAGTTGGTACTGACCCTGACCTTTGGGGAGGAGTGATAGGCCCTTTTGGTATTGGTAGCTGCAATGGCAATGGGCAATGTCTCCTACAGGTAAGTAAACTCAATGGTTTTAGAATAACTAACACTTATTACAAACACCGTAACATACATAAGTACACATGGGTTTCACCTGGTGGGTTTCATAAAATTATGATTGATTATATATTAATTAACAGCAAATGGGCTAATTCTGTTAGGAATACCAGGTCACATAAGGGAGATGAAATTGGATCTCACCATTATCTTGATAACAGTGTCTTGCAACTTAAACTTAAAAAGTGTTGCGCTAAGATTAAAAAATTTACGTTTAATACTGAAGCTTTGAGAGACCCAGTTATAGCTAAAGCTTACCATTATAGGTTACTTAGTCATTATGACAGTCATGGTTTGCTTGCTACTGAAGTTGAGGAAGAATAGGACCATTTTCAACAGGCTTTTTTGGAAACTAACAGTACTATTTTAGGAAAAAAGGAGCAGAGGAGGAAGAATTATTTGAGTGATAAGGCACTTGAGCTTATTTCAGAAAGAAAGAACTGCAGGAATGTCCTTAACCAATACCCTACTAGTCCTAATAGAAAGCATTACAAAGCTTAATAAACGTGTAAAGGATCAGTTAGCTGTTGATAAGAATCTTTGGTTTGATGGCTTGGCTGACAAAGCCGAGGAAGCAATTAGACAGCACAACAGCAGAGAACTGTACCAGATAGTTAATGTTTTGTGTGGTAGAAAATGGACAGATATACAGGAATTGAAGGATAAACAATTCGGATAACATTCAGTTATAGAAGGTGAGGATTAAAGGTGAGAATTAAGGATAACATTCGGTTATAGAAGGTGAGGATTCTATCATGGCTAGGTGGGCTGATCATTTCAGTGATCTTCTGAACAATGTGGTTAGTTCTACTCCCATTGTTTGCAATGATGATAGATGCATTGGTGGCTTTAATGTTGGCCCTATAACACAAACTGAAGTTATTTTGGCTATTTCTAAACTTAAACTTCATAAATCCCCAGGGGTAGATGAAATTACTACAGAAATGCTCAGAGCTGGGAATGTTTCGGTTACCACTTGGATGACTGAAATTTTGAATAACTTTTATGATAAAGGCATGGTTCCTAAAAATTTTACCAGAGCTATTATTATCCCTATTTTCAAAAAAGGCGATCGCAGTTCTTGTGATAACTATAGGGGTATCAGCCTACTCTCTGTTCCAGGTAAAGTTCTTTCCATGATTGTGCTTAATAGAATTAAGAATCTGGTTGACAGTCAATTGCGTGATGAGTAATGTGGATTCAGAAGTGGTAGGGGATGTGTAGATCAGATATTTTCACTTAGGCAGATTCTTTAGAAATGTTTAGAGTTTCAGAAACCTTTGGTTGCTAGCTTTGTTGATTTCAAAAAGGCTTTCGACTCTGTTGATCGTCATAATTTGTGGTTGATTGTGAGATCATATGGTATACCTGACAAGTTAGTTAACATAATGAAAGCTCTCTATAATAATACTGAGTCGTGTGTGAGAGTTGGTAAGGCTTGTAGCAATTGGGTTTAGTATTACTTCTGGTGTTCGACAAGAGTACATTTTGTCTCCTTTTCTATTTAGCTTGGTTTTTGATTATGTTATGCGAAATTCACTTCAAGGGAAAGATTTTGGCCTTAAATGGGCTGGAGATAAGAGAATTTCTGATTTAGATTATGTTGATGATTAACCCTTTTGGTAGATGATGTTGATGAGATGAACTCTTTCATTCGAGATGTTGATGAAACTGGTAGTAGAGTAGGTTTGGTTATAAACAGAGAGCAAACTAAAGTGATGAAAACTGGTCAGTCAGGTTGTGATTCAGTTAGTCTGAATGGTTGCAGTCTTGAACAAGTGTCACAGTTTAATTATATTGGGAGTTATGTAACAGATACTGGTGATGTGCGGCATGAGATTAACAGATGAATAGGGATTGTGGCCTGGACTTTTAGGAATCTATGGAGAGTGTGGAGAAATAGGTGTATACACCTAAAGACTAAATTTATATTGTATAATAGTTTGGTTCTTTGTAGGGTTAGTTATGATAATGAAACTTGGACACTTTGTGAACAAGATAACAGGGAACTAGATGCTTTTGATTCTAGATGCTTACGCAGTATCTTGGTCATTAGGTGGTTCAACTTTGTAAGTAATGACGAGGTTAGCCAAAGGAGTCGGCAACCTCCTTTAAGCAGCATATTGTGCAGAGAGAGACTCCGTTGGTTTGGCCATGTTGCCCGTATGGATAGTTATAGATTGGCGAATAGGGTTATGAATATTGTGCCTAAAGGCTTCAGAAAGAGGGGGAGACTTAGGATACAGTGGACAGACAATGTCAAACAGGACCGTATTAGAATTGGTGTGCAGTTGCCAGATGCAGCAGATGTAGCTCAGGACAGACTTGCTTGGAGAACTAAATTGCACGGTCTGGTTGGACCTCCGTAGCTCATGGCTGCTTGAGGATGATGATAATGATGAATTATAGTTATTGAAGCTGCAACATTTTTTTAGCACCAATGCAGATTATTAGAAATTGGAACACAATGTGTGCAGCAAATATTTAAAATTTTGCCAATTTTGAATAATTTATCATTTATAGCATTAGTTTCTGCATATGCTTGTATTTCTAGTTTCCTCTGGGCTTTTCGAACCTCATTTTCATTCACCTTAGCATTTTAAAAAATGTGCTTTTTTTTTTCATTTATGTGATACTTTGTTAATAGCAATAAATAGAATGAATTAAGCTTCTTTGAAAAATGTAATATTTATATATTCCTTTTTTTTTAGTTTGTTTCAAAAACATCATGCTGTTTGTTTTATATTCATTGTTAGCTGACCTAGATATTTTATTTTAAAAATATTGCCTTTTCTTCCCCTTCAGAAAACATTTGATTCTTGAAGTTAAAATGTGATTTTTGTTTAAAGTGTGAAAATGTAATAAAAACTTGTCAAATCTCCAACTTTGTATTTTGTATTGGTGACTGAGTGATAGCACATTTGGCTACTGATTTGCAACCCAGTTTTATGCTTGGGGAAGTTATAGATGTTTCTTTTTCATGCTGTCTTTCTGCTGAGTGCTTGCCTTCCTCATAGATAGCCTTTCTCATCATGCTGTATTTAAAGTGACAGCTCCAGTAAAACCTCTATGTAAAGCAGTGCTTCTGGTGTAATTTATTTTTTTGTATGCTGTGAAAACGTTTGATCATTAAGTGCAGAAGTGAAGTTCATTATTGATATATATGATTTTTTAAGTTGAGGGTAGGGGTGTAGCCATGGGGGGGGGAGGTTCCCCCCCAAATTAACTCAGAGTTGGCAAAATTCGAAGTGACTTTGTAAAATCTAGGTGAGTTGTGAAAATTTGTAATTTTTTTTGGAAAATTAAGGGGATTTGTCAAAATCGAGGCAATTTCGCAATCTAAGGCAGTTTGGAAAATGAAGAGACGGCAAAATTTAGAGCAGTTGGCAAAATTCAAAGCCACTTAGTAAAAACAGGTGAGTTGGCAAAATTTGGAATGACTTAGTAAAATCTTGGGGAGTTCGCAAAATTCAGAGTGACTTGAAAAAATCTTGGGGAGTTGACAAAGTTCGGAGTGACTTGACAAAAACTTGGGGAGTTGATAAAATTCGGAGTGACTTGGCAAAATTGTGTGGAGTTGGCAAAATTCAGGTGAGATGTAAAAATTAGCATTTTTTTCTGTAGAATTATGGCGAGTTGGCAAAATCTAGGAGAGTTGGCAAAAACTAGGGTTAGCTGGCAAAATTTGTAGTGACTTGACAAAATCGTGGAGAGTTGACAAAATTCAGGTGAGATGTAAAAATTGCAATCTTTTTTCTGTAAAATTATGGCATGTTGACAAAATCGAGGCAGCTTCGCAATATCTAGGAGAGTTGGAAAATCTTGGGGGAGTTGGCAAAATTCAGAGTGACTTGACAAAATCTTGGAAGTTGACAAAATTTGGAGTGACTTGGCAAAATCGTGGGGAGTTGGCAAAATTCGGGTGAGATGTAAAAATTAGGATTTTTTTTCTGTAGAATTATGGCGATTTGGCAAAACTTAGGGAGTTGGCAAAATCTAGGGACAGTTGGCAAAATTCAGGTGAGATGTGAAAATTTGGATTTTTTTTCTGTAAAATTATGGCGAGTTGGCAAAACTTAGGGAGTTGGCAAAAACAAGGGTCAGTTGGCAAAATTCGGAGTGACTTGACAAAATCGTGGAGAGTTGACAAAATTCAGGTGAAATGTAAAAACTGCAATCTTTTTTCTGTAAAATTATGGCGTGTTGGCAAAATCGAGGCAGCTTTGCAATATCTAGGAGAGTTGGAAAATCTTGGGGGAGTTGGCAAAATTCAGAGTGGCTTTACAAAAATCAGGTGTGATGTAAAATTGGAATATTTTTTCTGTAAAACTGTGGCGAGATGTCAAAATCTAGGGCAGTTGGCAAAATTCGAATTCACTTGGTAAAATATAGGCAATTTGAGAAAATTGGTATTTTTTTTGTGAAATTAAGGAGAGTATAAAATCTGCTTTGCTAACTGCAAAATCTAGGGAAGTTGGCAAAACTGGAAACCACTTGGTAAAGTACAGGTGAGTTTGTAAAATTGGGATTGGTTTTGTGAAATTAAGGAGTGTTGGACAAATCGAGGAAACTTAACAAAATGTACGGCAGTTGGCAAAATTCGAATCCACTTGGAAAATATGGGCGAGTTGTGATAATTGGGATTGGGTTTGTGAAATTCAGGATAGTTGACTAAAATCGAGTAAACTTGGCAAAATCTTGGGAAGTTTGAAGTGATTTTAGTTAACTATCCTGAATTTCACAAACCCAATCCCAATTATTACAACTCGCCCGTATTTTCCAAGTGGATTTCTATTTTGCCAACTGCCCTATATTCTGTAAGTTTCCTCAATTTATCCAACACTCCTTCATTTCACAAAACAAATCTCAATTTTCACAACTCACCTATATTTTACCAAGTGCATTCGAATTTTGTCAACTACTTTAGATTTTGCCAACTCGCCGTAATTTTACATAAAAAATCGCACTTTTTACATCTTCCCTGAATATGCCAAGCCACTTCGAATTTTATCAACTCTCCTTAATTGCACAAAAAAGGCACAATTTTCACAACTCCCCTGTATTTTACCAAGTGTCTTCCAATTTTGCGAACTCCCCTAGATTTTGCCAAGAGTTCTTGGTTTTTCCAACTCTCCTTAATTTCACAAAACCAATCCCAATTTTTACAACTCACCTGTACTTTACCAAGTGGTTTCCTGTTTTGCCAAGTTCCTTAGATTTTGCAAAGTTTTCTCGATTTTATAAACTCTCCTTAATTTCACAAAAAAATACCAATTTTCTCAAATTGCCTGTATTTTACCAAGTGGATTCGAATTTTGCCAACTGCCCTAGATTTTGCCATCTCGCCACAATTTTACATCACACCTGATTTTTGTAAAGCCACTCTGAATTTTGCCAACTCCCCCAAAATTTTCCAACTCTCCTAGATATTTTGAAGCTGCCTCGATTTTGCCAACACGCCATAATTTTACAGAAAAAAGATTGCAATTTTTACATTTCACTTGAATTTTGTCAACTCTCCACGATTTTGCCAAGTCACTCTGAATTTTGCCAACTGCCTCTAGTTTTTGCCAACTCGCCATAATTTTACAGAAAAAAAAATCCAAATTTTCACATCTCACCTGAATTTTGCCATCTACCTACGATTTTGCCAAGTCACTCCGAATTTTGCCAACTGTGCTTAGATTTTGCCAACTCCCTAAGTTTTGCCAACTCGCCATAATTTTGCAGAAAAAAAATCCTAATTTTTACATCTCACCTGAATTTTGCCAACTCCCCACAATTTTACCAAGTCACTCCGAATTTTGTCAACTCCCCAAGATTTTGTCAAGTCACTCCGAATTTTGTCAACTCCCCAAGATTTTGTCAAGTCACTCCGAATTTTGCCAACTCCTTAAGATTTTTCCACTCACCTGTTTTTACTAAGTGGCTTTGAATTTTGTCAACTGCTCTAAACTTTGCCGTCTCTCCATTTTCCAAACTGCCTTAGATTTGCGAAGTTGCCCCGATTTTGACAACTCCCCTTAATTTTCCAAAAAAAATTTGGGAGTTTGAAAGTTTGAAGGATTTAGCAAATTTAGGAGAGATGTAAAGATTGGGATTAGTTTTGTGAAATTAAGGAGATTTGTCCAAATCAAGGCAAAAATTCATACTGATTTGCTACAACAATTCAGACGAGATGTAAATATTGGAAGTTTTTCTAAGAAATTATGGCTAGTTGCCAAAATTGGAAGTCAAAGTCAAATGGGAAATTACGTGTCTTCCCCCCACCCACCACAGAGCAAAAATCTAAGCAAGTTTGCTCAGTTGGCAAATTTTGGCAAAATTTTGCTCGAGTTGGAAAATTTTGGCAAAATTTTGCTCGAGTTGGAAAATTTTGGCAAAATTTTGCTCGAGTTGGAAAATTTTGGACTTCTCTCCCCCCAACCATAGTCCTTTGCTACGCCCCTGGTTGAGGGAGTGTAGATGTCAACTAAATGCTGACCATACTATATAGTCATGATGAAATAGAATAGGTGAATTACAAAATTTTTATAAGGCTTAATGTGGGTCCTAAATGGGGTAACTACTGGTGTACAAAGATGTATTTTTTATTTCAAGCTTTATTTGTTTAAAACCCAGGTATTTTCCTTTGAATTGTTTTTGGAATGATACAGTTTATATTGTTTATTTTTTATTTATTTAAATGTATATTACTACGAACAGGTTGTTTAAAGATAAATGCTAATTGACAGTTCTAAGTTGAGGACTCTAGGAGAACAAATAAAATTTGCTCTCCCAGAGTCTTCAATTATCACTTATACACACACACATATATATAAACATCAATCATAATATTGAAATGTATATTTTACTTGAAGTTAAATACCCTTCTACCTAGAAAATTTTCTAATTCTTTGAAAAGAATTATGTCTAATGCTCTCTTTTCAGGACCAATTGCTAGGGGTTAGAATGTAGGAGGAAAAGTTTTAAAAAACATGCTGTTTTAGTCTATGATTCGAAAGCCCAATTGGGAAGGGGTGAGGTGGCTCAATCAGTATCATGGTAGGCTTGTAATTTGCAGTTCCCTGGTCTCTCCTGGGCCAGCATTGAGATATTTTTCTCCTGAAACTCCGCACCCTACCCTCGGTCAATAGGGGACACCAATGGGCTTGCAAAGGCTGCCATCTGTTGGATGGGACATAAGGTTGTGAGCTCCCTCATGTGGGTGAGCTATGCCCTGTGCACATTAAAGAATACCCTGGATGGCTTTGACAGAAGGCTATCTGTCTCCTAACAGCTGTCCAGTGGGTTCCCTCCTCAAATCTTCTCTGAATCTTATGACCTGGTTATTTAGCTCATTGTGTACAAAAAAGTGGTGCTCAGAGGTAAAAAAAAAACTGACCAAATTGAGGTTGTAATTAATATGATGCACAACTGGGTATTTTTATACAATAATGGGCATTCATGTATATTGTTACAGTATTACTTTTGTTTCTTAATTTGTGTGTCATCACTGTTATAGCAGAATACCTCATTCCAATCAATTTGAAATTTAGTAAATCTTTAAGGGTAACAGGGTGCAAAATACCTGTTGAATTTTATCAAAATCAGTTTAATTGAATTTATTCAAAGTCAGTTTGTTTTTTCTCTAACTGCTGCAATTTCAGTTTGTTTAGTGACTATGATTCTCTGTTGGCCAAAATAACATGATAGTGCTATCTAGCTATCTTTTTTTTATATATGGAGGCTACAGTATATATATTTATAAAACCTTACCTAAGCAAGTGAAATATTGATATCTAATTGTTGACAGCTAGTTGAGCAAATTGATGCATAACCAGGTAATAGCATTTAAGTCAGTTTATTATAAATATATTGTGTTATTTAACATTTTCCTGTTTCACATGTAATATTATTATTTAAATGTCACATATGCTGTCTCTTAAAATTATTTTTGTGTTGAAGACTGATCACCCTTTTTTTCTTGCAGAAAACCCTGAAACAAGAAATAACTTTTAGAACAGAGGGTAAACAATAAAGTGAACCTTGAAATAGGCATTGAAATGTTTAATCAGAATAATATTCTTAGACTGTTTCTAACAATACAGAATGCATTTAGTTCAACAGAATATTTCTTCAACTGTCAATAAGGGAATTATTTTAAAACAAACTTTAATAGGTGTGAATTAGCATGAGGTGTTTAAAAATGTTTGAGAATAACATTTATTATTACATAAAATTGGTACTTGTTGTATAATATATATTATTACAATGAAGTATAATGATTAACAGAATTTAAATTCTTTAAATTATAAAATAAAAAAAGTAGAGTATTTTTTATCTATGTGAAATATAACTGTTGTTTACTTTGTACAAATAACAAGAAAGATAATGGCAGTCATCTGTAATAAAGGCTTTTTTAAATATTATCGCCTTTTGAAGAGGTGTTGTACCAGAACAAGGGAAAAACCTTATGTTTGTAAACTCTGTAGCACAGGATTTCTATGGAAAGGTAGTCTTAGCAGTCATTATTTTAAGCATATGGACATGAACTGGGTATGCTATCTTTGTGACCAGCAGTTTAGACTCTCAGCAACATTGATAAGTTACTATTTGATATACATGGATCAATGTGGCCCACTGTGTGAACTTTGTGCAAATTGTTTCACAGATTTAACAGACATTACAGGGCAGCATATATATAAAGAAAAAGAGTGTCATATATGCAATATTTGCAATCGACAATTTTTAACAGCAGGAAATCTTAAGCAACACTTTCATTCACATACAAGAAACAAATCTCATATATGCAGTATCTGCAGTAGAGCATTTACTTCAGCAGTTTGGCTTGGACGACATTACCTTATGCATAAAAATGAGAAAGCTTATATTTGTCATATTTGTAACAGAACATTTTCAAAAGCGTATAAGCTTAAACAGCATTCATTTGTACATACTTGTGAAAAATGCCATATTTGTGAAATTTGTAATAGGGTTTATAAAACTGCAAAAAGTCTCCTAAGGCATTGCATCACACACACTGCAGAACGTCATACTTGTACATTTTGTTTAAGAGAGTTCATGAGTCTGGAACGACTTAAACTACATTATTACACACATACAAATTACAAACCTCATACTTGTGAGATTTGTAATAAAGGATTCATATCAACAAGTAGTCTTAAGAGGCATATTCTGGTTCATAAAAATAGGAAACCTCATTTCTGTAACATTTGTAACAAAGGATTCACACAAGTAGCTCAGCTGAAGATACATTTTCTTATACATACCAATGAAAAACCCCATATTTGTGAAATCTGTAATAAAAGGTTTAGGGAAAGGGGCAGTCTTAGAAAACATTACCTTACACATACAAATGAGAAGCCTCATGTGTGCCATATTTGTAATAGAGGCTTTGCACAAGCTGGACCACTTAAAGACCATTATGTCACCCACACCAAAGAAAGGCCATATGTATGTGAAGTCTGTAATAAAGGATTTACAACAATGGGTAGTCGTAAAAGACATTCGTTTACTCATACTGATCAGAAACCGCATGTTTGTGATGTTTGTAATAAAAGATTTGCCAGAGTTTACAGGCTTAGAGAGCATTATTTAACACATACAGGGGATAAACCTCATACATGTGAAGTTTGTGACAAAAGCTTTGCTTTGAGATGTGATCTTAAAAAACACAGTATTACACATCAAACTGAGAAACCATTCATTTGTGATGTTTGTGAAAAAAAATTTAAACGAATGTCTAATCTTAGAACACATTATCACAGGTCACATGAAACGGAAGCCTGAGTACTGGGAATGGATTTGGTTAGAAGATTTTTGTTAAATATATTAAACAATCCTTTGGCAATAGATGTGACGTGTTATTGTAAAAACAAAGTCATACTTTAAAACTTTTTCCCCCTCAAACTTTACATTGTATGCCTAAAATTTATATGTGCACTGATACTTAATTTTTATATCTATCCTTCATAATTTTATGATACAAATAAGATCACTTTAGATATATGTAATTTTGTCCATCTGCCAAACTTTAATTTCTTCCTGAGAAACAGGGGTGTTCTGAAGTTGGTTTGCATGAGCCAATTTTTATTTCTATTGCTGGTTCTTCAAGCCTGTTTCCAAAAACAGAAGTAATTTAATAAAATGTGATTTAAATTTCTTTAAATATTAGCATATTAATTTATAAAAATTGAATAAAAATAATATGAATAATGAACTCCCAATTGTTTGAATAAAAATCCTCTGCATAAATAGATCTTCCCCCCCCCCTTTTTTTTGCAGACAAAAATGCCCTCTTTTTGCTCACAAAAGTGGCTTTTTTAATTGACTAGGTTGGGCTGTTTTATTCTTGAGTGGCTCGTTTTTTTTGCACACAATGGGCTAAATAGGCAGGTCAAAGAAACCCGAGGGTTCAGAAAAGGTGGTCTGCTAGATGGTAGCCTGTCAAGGCCATCCAGCATGTTCTTTAATGTGCACAAGGTATGGCTTTCCTGCACATGAGCATGGCTTAATGTCCCAGCTGATGAATGACAGGTTTTCCAAGCCCATCAGTGTCCCTTACTGACTGATGAGGATAGGGTGGGGAGTTTTGAGGAGATAAATCTGAATGCTGGCCCAGCTGGAATTTGAACCTGGGAACTGTAGATTAAGAGCCTGGTGTGCTACCGACTGATATGTCAGAATAAAAATCCTTCACATAAATCCCTGTTTTGACTCGTAACACACCTCTGTTGGAAAGACATGACCCATAGTTTGGAAAACAGTGCTTTAAGTCAACTCATGGTGCTGAAAACACATATTTAAAGTATTTTGAATTTATTCATTAATTATTATCACTAGTTTCGAAAAAAAAATCAAAATTTTTTTGTTGAATGTAATAAAAAAGATGATTAGCTGATGCAACAATATAAGAAAATATAATTAAAAGATTTCTTAATTTCTGCTTTTTTGTAAAATTATTAAAATGAGTTAATAGCAATTGGTTTTTCCTAAGACATATAAGTGAAAAATCAATGAATTTAAAATGGTTAGATCCAGGTTCTGTTCACATATTTTCTGATGTTCAGCCACTTGAAGGAAATCAGTTCTACATTTTGTTACACAGATTCGCCTCGATCATATGATAGTGGCATAAAACAAACTTTCCTAAATGTAGAAAATAGTCATATGCAGTAAAGATGTAATTTAGTACGTGGATGAGATTTTGGTAAAGTTTTTTTTTTAACATAATCACTTCGAACTGCAAAAACTGTAATTGCATATTTTAGGAATAGCATATCAATACCTTTTAGTGTTTTTTCTCACTCTTATATATGAGAAGATGTATGATTTTATATATTCACTAAGTGCAGTTTGTTACATTTTGTTTTCTGCTTTTTTCAGCCATATTTTTTTCACCTCTAGACAGATTATTTTATTTTAGCTTGTCATTAAAAAAATATTAACCTAATTGTTCATTAGCATCTGGATAAACATCCTTTGGACAAAGCTGCAGGATATCTCATAAAATTTGAAATTCATACAGAAGGTCCCCCAATGGTGGAGATAGGCCAAGCCAAAAGGGTGACTTTCAACCTGGGGGTTATCTATACCCCGAGGCAGACTTTAAGCAGACAGCTACAAAACCCTGTAGTCTATGGTAGCCACCTGATTTATATATATATATATTATTTATTTAAAAACCAGGTATGCCAATGTTTTTAATCCCATATTTTTGAAACAAAAAAATTGCCTTCTATAGGCGGACTTGAGTGGTAGGATGAACTCTACAGAGTCCTTAATGTTAAAAAAAGCTACATTTTGCAGAATAGTTCCTTGTCTTTAGCATCTCTTATAAATTTCTGAATTGGAATTCAAATCCTCAATTTTACTGAACTCTGAAAAGTCACAATTATTATCATGAGATGCCTATAAAATGTTATGTTCTGTGTGATCCAGCTTGTTTCAGAGTCAACTAGTTTTGAATAATTTAACAATGTCAAGATCAGACTGGGAATCCCCCAATCAGTTAATTTCTCACCAATGGGCTAAATACAAAGCACATGATTAGATTTCTGGAAAAGAGATCTTTTTACACTGTAACTCTGTGGTTTAGTGTGTGTGTGTGGGGGGGGGGGGGGAGTTGATATGAGTTTGTTGTACTGAAATGCCACTAGCTTTCATCTCAGAGTGCACTTTAGGGTCTTTTATTAGATAGAAATTTATCATGGATTTGAAATTTTAGCCATGCATATTTTGTTGATGATGAATAACAGATTACAACAAACTCGTAATAACTCCCCCCCCCCCCCCAAAGCAACAGAGTTACAATGCAAAAATAAAAAACTTTTTCCAGTTAATACGTTCTTGAGACATAAAGCCTTAGTTGTGTATGTGCCATAAAACCTGTAGCAGCTAACCTTAGAGACTGATTCTGTTCTCTTTTGGATTGTTGAAGTAATGACAATATATGTTTCTGTTAATCTAATTCTATCTTCATAAACTGTTAGTACTGATTTCATCAGACACTATAATAGTTAAGAAACTTGATATTAGGAGAGTGCATATTTATACCTATGCTCCCAGCATAAAATTAAATTTCCTGATAATGATAACATTGACCTTAACATTGTGCAAATTATTAACTTTCAGTGATTAATTGCATATTTATTAAAGTTAAGCCTGGGTACTAAAAATATTATATTGCATAAAATGTGGCAAAATTAACCCATCCAGTGTCAGAACATATATATCTGTTTTTAGTACAATAAAAGAAAACGATTTTTAAAAAAATAAAAATTGCCATTTTAAATTTTTTTAATAGATATAAAAATATGTAATTTAAGCTTGATAAATAATATTTTTTTTATTTGATGCATATTTTACTAAACTATGACATAAATAATTTGTTAAAGCCATTTGTTTGCCATTTCTTAGAAGTTATATAAGGTATTGCCAATTTGTTAACATTACTCTGTGCTGAAGCAGTCCTCTAATTTAAGCTCAGAAGTTTGATTTCCACTATTATCAACAAATTTTTCCTTAAAGTTTTTAAAATCTCCTGATAATTATCAAAGAACTGCTACTTTTTAAAAATGGAAGATTTTGGAAGTAATTATGAAATGTGTACCCTTTTTTTTTGGTATATCACTGTAAAAATTGTTATTAAAATTAATATATTACTACAGTGTTCAAATTTTTTACTTCAATAAAATTCAGAATTAAATTCCTTTTAGTTTGGTATATAACATGAGCTATTTCTGTTGATTAGTCATTTATTAAAAATATTCAAAATGTGACTTGTTTATTGGACTGCAACAAACCTGAACTTTTTCTCAAAGTATAGTATGGAGAAAAAATTTCAAAATAGAAGAAATGTTTACTTTAAACATGAAATTTTTTTTTGTTATTTAGAAAAAAATAGCCTTTCTATTCATGTGCATTATAATCATTTCTGTCTATTAGCTTTTTTTTATATAAATTTTTATTTGTGTTGCCAGATGCATTTTTTCACTACATGACTCTAAAAAAAGTCGTATTAAAATGAAACATATGATCTTTTTTGTTAAATATTTTATTTTCAGAAAATCCAGAATTAAATGTTGATTAATTTGGCATATAACATGTCATAATTCCTTTCACTAATTATTTGGCAAAAAAAGTTCTAAAGTTAAATTTGGCCTGTGGATGTAAACCAGTTTTTCAGGCTGGACACTGGAAGGGTTAACCTCAGTTCTTTAACCCTTTCACTGGCATACCATCCCAAAACAGCCAAGTTTTTAAATGGATTCATCTACTTTATTTTTTTCTCTTCACTACCTCCTACATTGCAGTTTGGCCCAATATGGTAGTGAAAGGGTTAAGAAAATTTATTAATGATAATACAATTGACTGGTCAGTTGAGTGGAGGCAATCAACATTGGAACTGTATTGAACTGAATGTACTTGGATCCAAGTGATGTTTAATATTAGGTTGAATTCGGTAGAATTTGAGCAGCGAATATATGTAATGTTTGAAGATTTCTGCTAACTGAAACATAAAAAAAATTATAAATATTTCTTTTTAATGAAGTTGAACTTGTTATTGTTGTTACTTAATCACTGCAATTTACACTAGACATATATCTGCAAGTGAATAAATATTATTTATAATACCAGTTCTGAAAGAAAATTTCATTTAATACTAGTTGTGTTGCAAAACTTAATCTGTAGCAATGTTTTCAAAATGAGCTAAAAAGCCTAGGTACTGAAATTAATGCTGTATTTTAATCCCAGTTTATGCATTGAATATCAGAACATCTCTTAAAGTATATGTAGCATAAAATGCAAAGTAAACAAATTATTTCTCTATCACAGACTAATAGAAAAGCTATTAAAATCTTAAAGCAAATTTGTGAAAATGTTTCCCAGAAAGGTGTACCATCATAAAGTATGCACAAAAGGCTACTACAAAACTATTCAAGTTTCATGGTTTGCATTCACAATCTTCATCAATGGTTTCACCTTTATTCTTACCATTTATTACCTTCTCCAGGCTTAAAATATGATATTCCAGTTGAGTGTAGTAATTTAGATATACCTATCAGTGTACTGAGAAATAATTTGTTCAGTTTTATTTTTCAAATTAATGCCCATATTACTCTACTAATAATTACATTATTTTTTATTCTGTAGTGCAATTAAGCAGTGTTCAAATTAAATGGAGTTGTCAATAGATACAATTGTGTCTATTGGAGTGAAGAAATCTCCATTTGATATTCAGGGCGAATTGATATGTTAGATGTTACAATATGTGCTGGCATATGGAATCAAGTAATAGGTCGAACTTATTTTTTTTAAAGAGACATCACTACTAATGCATACTTGGAAATGCTAACAGATGTTGTGCTAGAGAAAGGTCATCCAATATAAGAAGGATAAGAACAAAAAATAAATTCTTGTTTTTATGCTTAATAGCTATATAGTGTCTATAATACCAACAGATGTGCTACTTGAATTACAATTCACAACATGAAGATGCCACATTAATTTTGCATCAATATGGAGTACCTCACAGTATGGATTAAATGTAGGATAGTGCCTGGTTAAGAATGAATTGAGTGACATGGAATGGTTGATTGGCCAGCATGGGGGTCATGTGAGTTTATTTCAATATGGGTTAGACTGTGTTTGAAGAAACCAACTGATAAAATCACTTGAAATAGCTAATTGAAAAGGAGCTTCAAATTATGGATAAACAGGTGCATGAAGTCATTTTCAATTTGGTTGCAGACCAATGCCTCAAGAATTGAACTAAATGAGAAATATTTTAAACACTTCAAATAACATCATGATATGAAAATGTAATATATAATTATTAATAAATATGAGAATAACTTGCACCAGCCACTGAATTAGAAACCTTTATTCAATACTGAGTTGGACCTCCTTCAGGCCGAATTACAACATGTATGCGGTTTGGCATAGATTCCACAAGGTGTTGGAGTGCCTTTACATCTCCAGCATATCAGGCATTCACCAGACACTCCTTTGGCTCAGATTTTATGGAAGAAGATTTGCTCCTGGATCTGTTTTTCTAACATGTTCATAGTGTTCACATTCTTAATAGGGTTCAGATCTGGGCTTTATGGTGGCCAGGGAAGATGGTGAAAGTCACTGTCATGCTAGCTGAACCACTGCTGAACACATCTTGCGCGATGGACAGTAGCATTGTCGTCCATGAAACAGCCTTCACCTGCTGGATAAAAAGTCAACATTGCAGGATGGACGTGATCGGCAACAATGTTCAGATAATCCTTGGAGGACAGGGAATCCTTTCCATACCAACAGAACATGCTCCACACCATGACACCGCATCCAGAACTTGGAGTTGTGTTCACAAGGCAAGCTGGGTCCATTGCTTCGTGGGGCTCCCATCAAACTCTCTGCCTACTGTCGGTACAGAACAAGGTGTACCGAGACTCGTCAGACCACATGACTTTTTTCCAGTCTTCCAGTGTCATGGTATTTCTGACACTACTGTAGACAAACTTCCTGGTTCTTCGCAGAAATCAGTGGTTTCCGTATAGGCATGCGACTGCTAATACCGATCCTGTTTAATTCCCTGCGCATAGTTTCCTGAGATATGGGTCAAGAACAGCCTTCACTGAATGCTTCGGTCGATTGTTGCATACAGGAAGTCCTGTTTCTCCAAATAAGCCTCAGACGACGGCAATCTCGTTCCTGACAGATTGTCATCGTGCCACATTTACATCTCTTCAACAAGCAATATGGGTTATTTTTCCACTGATTAAAGCCCCAAGATATTTCACCTTTTGAGAAAAGTCTGCTCTGCTGTTTTTAAAATCGTCTCTCCAGCCAGATGGGCACCCACAATAAGCCCTTTATCGAACCCTGAAAGACACTTTGTTTTTCCCATTATGATTAACACTACTGATGATTGCTGACGAGCAACAGTCTTAAATAGTTGCCTAAATCGTGGTGATGCACATAACCACGTATTTTGCATATAGGCTGTGCAAGAGACATGTACATCTGCATAAAGGTTTCTAATTCAGTGGCCGTTGTGTGTAGGTAAACTGATGTTTGCCCTGTATATTTAGAACTTCACATCAAGTAAGTTCCCATGGGGCGGAGGGGGGGGCGGCTCAGTCAGTAGCGCGCCAGGTTCGTAATCTGTAGTTCGCAGGGTCGAGTCCCAGCTGGGTCAGCGTTGAGATTTATCTCCGCAAAATTCTCCGCCCTGCCCACGATCAGTAGGGGACACCGATGGGCTTGGAAAGGCCTCCACCCGTCGGATGGGACGTTAAGCCGTGGTCCTGTGTGCGGGAGGGCCATACCCTGTGCAAGTTAACACGCTGGATGGCCTTGACGGGAGGCTACCATCTGTCTCCCAACAGCTGTTCCAGTGGGTCTCCTCCCCCAACTTTCTCTGAGCCTTCAGGGCCCATGGCCATTTAGCCAATGGTGTGCAAAAAAGTGCCGCTCAGAGGTAAAACAACCCAACCCAAGTAAGTTCACATATTAAAATCAGAAAAACAGGGTTTAATACCATTGTTATTGTGCTTTTTGGCTTTGCTTCATACAAGCCAATTTGTCAGTGTCAAGTTGTAATTTTTATTGTTATGAGAATCGCCATATTTTTCAGTTTTTTTTTAAACATTGTTTATTCAGTCATAAAAACATACATAAAATACAAAATACATAGGACCCACAAAGCTAAGTAGCTTATCTGTAGGTAATTGAACAATATATTCATAATACATATACACATGTTCTCTCAATTAATAATTTGTTTAAAAAAGGAAAGTTAAAATAAGACAAAATTTGAAATGCAAAAACTTTACGAAAGATCAAAATTTAATATAGTTATATAATTTATTTAAGATAATATTTTTAATTTATTTTTAATCTGTTATAGTTGTTAAAATTTATAATTTCTCTTGGAATCAAATTAAAAGTGTGTGGTATTTTATAATCGTTGATACATCTTCCATAATTGTTTTTAAATTTAGGTAGTTTGTAGTAATTTTTTAGCTTCTAATCTGTCTTTTTACTATGATTTAATTTCTTTTTAAACCTATTATCAAAATAATGTTTTAAGATTACGTTATAAATATATAAGTTTCTGTATGATAACATGTTGAAGTAATGTAATATGTCTCTTAAAGTCTGATAATTTGGTCTAAGTTTTATAGGTATTATTATTTTGGCTATTATAGATTGAAGATTTTCAATTTTTTTTTATATTTATTAGGTTTGTTGTACCATGAATGGTTTTACCATAAGATATAATTGATTCACATACAGATTTATAGAATAAAATGCAAGTTTTTAGTATTAAATAAATATCTTAAGTTTTGAATTTTAAAAGCAGATAATCTGAGATATTCACATATTTTAGAGATGTGCATATTCCATCTAAATGTTTATCAATATATATACTTAGATTATTTTATGTAATTTACATGTTCAAATTTATAACAATTACAACCAGAGTCATTAGTAAAATTATTTTTTCAGAACAATTTATGAGTTTTAATGAAAAAATTATTATATGATTTAAATATTGGAGAATGTATTATCATACATTTAGTTTTATTATTATTTAGGTAGATTATGATTTAGCCATCTTATAATATTATTGTAATCTAATTGGATTTCTTCAATACTTTTATTTAAATGTTTGTTGTTCATTAAAAATAAAAAAAATCCCCTCAAGCAGCTGCTGTTCATTATTAAAATATAATCTGAATATTAGAAAATATCGCTTTTAAAATTTAAAAGTGGTAGATCATTTATATATATTATAAAAAGTAAAGGACCGCAAATAGAGCCTTGAGGAATTCCGAATGAAACTAATTTTTTTGAGCTATAGGAATTGCCTATATTAGTGACGGTATATCTGTTTACTAAATAATTCTTAACCAATTTAATAAAACACCGAATTCCATAATTTTCTAATTTTTTAAGTAATAAAGAAAGATCTATTGTATCAAAAACCTTTTGAAGATCTAAAAATATGGTTACCACCTTTTTTCCTTTATTCAATGATTAACTTTATCTGCAAATTTTGATAAAAGTTGAATTGTATTTTTTCCTTTTTGAAAACCAAATTGGTTACTATTTAAGTGTGTTATGAATTTCCAAAAAATTGAAAATAATATAAATATGTTTTTAAATTTTTTTTTGCAAAAGTAGGAAGAATTGATAAAGGTCTGTAATTAGTAAAATCAGTTTTAGTTTCGCTTTTGTATATGGGTCTTAAGATTGTAATTTTTAATTCTAAAGGTGTGTTTCCTGTAATTATAATGTGATTTATTAATTTTGATATTATTGAAGATAATAAATCTTTATTTTCTTTAATATGTTTAATATGGATATTATCATATTCTGAAGATTTAATTTTGTCCACTGAACTAATAAAGTCATTAGTTTGTGTAACAGTTTTTTCTGGAATATGTATAGAATTTTTGCTGACAAATTTAACTGATATTATTGATAACTATAATATCACTATATTTAACTGATATTATGATAACTATTTTTAGTTATTGAGTTATGTGTATTATTGTATTCATTAGCTATTTCATCCATACTATATCCTTTTTTAGATATATTAATTATAGTGTCATCAATCGACATTTTCTTTTTACCATAAACTATTTCATTAATTAATTCCCAAGTCTTTTTCATATCATTTCCCAAGTCTTTTCATCCAGTTGAAAGTTTATTTCATTTCATTCCCAAGTTTTATTCATATCATTCCCAAGTCTTTTCATCCAGTTGAAAGTTTATTTTTATAATAATTTTGTTTTCTAATTTGAATAATAACTGTATTTCTTAAATCTTTATAAATACTTTTATATAAAATGATTTTAACATTGTTTCTGTACTTAATCCATTATCTCCTTTTTCAATTAATCTATAAGATTTTCAGTTATCCAAATTTTACAAATATTTCGTATTTTAACTTTTTTCTTCTTTAAATTTGTTTTATTCCTACATAAAATATTATTATAAATACAATATATATCTTTTATATTTAGGTTATAGTCCAAAGTTGAGATCACTGTTTTTCCTTGATTTTTGTCATTCATGAAAAGGCATGATCACACAGTGAAATACTTACAAAACTATAGACATATTGCTGTGCAAATTATCTGAGATTTGTAAATTTTACATAAGGCAATAAGTTCCCTCTTAATGTATTACAATTGATTCAATCATTCGCACTTGTATCCATTGCAAATCTGTTTTCATATATAGAAAATAGATTGGTCCTACTTTACTCCCAATTTCCGGAGGCTGCTGTGAAGCAGAACTAGGTGAGTTGGGTTGGGTTGTTTTACCTCTGAGCGGCACTTTTTTGCACACCATGGGCTAAATGGCCAGGTCACAAGGACCCCGAAGGCTCAGAGAAGGTTGGGGGAGGGGACCCACTGGAACAGCTGTTGGGAGACAGATGGTAGCCTCCCGTCAAGGCCATCCAGTGTGTTCTTTAACGTGCACAGGGTATGGCTCTCCCGCACACGGGGCCATGGCTTAACGTCCCATCCGACGGACGGCGGCCTTTCCAAGCCCATCGGTGTCCCCTACTGACCGTGGGCAGGGCGGGGAATTTTGCGGAGATAAATCTCAACGCTGACCAAGCTGGTACTCGAACCTGGGAACTGCAGATTACGAGCCTGGCGCGCTACCGACTGAGCCACCCCCAGAACTAGGTGAAGAATCCTCGAGAGTTAAATCAGATTGCTACAAAGTGTTGTATTTGGAGAAATTATAATTCTAGTATGATTACACTTCTGCCAAATAAAGTAAAAGTTTTGTGCCAATTATTTAACTTTGAAAAAAAAGTCTTGAATAGTATTCAGTGCCATTATTAGGATCACGATGCTGCATTTGTTGAGCACCATTGATCTACATGAATTAAAGTTGCCAAATGAAAAAAAAATGATATTGTTAATGGTTTGAAAATTTTATTCTAAATGTTGGAGATGTCTTGGATGCAATTTATTTCACTAACATGGCCTCGTTTCATCTCAGTCAATATGGTCATGTATAGCGTATACTATATAGTATTGAAATATTTCAGTTTTCTTCTGCTGCCAAAAAATGGAGTTTAGTTTGTTGTAATAGCAGAGAAAGGTAATTTCAGAGAAACTATAATAGTGGTATCAGGAAATAATCATAGATTCAATTTCTGTTGTAAGTTGGTTACTAATATCTGCAGGATGAGGCAACAGCACATATTGCAAATTCAATAATGAAGATATTGGAAGAATTCTTTGGCCAGAATATATCTCTAGGAATTCATGTCTACTGAAATTTTCAGGGATATCTTCACTTGACTATTTGGGGTTACAATGGAAGGTCATCTGGAACTAATTGTTGCTGATGCTTCAATATCCTGTTGTATGGCAAGTGGTGTGTGTCTGCCAGAAAAGGTTACTTTGTGCTTGAACATTTTGCACACTTTCCCCAGAACATGCCCAGTGGTGCCATGCAGATGCCCACACCAATTATTTAAGTGATACAAATGCACAGATTTTGCAGCGACGTGCATTGGGGAGTTGACTATGAAACCCTTGGCCACCATTCTGATCTAAACTTTGGTCATTGTTCAACCAGAAATGAACATCATGTATGAGTACTCACATTGTTGGTATACACAGAAATCACAAATCATCTGATGTGTGGGCATCAGGTATCATGAAATGCAAATATAAGCAAATGGTTATTCAGTAGCACAGGGTTTATGAAGTCTTTAAATTTTATATTCAGAACTCAATTTGCTAATCTGTAGTTTTGCTTACAGGCAAAATGGTCAACATAAGATACTTGCCTCAAAGCTAAATTTGGGGGTTGGGTCGCCATCTGTAGCACCCAGGTTGGGTCCCAAATGTACAAGTTTTGAGATTTATCTCAAACCTCACCCTACTCTTAGTGAGAAAGGAGACGCTGATGGTCTTGAAACAGGCTGCTGTTAATCGGATGAACATTAAGCCATAGCTCTGTGTGTAGGAGAGCCTTACCCTGTGCATGCTAAGGAACATGGATGGCTTGATGGGAGGCTTCCATCTGTATCCTAACAGCTGTTCATTGGATCCCTAACCCCTTTCTCTGAGACCTTGTGACCTGGTCGTTTAAACACTATGTGCAAAATAAGTGTTCAGAGGTAAAACAATCCAAATTCCATATGCCTAAACCACCCGAGAACTAAACCCCCACTTAGATACTGCATCCAGTATCAAATTTACTATTAATTTCTTTACAAAGATTCCAAGTTTTGGGGTGGGGGTGGCTCAGTTGGTAGTACACCAGGCTCATAATTTGCTGTTCCCAGGTTCGAGTCCCAGCTGGCACAACGTTGAGATTTATCTTTGCAAACTGCCCACGGTCAGTAGGGGACACCAATGTGCTTGGAAAGTCCGTCGGATGGGACGTTAAGCTATGGCCCCGTGTGCGGGAGAGTCATACCCTGTGCACGTTAAAGAACACGCTGGATGGCCTTGACGGGAGGGTACCATCTGTCCCCTAACAGCTGTTCCAGTGGGCCCCCTCCCCCAACCTTCTCTGAGCCTTCGGGGTCCTTGTGACTTGGCCATTTAGTCCATGGTGTGCAAAAAAGTGCCTCTCAGAGGTAAAACAACCCAACACAACCCAAGTTTCACTGTCATAGTTAACTTTAGAAAGGATCAAAAATATTAATCTTTAGGTGTATATGCATATTTTCCCACAATCTCCCCAAATTCTTAAATGTTCCAGGAGCAATGCCTATTCTCCTTATTTCGTCACATTTTGAGATTGTGATGGGGAAAATCAGATGGGCAGTTATATATATATATCTGTCATTGCAAATAATGGGAGCAAAACTAACCACGTTAGTCAAAATATCATTTAACCACGGTGTTTTCCCTGAGACTATTTCTGGGCATCTTAACACTGAGGTAATGACACTATGAAAAAAAAAAAAATTCCAAACTGGTTCGATGCTCAGCCTATCTTACCATGACATTATTCTGACCCTCAATAATCTCCCTGTATCTATCTTTCAGTACTTGCGAAACATTCTGGTTTTCTTTCCCACCAATGGCCGAGTGGTTAGCGCGCTTGGCTACTGATCTAAGGGACCTGGGTTCGAGCCCCGGATAAGGCATGGATGTATGTGTCGTTTTTCTGCTGAGGTCCTGTCATCCTCTCAGACCTACTATAGCATATAAATTGACAGGTTCCTGTCAGACCTCTGTGGCAAGCAGCTGCATGAGGGGGTATATATATATAGTACAGCTCTTGAGCTCTTCCCCCCCCCCCCCCCAGTGTTAGCCAGGTTCTTAGACCAAAGATTCGTATTAGCTTTCAACTGATTCCTTTTGTGTTTATTAAGCTTATAATGTTTGTAGGGCGGGAGTGGCTGAGTCGGTAGCTCATCAGGCTTGTAATCTACAGTTCCCAGGTTCGAGTCCCAGCTGATTCAACGTTAAGATTTATCTCTGCAAAATTCCCTGCCGTGCCCACTGTCAGTAGGAGATACCGATGAGCTTCGAAAGGCCGCCGTCCTTCGGATAGGACGTAAACCATGGCTCCGTGTGTGTACCTGTGCATGTTGAAGAACACCTGGATGGCCTTGATAGGATTTGCTACTTTTTGCTCACAACAGCACTCTTGTCTCAAATATAGACCTTTTAAAATAGTTCATTTTTTCCTCAAGCTCAGTCTTAAGGAGTCCATGTTTATTTAGTGATTAGGTAATCTATTTTGAGAAGCTTTTGAAATTTGGTTTGTTCAGAGCCTGAACGTTAAAGATAATTCGTTAGCTGTTCCACAAGAGTAAGATTAGAGTGTGAGACACTTTTAGCCATACAGTTGTCAAACCCAGTCTCAACTTTAAGAGTATCCAATTTGAACTAGCTAGTTCTCTAGAAATTAATATGTAATCATTTTCCTGTGTAGCTAATCAGGCGAAACCCATGTGTATTTATAAATATTCCGATGTTTATAGTGTTATTCTCGAACTGTTGACTCACTTGTAGGAGGATGTTCTTTATTGCTATTAAAGAATGTAATATTCTTTTGATTTATTTTTCTGAAATCATTTTAGAAGTGATCATTTTGGAGATGAACCACAATTCTTAATCTGCTTATGTCAGAAATGCAATATTTAAGGTTATTTAACCTCATTATCATATATGTAGTTTTTTCTTGTGTATAAAATAGTATATATATATTACTACAGTTCTTATATGTAAAAGTAATATTTGGTACTATAAACAGCCTTTTTTTTCTGGGATCCCAAAATATTTCTTATTACAAATAAGCCATATTTCTGGAATATTAACAATATTTCTTATTGTAATCAACGTTTTTCTAATACTTTGCAATATTTGCTAATAAGCCAGCTAAAACTATAGAACTAGGTGAATGTAGAGAAATTTGAATGTATATCTAACTCATGGGTTTATTAACCCTCTGACTGCTCATCCCGCGATTTCCACGGGCAACTCAATTGTAGCAAAATTTGCTCATCCCGCGATTTTCGCGGGCAGGTGTTTTTCTTCTTTTATTGAGAAGCGCATCCCGCCTTTTCACCGTTTAACCAGTGAAATAAATTACATATAGTGTTAGACGTTTAATTTAGGTTTTGACCAACAGATGTCGTTAGTCATCCACTAAATTGCGGCATTTGAAGGTACTTGGTATTTACCGCTCTAACTTCACTATGTTGCCGCCTGGAAGACCAAGTTCTACTCCGAACCCTTTGAGATTGACAGCTCGTCATTTTGCAAGGCACATACCGCCTAACCCCATAAAAAAGAGAGCCTCGAAGACAGTGTGCTGTTTGCTGTTCAAGAAAAGATGCAAATGGAAAAAAAATTCGCAAAGAAACACGAATCTGGTGCAAAGACTGTGAAGTTGGACTTTGCCCTGAACCCTGTTTCGAACTCTGTCATACTAAACTACATTTCTAAGGTATTTTTTTCTCAGTGCATTATATTTTCTTAAGTTTTATACATTTTACTTTTTTATATTATGTAATAAATAGAAATTAACTGCAATTCAATTGAAATTTATTAAAAAAAATTTTTTTGTGTGATAACATCTGAAATTGTTTTTTCTGACAGCTTAGTTTCTCATGATAAAAATCTATATAAAAAATCTTTTCTAGAAAGAAAAAAATGCATATTTCAATTCTCCAATATATATAGATTTTAAATATGCACAAAAAAAATACACATTTTTTGAAGCGATTTCGGTCCTGAAATTGAGCAGTCAGAGGGTTTTAATACACAAATTATCAGATGTCCATGTGGACTGTTCCATATCCATATTCCAGTCACAAATTATACAGCTCGACATTGAAAAATGCAGATAGAAGTCTAGGTATTTGAGATTAGTATATATTAGTCCAGATGACATGGCCACTCAAAGATATTTATGAAAATTGGAAAAAGTATGACTGATGGTTAGAGAAGAAGAATTAGAAGAATTATTTAAGAAGCATTAGAAGATGACTCGGTATCCTTTGGAAATTCTAGAATGCTTCACATCTCGGTCTTCTTGGAAGTGAATAGTTGTCCTTTTATTAGAATAAGTGGAAGAAGCTCAAGGTTTGTGAATTCCTTGTTGTACCAACCCATATGTTTCCAAATTTGCACGGCCTACTGATGAGTATCACTAGCGCAAGGTTTTTATGATTTGACTCTAACCAGTATTCTCGTGTATTTTTTTTGGAAGTGCTGCTCTTGAGTTTTTGCTGTTATCCTTGCTTTGTAATTACATTTCTATTCAGAAAGTTATTCAGTCACTTGAAAGAGTGCACATGTTGTCAAAATGTGAAACATTGTCATTTACTATGGTACTTCGCACCTGTTTTAAAAAATCTATTTAAAACGTATTTTATTAAGAACGTCGTTTAACCATTTATCGCTTTAATATAAATGTATTTCAATTCTAAGCCGATTCTTCTTTTTAAGATTATTAATGGAAACAGTCAGAAAAATGCTTAATAAAATAATATAATTCCGTATAATTTATACCATAAAATATAATTTTTGTTATTATGGATAGGCTTGTTTACTCAAACATAAGATAACTGATTTAGATTAAACTATGATCTTTGGACAAAACCTTACAATTGGTGTTCCAATTAGGACTCACACAACCACTGGCATCTTCAAACTATCCATATGTCTAAGACGACAATGAATATTCTCATGTCATAAATCTTCTGGATGCTTTGTAGATCTCAATGGCTCTCTGGAAAGCATATTGTTGGAATTTTTAAGCATATTGCTCTAACGTTTGTATTTACTTTGGTACTGTATATATGTTTGTTCAATTTTTAGGAGCTGGTGTGTCCTGTTAAGTGTATCCCCATTATGATTGAGGTTTAAGGTGTATATAGTGGAACTGTTGTATCGTATTGTAAATTTAGGATATTTGCTACTGTAAATTTGCTATTTGGCTTTTCCCGTAGTGTCTTTTATGAGTTTCCACGTAGAAAAAAATTCTAGTATTTGTCTGAAATATGTATATTGTGACGAAATGTAATAATAGTCATTAAAATAAATATCGATATGTGGCATTTATTGTCTTTGAAATCTCGTTCCAAATGTTATTCGTATATCCAAAACAGCGAGTGCAGCGTAAAAGGTGATGAAACCAATGACGGCCATGTTGTGTCTATAAACATGTGAAGATATTAAGTTTGCAGTGTTTATTGACTCCATATATATGAAAACGAATATTGACGTATAATTGCTTGATTTTAAATGAACTAAATAAATAAATACCCCCTCAAGCAGCTGCTTGCCACAGAGGTCTGACAGGAGCCTGTCAGTTTATATGCCACAGTAAAAGGTCTGAGAGGATGGCAGGACCTCAGCAGAAAAACGACACAAGCATCCATGCCTTACCCGGGGCTCGAACCCAGGTCCCGTAGATCATAAACCAAGCGCGCTAACCACTCGGCCACGGGACGGCTATAATATATATAACTACACTACTTAAAATGCTGCACGCACTGAAACACGCACTGAAAATGCCATACCCGGGCGGGGGTGGCTCAGTCGGTAGTGCGCCAGGCTCGTAATCTGTAGTTCCCAGGTTCGAGTCCCAGCTGGGTCAGCGTTGAGATTTATCTCCGCAAAAATTCTCCGCCCTGCCCACGGTGAGTAGGGGACACCGATGGGCTTGGAAAGGCCGCCGTCCGTCGGATGGGACGTTAAGCCGTGGCCCCATGTGCGGGAGAGCCATACCCTGTGCACGTTAAAGAACACGCTGAATGGCCTTGACGGGAGGCTACCATCTGTCTCCCAACAGCTGTTCCAGTGGGTCTCCTCCCCCAACATTCTCTGAGCCTTCGGGGTCCATGTGACCTGGCCATTTAGCACATGGTGTGCAAAAAAGTGCCGCTCAGAGGTAAAACAACCCAACCCAAAGCCACACCCAGCAGAAGTGGTCAGATTACATGCAGAATAGAAGTAGAAGAAGCTGGATTTAAATGGGGGTCATAAGAGCCTAACCTCTCCCCTCTTGAGAATGCTACTTAGGGTAATGAAAGGGGGAAATTATTAAACGAGTGCATTTCATGCATTTTTGAAGACAGTACGGACCAAAAAATACACTCATCATTTTTTTTTATCTGGCCTGATTGAATCGCTCGTTCTCTCTCCCCCTACCTTAGTTTCTTCTCCATCTGGGCTTCCATACAAATGATTACATTGGTAGGTAGTTTTGCATACAAATCAAATTTCTATATATATACTAGAGGCAGAACTCGTGTGGAGTGCCATTTGACACCATGGATCAGTAAGGAGGTAGTCTCATGGCAAATAGTTGGACCAAACGCCAGAATCATACTTCAAGTACATGCATAGGTTTAGGTTCCTAAATGTGAATATCTTTTTTTTTCACAAATAAATCTCAGTTACTGTATAGGCATTTCTTATAGAGAAATATTTTTTTTGCAGTTGAAAGCAAACGGTTTTTTATGTTTTTGCATGCCGTGTGGCTCAGTCCATAGTGTGCCAGGCTTGTAAACTGCAGTACCCAGGTTTAAGTCCTGTCTGAGCCAGCAGAGATTTATCTCCACAAAGTTCCCTGCCCACCCTTGGTAGGGAACACTGATGGGCTTAGAAAGATAGTAATTCAGATCGGTTGTTAAGCCACGGCCCCCTGTGCACGTTAGAACACTGGATGACCAGCTGTTCACTGGGTCCCCTCTCCCAGCCTTCCCAGGGAATTGTAACTACTGTTCACAAATTGAAATTGCTGCTGTAGAAGTTTTCATCACGACGAGAACCATTGCCAGGAGACGTACAAACAAGAATTGTGTGCCTTGCCTCCACTACATAAATTGCTCTCTATCGTGTTACCATCAGGCTCTGCTGGACGTGTCAGAGTTACCAGGAAGGAGGAATGGACACATGTCTTTAGTGATAAATCCCGATCCTGCCTGGGTGATGATCATTGCACCCATGTCTAGAGACGTGAGCACCCAGGTTGGGTTGTTGTACCTCAGCGGCACTTTTTTGCACACCATGGGCTAAATGGCCAGGTCACATGGACCCCGAAGGCTCAGAGAAGGTTGGGGGGGAGGGACCCACTGGAACAGCTGTTGGGAGACAAATGGTAGCCTCCCGTCAAGGCCATCCAGCGTGTTCTTTAACGTGCACAGGGTATGGCTCTCCTGCACACGGGGCCACGGCTTAACGTCCCATCCGACGGACGGCAGCCTTTCCAAGCCCATCGGTGTCCCCTACTGAACGTGGGCAGGGCGGGGAAATTTGCGGAGATAAATCTCAACGCTGACACAGCTGGGACTCAAACCTGGGAACTACAGATTACGATCCTGGCGCGCTACCGACTGAGCCACTCCCGCCCCTTTGTGAGCACCCAGCCATTGTCTGTAAATGACATACTGCTCGCTCATAGGGTGTCATTTGGGGAGTCTTCAGATACTACAGTAGGTAATTTGAACCTCCCTAGCAATATGTCATATGCTCAGCTGTACTATTTTTGCTTGTGGGTGATAAGATGGTTAGCATGCTTGGCTACTGATCAAAAGGAACTGTGTTCAAGCCCTTGATAAGGCCCAAATGTTATCTTTCTGCTGAGGTCTCGCCTTCCTCAAAGTATTCTCCACATATTATGCTGACAGGCTCCTGTCTAATTTTTGTGGGAATTTTTTTTATCATTTTTAATACCATCTTCTAGTAAAATAATGCTGCTCATATACTACTGCCATCTGATGGGCATGTCTACGAGTCATTCACACTACTCTGTGGTAGCCATAACCCAGATCTGTTGGCCATAAAGTATGGAACATAATCAGATATCGTCTGCAAGCCCACTCTGAAACAACCCAAAAACGTCTGTGCTATGGGATCACATGCACATGACTTGGTGGGACATCCCTCAGAAATCTGTATGCTGTGAAGTGTCTCTGAGGAACAACGGCGATTTCATTACACATTAAAGAACGTGCGTTTAATTGTATGCTGTTCAACTTTTTAATAATGACTGTGCAGCATCTTTACCTATGCTCGATCGACCAAAAAATTTGTGTGGAGGGTCTTGAAGCTTGTGTTGGGTTCTTTTATCTTGGAGTGGCACTTTATTGCACAGATTGAGTCTCGTGTGCAGGAGAGCCTGCACATGGGACTCGCAGGTCAATGAACGTTCATAGCTCGATGAACGTTAAAGAATGTGCTGAATGTCGACCAGCTTTCAGTCTACAACCTAATAGTTGTATAGTGGATCCTCTTCCCCAACCTTTTCTGATCAGTTGATTACCCAGCCATTTAGCCCATTATGTGCATAAAGTCTGGGAGGTAAAACACCCAACCCTAGTACTCTGTAGTGTATTTACTATTGTACTGTAAATGCATAAAATACCTAAATTTAATGTTTGGTGGTAAACTAATATCTTAACCAGCATCATCTGTTAGAGTTCAGTTTTGCATAAATATATTCAATTTAATTATTCGATTTTAATTAAAAATTCTCTCAATTTTGTATAATTTTCTTAGCAGTGTCATTATTGTTAATATTTCAAATTCCTTAACACTTTAAATATCGCTATTGTTGCTGAAAATCGGAAGTTAGATAAATTTGATTCAGATCTTTAATTTATCTTGAGTCATATTTTACCATAAAACGCTGAGTTTAGAAGATATTGAGCTTTGAAATTAGGTTTTCGTTGACACAATATGAGGTTGTAGCTTAATTTTTGCACACCAGTATTATCATTGAAACTTCTGAGGCCTTTGGAAGGTTGGGTTGTTTTACCTCTGAGCGGCACTTTTTTTGCACACCATGGGCTAAATGGCCAGGTCACATGGACCCGAAGGCTCAGAGAAGGGGGAGGGGACCCACTGGAACAGCTGTTGGGAGACAGATGGTAGCCTCCCGTCAAGGCCATCCAGCGTGTTCTTTAACGTGCACAGGGTATGACTCTCCCGCACACGGGGCCACGGCTTAACGTCCCATCCGACGGACGGCGGCCTTTCCAAGCCCATCGGTGTCTCCTACTGACCGTGGGCAGGGCGGGGGAATTTTGCGGAGATAAATCTCAACGCTGACCCAGCTGGGACTAGAACCTGGGAACTACAGATTACGAGCCTGGCGCGCTACCGACTGAGCCACCCCCGCTCCAGCCTTTGGAAGATACTTGTATAGATGCGGTGTAATGCATAGATGCAAGATGTCATTTACACAGCCAGCTAGTGCTTTGGAAGAGCCGAGTACAGTTTGTCGTATCACATGGCTTAAAAAGAAAGAAATTAAATCCGCCATAAGCGCCAAATGTTTTCATTTAAAAATAAAAATGCGATTTTCGAAAATACCAAAAGATGTTAATATAGGCCATTTCATAAAAATCTCACCTCTGAGACCTTAATTTCTTCAGCCACTCCACCTTCCCTTCAGTCAATAGAGGCACTGATGGCCTTCGAAAGGCCCCCATTTTCCATATGGAACATTAAGCCGTGGCCCCATGTGCAGGGGTGGCTCAGTCGGTAGCGCGCCAGGCTCGTAATCTGTAGTTCCCAGGTTCGAGTCCCAGTTGGGTCAGGTTGAGATTTATCTCCGCAAAATTCCCCGCCCTGCCCATGGTCAGTAGGGGACACCGATGGGCTTGGAAAGGCTGCCGTCTGTCGGATGGGACGTTAAGCCGTGGCCCCGTGTGCGGGAGAGCCATACCCTCTGCACGATAAAGAACACGCTGGATGGCCTTGACGGGAGGCTACCATCTGTCTCCCAACAGCTGTTCCAGTGGGTCCCCACCCCCAACCTTCTGAGCCTTCGGGGTCCATGTGACCTGGCCATTTAGCCCATGGTGTGCAAAAAATTGCCGCTCAGAGGTAAAGCAACCCAACCCCATGTGCAGGAGAGCTATATCCTGTGCATGTTAACTTGCTGGATGGCCTTGATGGGAAACGATCATCTGTCTCCTAACAGTTGTCCAGTGACACTTTCTCTGAGCCCTTGTGACCCGGCCATTTAGTCCATTGTGTTAAAAAAAGTGCTGCTTAGAGCTAGAAGTGGCGCTCAAAAAGTTCTTGACATGCATCTGCAGAATAAAAGCAATAAGAAGCGAGACTCGTTGCTGAATACGACATGGTTCCATTCGCCCACCCATATGTCTGGTAGTGCACCACTGCAACCTTTCGCATCAATATGCTGCGGTGAGTGGTAGTTGTTGCAACAGCTGGCAAGAGCGCAAACCTGCCTCAGCCAATCTGCAATTCAAAGTGCGTCGACATGGGGATGTCTGTAGCTGCCTGTAATACCATGTTGAATGCCATCTGCTGTGGATTGTAGGGCTGCTATACCTTACTGTTGAATGCAGAGATTGAGGCATTTGGACGTCCACCTACGCGCACCAGCTCCACTATGACGAGGGGCGGGGGTGGCTCAGTCGGTAGCGCACCAGGCTCGTAATCTGTAGTTCCCAGGTTCGAGTCCCAGCTGGGTCAGCGTTGAGATTTATCCGCAAAATTCCCCGCCCTGCCCACGCTCAGTAGGGTACACCGATGGGCTTGGAAAGGCCACCGTCCATCGGATGGGACGTTAAGCCGTGGCCCCGTGTGCGGGAGAGCCATACTCTGTGCACATTAAAGAACACGCTGGATGACCTTGACGGGGGGCTACCATCTGTCTCCCAACAGCTCTTCCAGTGGGTCCCCTCCCCCAACCTTCTCTGAGCCTTCAGGGTCCATATGACCTGGCCATTTAGCCCACGGTGTACAAAAAAGTGCTGCTCAGAGGTAAAACAACCCAACCCAAATCCACTATGACGATGCTGCGCATTATCTTCCTCCAACCATTGTCTCCAAATTTGGCTACAGTTGTTGCATCCCAATGTGTTTCCACCGCGACAAGATGAAGGGCCCAACCACCCTTATGTTGCCCTATGATGAAGCCTCTGGTAAAGGTGTCCACGTGATGGTAGGATTCAAGATGACGTCGCCCAGGCATTCTCCTTGCACATGCTTTCACCACTGAGATCACTCTGATGCAGTGTTCTACATACCCAGATGAGGACGACCAAACTTAGCTACACCGAGCCGATTTGCCTTGTTATCTCCCTCACCTATCATGTGATTGGTTCGCAACTGTACTCATTTACATAACCCGACTGTCGACACATATCCACCTATTTGCTTGGCATTCCAACAAATACTTTCTGGTGTGGCATTTTCTATGTCGAGCAGTGTATTTGGATTGAAAAGGTGCTGAGAACAGAGCAATTCTGTTCTGCATTCCTAGGACCTAAATGATGTACAGAATATTTGTAATATGTTAGATTGAGAAAGTTTATATTTTAAAATACAAGTAATTTTTATTGCTTTTAACTTCTAAGTAAACAGTCCAAAGTCACTAAATCTTTTCCACTCGTAATTTCTTAATATTTAGGCAACGTGTGGATTGGAAGAGCATTATTAAATGGTGTAAAAATGTTAGAAATGAGAAGTTAAGCACCAAGTTATTATTACGAGATTTAATTTTCATTTTACACATTGCATTAAGTAGACTGATTCAGACTTCAGCCTGAAGCTCAATTGCAAACTATCTTTCACTTGATGAACTGGACAAACAAGCTTCAAGGACAGGATCTAGCTTCAGGTTAAAATTTTTCACTTTTTCGAAATAGAAGGCTGAATTGTGTTCCGTTTCAAGTAGGTTGTGCTAAATTCTAATAATTCTTTTCGTGGTTCGTTGATATTTTTTTCAATTAAAATATCTTGCTCTCTCTCTCTTTCTGGTAATGACTTTGATCAGCAGTAATTTCTGCTCTTTCAAATTCTTGTCCTTTCTTTTATCCATGTCTTTGACACATCTCAACTTTTTCGGTGAATTAAATGAGGTTTAATGTACAAAAACAGTTCCTCTAAATACGAGGTAGAAAAAATATTAAAACTGTTTAAGTTAAATAACTTCAAAAATATTTCTTAACAATTGTCAAATCCTACAATTTTCACCAGCTAACAATTCTTTCAGTGTTCAGAGCTTCCAGTTTCTTTTACAGTACTATAACCCAAACAGCTCGATGGTGTTTCAGGGTGGGGTGGGGTGGCCGAAGTCTGTAACATGTTAGGTGCATAATCTACAGTTCCCAGGTTTGAATCCTAACTGAACAAGTGTTGAGATTTAGCTCTGCTAATCCCTACCCTGCCCTTGAGAAGTGAAAGAACATTGATAGACTTGGAAAAAACACTGTCAGATGTGACATAAAGTCATGGCCCAATGTGCAGGAGAGCTATAATCTGTGCATTTAAAGAACACACTGCACATCTTCTGTCTCTCTACTAATTGCTGTCCAATGGGTCTTCTTTCCCCAGTCATCTCTGAGTTCTTCGGGTTCTTGTGACCTGGCCATTTATCCTATTGTGTGCAAAAAAGTGCCAGTCAGAGGTAAAACAACCCAACCTGCAATACCCAAATTCTGGTCTCAACTTCCTGCATTCAGAATTTTCTCCTCTACCTCTTGTTCTGCCCTTGATTGTTTTCTGTTGAGTGGGATGTTAAGCTGTTGTTCATGCGCAGGAGAGTCATTCCTTGTGCACATAAAAGAACCTATTGGATGGCCTTAATATGAGGCACCATCTGTCTCCTAACAGCTGTCCAGTGGATCCCCATCCCCAACCTTCTCTGAATGTTTGGTGTCTTTGTGACTTGGCAATTTAGGCTGTGTGGAAAAAAGTGCCACTCAGAGGTAAAGCAATCCAACGATTGTCTGTGATTGGTCAACTACTAAAGAAGAAATGGAAGCAAATGATGTTAATACTTGGAATGTCAGAACCATTATGAAGAACTATTACAACGACACTTCAGTGCCAACAAAATACCACTTTGCCACCATCCAAACAAAACAGAAAATCTAATCATTAATATGGCCTTTTGCTTGAAGAAGTTTGGTGATTACTGATGTATGTTCCTTGACTGAAGGCGGGGGTGGCTGGCTCGTAATCTGTAGTTCCCAGGTTCGAGTCCCAGCTGGGTAAGCGTTGAGATTTATCTCCGCAAAATTCCCCGCCCTGCCCACGGTCAGTAGGGGACACCGATGGGCTTGGAAAGGCCGCCGTCCGTCGGATGGGACGTTAAGCCGTGGCCCCGTGTGCGGGAGAGCCATACCCTGTGCACATTAAAGAACACGCTGGATGGCCTTGACGGGAGGCTACCATCTTGTCTCCCAACAGCTGTTCCAGTGGGTCCCCTCCCTCAACCTCTGAGCCTTCGGGGTCCATGTGACCTGGCCATTTAGCCCATCGTGTGCAAAAAAGTGTCGCTCAGAGGTAACCAAACCCAACCCAATTCTTGACCGACAAAAAAAAAAACTCCAGTGATTCAATCGAAGTCAAAACTTGGTTCTTAAGACAACACATGCAGAGCCAACTCAGATGATGGGGTGTCATCCAGTGCCCAAGGTTATGGATCCTACAACTGAACATTGTGTGTGTTTAAAAACATTCTGAATTATTAAGTTATATAACTGCTGTAAACTTTTATGCATCTATTTTTTAATAAAAGTTTTTTTTATTTTAGATTGAAATTAAAATATGCAAAACTAATTTTCTCCTGTTTTAATTTGTTAAATTTTGCTTTGCCTAAGACCATGCAATATAGCCAACTTGAGCACATAGTATGGTATAGTTAGTAGTGGACAACTTTTTTCTGCCATGTGTCACATATTGGAAATGTGTAAATGCCATCTAGTGGCAGAAACTCGAACTGTATGAGTAAATTTAATTTCCGATTTTTCAGAAATCGGGTGCTTGTCATTGACAAGAGCTGTGCATGTTACAGGTAGGTCACCATTGGTATAGTTCAGAGCCCTTATTACTTGAAACCTTGGGGCGGGGGTGGCTCAGTCGGTAGCGCTCCAGGCTCGTAATCTGTAGTTCCCAGGTTCGAGTCCCAGCTGGGTCAGCGTTGAGATTTATCTCCGCAAAATTCTCCGCCCTGCCCACGGTCAGTAGGGGACACCGATGGGCTTGGAAAGGTCGCCGCCCGTCGGATGGGACGTTAAGCCGTGGCCCCGTGTGCAGGAGAGCCATACCCTGTGCACGTTAAAGAACACGCTGGATGGCCTTGACGGGAGGCTACCATTTGTCTCCCAACAGCTGTTCCAGTGGGTCCCCTCCCCCAACTTCTGAGCCTTCGGGGTCCATGTGACCTTGGCCATATAGCCCATGGTGTGCAAAAAAAGTGCCGCTCAGAGGTAAAACTACCCAACCCAACTTGAAATCTTGATCTGCAGTGGTAGTTCTTTGGTGCAGTATATAACATGCTGCTAAGAAGTTGTGGGTTTGTATACCACCCTGCCCTAGAGTTTTTCTATCCTTAAAATTTGGATCATATACTTATTTGGAACTCGAATATTACAGAACAAAATCTCATTTTCTAATAATATTTTGTAAACTTAAGCGAGAGAAAAAAAAACATACAACAGACAGAAAGTATCCAATATTTAGGCAGAATTTGAGTCCAGCCCTCTTTATTGTGCAGTGAAAAACACTCCTCTGGATCGTACGTTTATTCCCCAACAAAAGCATTATCACCTGTAATATTCATTCACAATTGAAAACATATGACGTCAGGACTCAAGCTTCATGCCTTCCCTCCCCCCGTATTGAAGTTGGATTCTTTAATCCAGGTGTTCCCAAATTTCTTTCATTGAAATGAAAAAGTTCTATTATGTAAATGGCTACTGCACAGTTAATAGTTAATATTCTCCTGGTACACAGGAACCATTTGTAAAGTGTTTGTTTAATCACACCAATGACAAAAAGTAACAATAATTAGATTTCTTAGCAACTGCGCATTGTTTGTTTAAACCTCATATTCACTTAAAGAGGATGAAATATATCAAGGTTCATTTTCCTCTGTAATTAATGAAAGATACCCAATAATTTTTTAGGGGCGGGGGTGGCTCAGTCGGTAGCGCGCCAGGCTCGTAAGCTGTAGTTCCCAGGCTCAACGCTGACCCAGCTGGGTCAGCGTTGAGATTTATCTCCGCCAAATTCCCTGCCCTGCCCACGGTCAATAGGGGACACCGATGGGCTTGGAAAGGCAGCCGCCCATCGGATGGGACGTTAAGCCGTGGTCCCGTGTGCGGGAGAGCTATACCCTGTGCACGTTAAAGAACACGCTGGATGGCCTTGACGGGAGGCTACCATCTGTCTCCCAACAGCTGTTTCAGTGGGTCCCCTCCCCCAACCTTCTCTGAGCCTTCGGGGTCCATGTGACCTGGCCATTTAGCCCATCGTGTGCAAAAAAGTGCCGCTAGGTGAAACAACCCAACCCAATAATTTTTATCAGACGGAATGATGTAAAATAACAAAATACACAAAAATAGAAGCTTCTGGGAGTTAGATTTTACCAAAATACTTTTTCATCAAACAAAAACATTTTTTTTTGTGAACAACTGTTTTGTATCTAACTAGCAAGAAAAATATTCATTGCTACTGCAAGTAGGACAGAAATATTTAAAAAAAATCCAGTATTATTCAATACACTCACATTCTATGAAAATATATTGTTTGTTGTTAAGTAATTAGAAGAGAATCAGTTAAAACAGCAACTAAGGCATCAAAGGCTTTCCGGTGTAAATGTACATTATAAATACAACAGCAACAAATTGTTTTACTACTAGCTCAGTTTCTCAGTAATGACTGAAATCACAGTGGCACAGATCATGGCCTCTTAAACCGCATACAGTTAGTTAACTGTGTGGCAGTCACTACACACAGCTAGATCACATATTACTTACCAGAACATATATGACACAATATTCACATCACATAGTTTTTTTTTTTGGACTGCTCATATTAGACTATTTCCTGCGCACTTTGATTCGAAAAGTCACATTTCACTTGTTAGTTCATGTCCAGTCCATGCCATTTAATGTATGCAGGAGTGTTTTTTCCAAAGAGCTGAAAAATGTCCTGTTTAAAATTGATCGTTTCACTTCCTAGCCCATGATAAACTTTGCACAAGTGGCTAAGATAGTTCTGTGTTGCTACTAGCAATGTATTTAACATTTTGTCACCAAACTGCAAATCAGCTTTTTTTTAGCCAAAGTTACCCATTCCTCTAATTAAAAAGCTGTAGGTATGTCCTTTTTATAAAGTCATGTTAGTCAAATTTTCGTAGACCACAGCACATGGATCTAGTGATCGTGTTGAATCATTTAACACATCTAAAACTCCTTGAAGAATTTGTGTCAGAGAATGACCCCTGTTAAAAATAAAAGTTTTTCTTCCCTGCACTTTTTCTAGGATAAATCTTCTGATCACTAGTAAGTCCCTTCTGATTAATGGCATGTTCTGGCACAGCCAATCTGAAGGCACAATGGCATATAATATTAGGCTGAAATCTCAAGATCACAGATAATTCTAGAAAAATCAAGGCGTTTCAGTAGCTGTTTCACTAGTTTCCATGTTCGTTAATATCCACAGTCTGGCACTTAGAACACTGTTGTATACAATGGTCTGTTTTATATCACAGTTGTAGGGAGCTGGCTGAATACCTTGGAGTTCCCACTGTCTTCCTTTACTGATGCAAAGCAACGCGGTTCCAGCATCGACCTTCGGACAAAAAGATAAAAAAAAATTCAGATAATTTTGGGGGAACGTTTTAACACTTTCACAACAAAATACATAAAACATTTAATTGTTCTAATGTTAAATGTGTAATGTACATATGCATGTGTGTACACGTTTAACCAAACGCCAAGCAAAAAATTGGGTTGGGGGTAGCTCAGTCAGTAGCGTGCCAGTCTCATAATCTGCATTTCCCAGGTTTGAGTCCTATATGGGCCAGTGTTGAAATTCATATTCTTAGAACTCCCGTTCTGCCCTCGATCAGTAGGGGACATCGATGGCCTTGAAAAGGCTACCTTCTGTCAGATGAGTTTTGGGTTGTTTTACCTCTGAGCGGCACTTTTTTGCACACCATGGGCTAAATGGCCAGGTCACATGGATCCTGAAGTCTCAGAGAAGGTTGGGGGAGGGGACCCACTGGAACAGCTGTTGGGAGACAGATGGTAGCCTCCCGTCAAGGTCATCCAGTGTGTTCTTTAACGTGCACAGGGTATATCTCTCCCGCACACGGGGCCACGGCTTAACGTCCCATCCGACGCGGCGGCCTTTCCAAGTCCATCGGTGTCCCCTACTGACCGTGGGCAGGGCGGGGAATTTTGCGGAGATAAATCTCAACGCTGACCCAGCTGGGACTCGAACCTGGGAACTACAGATTACCAGCCTGGCGCGCTACCGACTGAGCCACCCCCGCCCATGTCAGATGGGATGCATAGTCCTATGTGAGCAAGAGCCATGCCCTATGCATATTAAAGAACATGCTGAATGGCCTTGACAGGAGGCTGCCACCTGTCTACTCGCTGCTGTCTAGTGGATCTCTTCAGAATCCTTGCAACTGCCATTTAGTCCTTTGTGTGCACGAAAGTGCCACTCAGAGGTAACCCAACCCAAGAAAAATTATTCTACTAAATAATTTTAAAGGAATTAAAAGCAAAACTGGAAATTTTCTACTACTAGGTATAAAAATCAATATAAAGAATTGGACCACTACAATGGAGCTTTCACTGGGTTGGGTTGTTTTACCTCTGAGCGGCACTTTTTTGCACACCATGGGCTAAATGGCCAGGTCACATGGACCCCGAAGGCTCAGAGAAGGTTGGGGGAGGGGACCCACTGGAACAGCTTTGGGAGACAGATGGTAGCCTCCCGTCAAGGCCATCCAGCGTGTTCTTTAACGTGCACAGGGTATGGCTCTCCCGCACACGGGGCCACGGCTTAACGTCCCATCCGACGGACGGCGGCCTTTCCAAGCCCATCGGTGTCCCCTACTGACCGTGGGCAGGGCGGGGAGTTTTGCGGAGATAAAGAGCTTTCACTGAAACTTGACATCGATACAAATGAGTATTCGATGACACTGTTTTGAACTATGTTTATTTCCATGCAATGTTGTTAATTTTCTCTCCTGCAGATGCTTTGTGGGTCATTTGTTTAAATTATTTTGCTTAACTAACGTGAATAAGAAAATAATAAAATTCAATCAATAGTAAAGACATATTACTGTTTACAGAGAATTCAAAAAATAATTTTTCTGAAAATATGAGTTTCGCCTTGTACTTAAATTTATGTTCCTCAGACAAGCCAAGTGTTTCCAGACCAATGGCTCTTCAAATGGCCACATAGAAAAAACATAAAATGGAACATTAAGGGATCAAAGTAAGTTTCTGAGGAGGCCACCGAAACTTAACTGCCAGAAAAAAAAATAGTGAGAATGAAATGCAAAAATTATATTTATTATTTTCATGACAAGCTAATTATAAATTCAAACATAAGTAACATAATTTATATTATAAGCATTGAAATGGTTAGAAAGTTTCCACTGCTCCGGGAGAAGGCAAAGTTACATTTTATAGCTTTTCCCACTTATATTATTGGATTTGGTTTTAGTGAAGTGGATTACCTGCTACCAACAGCTCTTAACCACCTTGATATTGTGAAGAGAGATGATCTTTGTTTGTCACTAACAATACAGCGGACAGATACTGAAAAACTTGCAATTTTGCACCAGCCGTATGGGGTGGGGTGGCTCAGTTGGTAATGTGCTAGGCTTGTAATCTGCAGTTCTTAGGTTCGAGTCCTGCCTGAGGCAGCATTAAAATTTATCTTTGCAAAACTCCCGACCCTGCTCTCAGTCATAAGGGGGCACCGATGAGATTGGAAAGGCCACCATCCTTCAGATGAGATGTTCAGCTCTGACTGCTGGTGCAGGATTTTTGGGTTGGGTTGTTTTTACCTCTGAGTGGCACTCTTTTGCACGCCATGGACTAAATGGTCAGGTCACATGAACACCGAAGGTTCAGAGAAGGTTGGGGGAGGAGACCCACTGGAAAAGCTGTTGGGAGACAGATGGTAGCCTTCCATCAAGGCCATCCAGCGTGTTAACTTGCACAGGGTATGGCTCTCCCGCACACGAGACCACTGCTTAACGTCCCATCCGATGGACGGTAGCCTTTCCAAGCCTATAGGTGTCCTTTACTGACCGTGGGCAGGGCGAGGAATTTTGCGGAAATAAATCTCAATGCTAACCCAACTGGGACTCGAACCTGGGAACTGCAGATTACGAGTCTGGCACGCTACCGACTGAGCCAACCCCACCCTTGCTTGTGCAGGAGAGCCATACCCTGTGCACTTTAAAGAACACACTGGTTGATCTTGATGGGAGGCTACCATCTGTCTCCCAACCTCTCTTTAGTGGGTCCTCTCCCCCAACCTTCTCTGAGCCTTCAGGGTCCTTGTGACCTGGCCATATAACTCATCGTGTGTAAAAAAAAAGTGTTATTCAGAGGTAAAACAACCCAGTGCATCAGCCACAAGTCTCACACTTAATAAAGTGCAATTATCAGAATATTTTTGTTAGTAGTCTTATGCTGCTACTATGCATTTTTTGTCTTTAAGACTTTTCTTGCTACTTAGAAATCAAGTATTGGTTATTAGAATGTATATGATATAAAATTTATATTATAAATAAACAGTGAAGAGAGTAAAGTATTTTTTTTCCAATTAACGGCAGTTATTAGGGTGGGAGTGGGGGGTCATAAAGGTAAATGAAGCTCAGAAGGGGGCCATGAGTAAAAAAAAACTGAGAAACAGTGTTCCTAGACCGCTAAGCTATTAATGGCAAGATTATTATTATAGTAAATTTAGCCTGCTCAAAACTTGACAAAGAACGAATGATTTCAATGAGAAAGGAAACTATAATTAGATCTAATAAAGTGGTCATTTGAATATATGAGATTATGGATTTCATGATTATATCATATGTACTTCATATTGAATTACTATAGAATTTGCATTATATGATTCTGAGTAATCATTTTGATCTGGCTCTTAAAATTAATTTCGATAGAATTAAAACATTAGATTTCAGTTTATTATAAACTTATCTTATTTCCAACTATGTTAATAATCATACCAAAAAATGGAAGATAAATTAATTTTTCCTGCCTGAAATACGTTTCAATAACTTTTCCTTCCAAAAGACGTTTAACAAATATTTTTTTTTGTTTACGATTTTTATGTCCATCGATAACTTCATTCACAGCTTTCCACATATACTAAGAGTACTCACAATATACTACTCCATTCACAAGAAAAACACTGGCAGCATCCCCAAGAAATTTCGGACACTTTCAAGCGATCACCCCTGACAAACAGTAGCTAGAATCATCCCTGACCAACAGTAGTTAGGAACCCAATCTGCTACCCCCAACAACTAATTAGGACTACCCAACTAAATTTGGGATTGATCGTTCAGGTAGCCGCAGAACCTCAGGGAAACTGACAATTTCTGCCACTGATGATGTTACATATCTATCCACACTTTTGTTCATTCCCCCGGAATTATGGCTATTATATAATATTTTAGAGAATTTATCTGTCACTCTGTATGTCTATCTGTTTATTCGATAATTCCTTCTAAAAGGTAAATTGTAGAACCAAAACTCGTATCAATGCACTCACTTGGAATAGGTTTGGAAGCTTGTTACTTTCAGTCATTTACTATATATTAAGGTCTGAGCTATGCCCCAGGTTCGAGTTCCAGCTGGGTCAACATTGAGATTTATCTACGCAAAACTCCCCACCCTGCCCACGGTCAGTAGGGAACACCGATGGGCTTGGAAAGGCCACCGTCCGTCAGATGGAATGTTAAGCCATTGCCCCATGTGCGGGAGAGCCATTCCCTGTGCACGTTAAAGAACATGCTGGATGGCCTTGACGGGAGGCTACCATCTGTCTCCCAACAGCTGTTCCAGTGGGTCCCCTGCCCCAACCTTCTCTGAGCCTTCGGGGTCCATGTGACCTGGCCATTTAGCCCATGGTGTGCAAAAAAGTGCCGCTCAGAGGTAAAACAACCCAACGTTAAAGAACACGCTGGATGGCCTTGACGGGAGGCTACCATCTGTCTCCCAACAGCTGTTCCAATGGGTTCCCTCCCCCAACCTTCTCTGAGCCTTCGGGGTCTATGGTGTAGCCCGAAGTGGAATGGAATAGCCCACGGTGTGCAAAAAAAGTGCCTCTCAGAGGTAAAACAACTCGCAACAACTCTAAGCTATGCCCAGAAATTCTGATATTTTTTTTATGATGTGACAATACCTTAATGGTATGTTTAAAATAACTCACCTGACATGGAGACATCGTTGATTGAGAATGTTGAATGCAGAGAACAGACTGGAGATGCATCCCATTATAATGGCTGCTGCTGTTGCACTCTTCAGCTGGCACTACAGTTACTAGTGCATGGAAATTCAATGGAGTTTCCCCTGCAAAAATTATTCTTTTATAGTTTCAGTTTCTGATTACACAGTATTACAATGCAGTTTCAAAGATTCTATTTTTAACTTGCTCATTTATACCTGACATGTCAGGTGCTCTGACCACTGAGCCGCTGACAAATGAGCCCTTTCGCACAGATACCGGTGCAATCACTGAAAAGGTTTTACGATCAGACACGCATCTGGTCGGAAAGTGCTCCTGGTAGTCTTTGGGTTTCCCTCGCATTCCCGTCTGCAGCTCCGTACGTGAAATGCATGTCCGCCTTGATTCGTGAAACAATCCATGCATTCTGCAATCCACGGTAGAAATGACGACGACTGCGAAAACCAGCGCTTATAAGTTTTCACTGGATCTGTTTCACAAAAAAAAAACTGTCGATCAATTATCCTCTATTGAGCATGGGAGATCTTCAATAAAGAGAGCCTCATTTGCAGTTATAAGGCAGCCACCATCAGCTGTTTCTACAATGAGAGAGTTTAACATCTACAACAGAGGATAATTGATTGGCAGCCAGTAGCTGTGCACCTAACATGTCACCAGGAGGTCATTGGTTCAGATCCGACCCTGCTCAAGACAATTTTCCTCTATGTCCAAGCTGACCTTCAGCATAATAATGTTCAAAACGTTGTTATTATGAAGTGCTGTGATTTAAAATGGGCAACGTCTAGAAAACAAATGGAAACCTCCCACCAATAGCATCTAAATCTGCATAGGGTATCCTGCATGTAGAGTAATGGTTTAACATCCTATTTGATGGATGGCAGCCTTAGAAGCCAATAAGGAACGAAGCATTGCTGTCTGTATTCTTCCAAAATACAGGAAATATCACTTTCTATTGTTTTTTTGAAGGACACAACGCTCCAGGCAAAGATGTCATAGCCACTGAATCAAATACTGACTGAATGTGCTCTTAAATGGAAACAAGAAGCACTTTTCGTCATACAATGCATGGTCGGAACTCAAGCGGTGAAGCGCTAGAGGGCGCTTTCCAGTGAAAACTTATAAGCGCTGGTTTTCGCAGTCGTCGTCATTTCTACCGTGGATTGCAGAATGGATGGATTGTTTCACGAATCTGGAGAGGGTGGACATGCATTTCATGTATGGAGCTGCAGACAGGAATGCGAGGGAAATCCAAAGACTACCAGGAACACTTTCCGACCAGATGCATGTCTGATCGTAAAACCTTTCAGTGATTGCACTGGTATCTGTGCGAAAGGGCTCCTTTTTCAGCGGCTTACAGGATACAGGGCGTGCAAGGAGTGTGAGGACACCACATGTTGCAGAGGAAATTCTAGGTAGGGTTGGAGACCGTCCCAAATGTAGCACACACAAGCAATTTCCCATGCCGTAAGTGTGCCCCAATTGACGGTGTGGAGAGTTCTATGAGATGAACGATTACACCCCTACCATACACAGAGGATGCACGCCTTGACACCTGCAGATTATCGGCCTCGTGTGGATTTTGCACAGTGGTTCCTGCAGCAGACTGCAGCGCAACCGGACTTTGATGCACATGTCTTATTCACTGAAGAATGCACCTTTATACATGAGGGCATTTTTAATACCCACAATTCACATGTGTGGGCCACCAGGAATCCTCACGCCATACGTCCACATTCGTACCAGCGGCGTTTCTCCATAAATGTTTGGGCTGTAATCCTCCATGACCATTTGATTGGCCCATACCTTCTGCCAGCCCAACTGAAAGGGAGAACGTACCTAGTATTTTTACAAGAAGTCTTGCCAGAATTACTGAACCCTGTTCCAGCAAACATTCAAACATGTATGTAGTTCCAACATGACGGAGCACCACCCCATTTCAGCGTTAATGTGCAGAACGCCTTGGATGCACCATTTCCAGGACGATGGATTGGTCGGGATGGTCCCATCGCTTGGCCGCCACGATCGCCCGATCTCTCGTGTCTGGACTTTTTCCTATGGGGCCATATGAAAAGCCTCATCTACGATAGCCCCATCGATTCCAATGAGGACCTTGTTCCCACGATTTCTATTGCCGCTGCTGCTGTTCGAGAAATGCCTGGTGTTCTCGTCCATGTACGCCGATCACTACATCGAAGGTGTGAAGCCTGCATTAATGTTGGCGGTCCCTCTTTTGAGCAGTTTCTGTAATTTGTTCAATAAACTTCTGTACTTTCTGTTCTGTAATTTCTGCAATTGTTTCAAACCTCTTCTGTCATTCTTGTATTTCTTCATTTCCTGACATAGTAACTGCTAACCCCTAGCGCTTCATCGCTTGAGCTCCGATCATGCATTGTATGACGAAAAGTGCTTGTTTAGGTGTGTTCTATCACCCCTTAAAGTTTGGCCCAAGAGTTATGAATCACCTGTATATTAGATGATTATGAGTGACTGATTGAGTTATGAAAGAGTTATGAATCACCTGTATATTAGATGATTATGAGTGACTGATTGAGTTATGAAAGAGTTATGAATCACCTGTATATTAGATGATTATGAGTGGCTGATTGAGTAATTGATAGGGGATCATACTAATCCTAACTATGATGTAGAAATGGTAAAGCTCTGAAAATTTGTACCTAGGGTCATCTGTATTGGATCATAGAGCTCAGGTAAAAAAAAAAATCTTAAATTTGGTCTATGACATTCCCTTCAGGGCAAATAGCTTCAAGGGAAAGGGCTTAGAGGTCAATCCTTGACCTATGAGTGATAGAAACGTGAAAATTAGTGTCATAAATATTAGAAACATTGTGAAATATGGGATCTGGTGGGTACTTCAAAGTCAAAGGTCAAATATCATCTACTGATACTATGTAGCTAAAATTTGGTGACTAGAAGTATTTTGGGTCGTAGATCACAGAAACGTGGAAATTTGAATCTGATGGGTCATTCGAGGTCGGGTGGTCAAATTTCGATATACTGGTGCTAGAGAGCCGTAAATTGGTTAATATAGGCATTTAGATCTTAGATCTCAGAAATGTTAAGAAATTTGAAATTTGGTGTTGTGTTCAAGATCAGATAGAGGTCGAAGAGACAGCATAGGAACCAAAAGTCACTGATTGATTGCTAGTATGGATATATTAGTCATGCATAAAAATGCATTAAGTATGCACTATGTGTAATTCCGTTTGATGAAGAATTTATCCTAAATAGAGCCAGGGCCACCAAATTCAGTATACAGTCCCTCTTTATGATAACTTAAAACAATGTAAGAGTTTGGCTGCACAACCTTATTTCCTTCCCAGAATATATAACCATCCAAAATTGGGGAAGAATTTCTCTTAAACGATAATCACCAAATTCTCTGTATGACTTCCTCTGTTCATATTCAAATTATGAAAAATGAATAATGAAAAGCAATGTATGGATTTGACTCCAAACTTTGCTTCATCACCCTGAAAAAATCTCCCTCTCAAAAAAACTATTTACCCTAAATGTCTAATTAAGATCTAGGCCCACTTAATCCAATAAAGGGCTTCCACTTATCATAAATAAAAGCAATACAAGGTTTGGGCTCCCAAATTTTCCCTCCCATCTCCCATCGATGAAGGTCTATTATCTATATGGGAGTGAGGGGGCTCAGTCAGTAGCACGCCAGACTCATATTTTAAAGTTCCCAGGTTCAAGCCCACCTGGGCCAGCACTGATATTTATCTGTGCCAAATTATGATCCTGCCCTTAGTCAGTAGACACTGATGGGGGTGTAAAGCTGTCAGTCTATCGGATAGGGTGTAAAGCTTTGGCTACGTGGAGTATGTGGGAGAGCCATACTATGTGCATGTTAAGTAACATGCTGGATGGTGTTGACAGGAAGCTACCATGTGTCTCCTCAGGTGTTCAGTGGGTTCTCTTCCCCAACTTTCTCTAAGACCTTGGGGTCCTTGTTGTGATCTGGCTATTTAGCCCATTGTGTGCCAAAAAATGCCACTCAGATGTAAAACAACTTGTCTATGTGCATCAAATATTTAAACACTCCTTAAGTGTCAATAGACTTGCTATTTTGATGACTGGTAGCCATATCGACACTTGCCTGTAATTACTTGATATTAAACATACCTTAGATTAATTGTCACTGTATAGGTTTTATGCAGTTGTTGAATCTTTCTGAGCACAATATTTTGTCATAATCTATGTATATCAGTAGTGTATTTCTTCATAAATACATGCTATGCAACTGTATGACTTACTCGAATCATTTAATATGCTTATTTAATAATTCAAATAAGTCCCAAAGTCACATGCTTTGTATTAATTAATAATTACAATAAATATTTTTTTCAAATTAATGAACAACTTATTAATTTGATTAAAAAAATAAATAAATACCCCCTCAAGCAGCTGCTTGCCACAAAGGTCTGACAGGAGCCTGTCAGTTTATATGCCATAGTAGGAGATCTGAGAGGATGGCAGGACCTCAGCAGAAAAACGACACACACATCCATGACCTAACCTGGGGCTCGAACCCAGGTCCCTTAGATCAGTAGCCAAGCGTGCTAACCACTCGGCCCATTCGAATTTATTACAGTATTATAAATATCCAATTTCTTATGTTAATGCCTTGTTACCTTTTATATATATTAAGATTTTGTTATTAGCTTTCTAAATCTTCCTTTGTGGGGTCTACTTACCCTTCTATTAACCATTGTTATTAATTTTTGTTACTAATTATTTAAGCATTTAGACACATTGTGTGCAAAAAAATTTGGTTCATAGACAAACAACCCAAACCATTAACTTTTTTTTAGAAATTAATAAAAGAAATATACAAGTTGTATATAGAATATTTTTTTTCAAAAATTAATAATGTTCTAAGAAATTTGTACTAACCTGAATTATTTTTATTCCATCCTGCAGCAAAGCACTTCTGATTTGGTTGTACTGGAAGCTCAGGTAAACATACTCTATGGGAAAATGTATTGAAGAGTATTTTGTCTTTTAACATGACCAGAGCTAAGTCATTAGTAGTAAAGATGGATTCATTCCCATTGCCAGGATGGGGTATTATCTGTTTCACTAGATGATGCTGAGTAGCAGGCATAGGAGAATTAGGATCAACCAAACCGCCAAGAAACACCCAATTGTCTGGTTTCAAAAACCTATCTCTGTAATGACATGAAACAAGAATTATTTGCTAGAGGACAGAAGAAAACTTCAATGATCAATATATAAATCAGTAAAGAAACCTTGCTTGCCTCTTTTTTTCTTTAAGATTTTGTGCTTAAATGTCATTTAAACATCTGGAAGAGCAGGTCTCCGGGTATTTATTCATTTTTTTATTTGGGAGGGAGGGGGGTGGTGCAGCTGAGAATAAGACCTGAGTAAGGTTTCCAGTTACAAAAATATTCCACTGGACAGGAAAGGTTAAAATCATATTCTCTATGGCAGTGTCTCGCAAACTTTTTTACTCTGCGGCACACTGAATCTAATTTTTTTTTCCGCGGCACGCCTAAAAAAATTTTTTTTGATGGTTACGTAAAAAGAGGAAAATTGAAGTTTCGTTAAATGCATTTTATTTAAAATTTAGATATGAACATACTTCAATGGGATGGATGAGCTTGCTTCTGCGAACAAATTTGCATTATTCTTGGCTGAAAGTTAGATAAACACACTCGCATCTCTTCATCAATCATCTGAAGCCGCTCACGCCTTTTAGATTTAATTTCAGTCAATGATGAGAATCCAAGTTCACAAAGATAAGACGAGCCGAAGGGTAACAAGGCTCGAATAGCTTTTGTGCTCAATTCAGGATATTGAGGTTATCAGGATATTGAATTCAGGATATCTAGTGTCAATTTGAAAATCTCTCGCGGCACACAGTTTGCGAGACACTGCTCTATGGAATACAGTTCTATAGTTGTTTTTAAATCTATTTTTAGTTTGTCAGGTATATATCATGAGGCTAAAATAAAATTATTCAAACAACTATTTTAGATTTCAAAGAAGGTAAACAAGTTTTAAGATTTCGTATAGGACAGCCTGATTCTTGGGGGTGTGGGTCTGGACTCTTGATAATCCCCCCTCTACCCCAAGGGTATGTCCCTGCTTCCAGTGAATCTCTAGACATCTGCCAATATGAAAGCAGGCTGAATCCAAAAGAATATATTTTACTTTTTGAATCCTTAAAATATACTGTTAGCAAATTTTTCTATGGCATAAAATAAATTTTCCAATAGATTATAAAGTTACATGATAATTATGTTGTGTGTTAAAGAAAAATTTCAGTTTTGAGAGTTTTCACCAGCTTAATCTAAGAAATAATTAAAAATGTAAGCCAATAAGAATGAAGTTTAAAAATTCGAGTTGGTTCTTTGTTAGGTTGCTGAAAAAAAACCTTTCTGGTATAAATTTCTGACAATTTTCTGTTTTGATTAATTGTAATAATGGAAATTTTCTAATATGTTTAACAGGAAGTATATAGAATTGGTAAATTCAAAGTTTTGAACATTTTCCCTAACGAAAAAGTCCAGAAACTTCAAAGCAAAATACCAGAACAATTTTATTTGTTTGAAAGAAGTGCTATAAATACCAATACTCTAATTCAGTGTCTCGCAAACTTTTTTACTCTGCGGCACACTGAATCTAATTTTTTTTTCCGCCGCACACCTAAAAAAGAATTTTTTATGGTTACGTAAAAAGAGGAAAATTGAAGTTTCGTTAAATGCATTTTATTCAAAATAAATATAATAATAAATATAATTAATCATAACTCGGTGTTTGTTTTAAATATTTGTCCATTCTATGGCTTAAAATAAACAAAAATTAATACCAAAATGTGAAAAAAGCTTGATAAATACTTATAAGATCCCAGTTGATAAAATCTGAAAGATTTTTATTAAAGCACGTCGATAGCACGTAGATATTAAAGCACGTCGATAACACAAGTCAAGTCAAAATTAAATGTTTGGAATATCTAGTGTCAATTTGAAAATCTCTCGCGGCACACTTGGAATTTCTCGCGGCACACAGTTTGCAAGACACTGTTCTAATTAGTCCTTTTTAATACCCTTATTCATTCACTATTCTTAGAGTTATGGTCTCCAAACCTTTTCGATCATGCACCCCTATATCAGAAAAAAAAATAGCATGCACCCCTATATCAGAAAAAAAAATAGCATGCACTCCCAATTATGTATGGAGATAGATATTTATTTTATGTGTACAACTGAAATAAGATGAAAATAAACATAAAAATCCATTTAAAATTTAAATTAATCCTAAACCTGGCAACCATGCTCTCTTTGCCCTACACATTGTGTGCCCAGACATCATTATGAAACTAAGCAATCTCATGTATGTAAAAAAAAATAAATGTAATGTAAACATAATTAATATAATTGTGTAATGTAAACATAATAATATGTTTATATATACACAATCGTATCAGAATAATATGGGGGCGGGGGTGGCTCAGTTGGTAGCGCGCCAGACTCGTAATCTGCAGTTCCCAGGTTCGAGTCCCAGCTGGGTCAGCATTGAGATTTTTCTCCGCAAAACTCCCCGCTCTGCCCACGGTCAGTAGGGGACACCGATGGGTTTGGAAAGGCCGCCGTCCGTCGGATGGGACGTTAAGCCGTGGCCCCATGTGCAGGAGAGCCATACCCTGTGCACGTTAAAGAACAGGCTGGATGGCCTTGACGGAAGGCTACCATCTGTCTCCCAACAGCTGTTCCAGTGGGTCCCCACCCCCAACCTTCTCTGAGCCTTCAGGGTCCTTGTGACCTGGCCATTTAGCCCATGGTGTGCAAAAAAGTGCCGCTCAGAGGTAAAACAGAATCAGAATAATATGACCACCTACCATTCGTATTATTAGGTAGGTGGTCATATTATTCTGATACGACTGTGTATATATTAGCATTTTTCATTATTTTTCTTCATATTTCTTTTCTGGAAATTTAAAATCTTTCTAAAAAAATTGATAACTTAGAATCATTAAATTTTTTTCATGTACCCAACTTTGGAGACCACTGCTTTAGAGAAAAAAAGTGCTCATTTTACACAATTCTTATATTTAAAACAAAGACAGCTCATTTCATATCAGCTTCCAGAGTTAATGTGACAGCATGTATTCTCTATAAATGAAAATATAGTAGGAAATCCAAAAGCATTACCTGAGTATTAAGCAACTAAGAGATGTCAGTACCCATTGTGGTGACAGAATACTTGATGTGCAGATTGCAGGTTGTGTAACCATTTGAAGAAATCCAAGGGATGGCCATTTCTCAAAACCTGCAGCTAAGGGTTCCGTTTCATTGGATTCAAGTTTCAAAGTCCAGTTCCCACAGGTACCTGTTGAAAACAATAACCATAATTCAAATTCAAATTTATTTCAACCATATATTGTAATTCTTAATTTACTTAAACACTGCAATAAGGTTAGGTAGCTTGTAAAGATAACTCTAATACTTTCATAAGTAGTATATGTAATGCCCTACCAAAATATTAAGAATTTCCACGTTATGCCAAAGGGAATCTAACTTCAAAGCTCTATAACTTGCCTGGGGCGGGGGTGGCTCAATTGGTAGCATGCTAGGCTCATAATCTGCAGTTCCCAGTTTTGAGTCCCACCTGGGCCATCTCTGTAAAATCCACACCCTGTCCTCAGCCAGTAGGGGACACGATAGTCTTGGAAAGGCTGCCATCCATCAGATGAGACATTAAGCTCTGGCCCCGTGTGCAGGGAACCATCCATATGCACATTAAAGATCACTCTGGATGACCTTGATGGGAGGCTACCATTTGTCTCTTAACAGCTCAAAGAGATCAGGGGGTGGGGACCCAATCCCCATCTTCTTTGAGCCCTCAGGATCTTTATGACTTGACCATTTAGTCCATTATGTGCAAAAAGTGTTGCTCAGAGGTAAAATAACAATAACAACCATAACTTCTAAAATATGCATTTAATGGAAAATATGATAGAAAAAAATAATGGTCATAATCAAATCTGTTTAAACCTCGATTTTTAACAATATTCATTGAGTATTTAAAACATTTATGGAAGCTGGACTTTTAACAATAAATTATATTTTTAAAAATATCATTCACAATTACTGAATACTGAAATAATTATTAAATAAACTTCTAAAATGTATATTTATTTAATTAAATGGATTGAAACAATACTTAAATTTTTATTAATTTCTGAGGTATATTCTTAAGACACATTAATGTTGTGAAATATTCTGGCTTCCATAACTTTTTAAATATGAACGAATATTGTTGAAAATCAAAATTGAACTAGATTTGATAATGATATGTAATTTATATTCAGTCACATTTCTCCATTAAATACTTTTCAATTTCCATATTATGTCAATGGGGAGCTAACCTCGAAGCTCTATCTTCGAGGTTAGCTTCCCATTGACATAATATGGAAGTTCTTTAATATTTTGGTAGGACAATGTACAATTTTCTAAACATATTTTCCAAATGTTGTATACTTTTGTGATAAATATGTATTATATTGAATCAAGGGAGTATACATAGTCGTATCAGAATAATATGACCACCTACCAAATAATGGGAATAACCAACCTTGGCCCGGATGACAGCGGCGAGACGATGTGGCATGGGCACAATGAGGCACTAGAAGGTAGGCAGAGCCACACTTGCCCATTCGGGCTCCAGCAGAGCACGGAGGTTCCAGAGATGACGTGGTTGTGGGTCCACACGCCGAACCTGTCGACCCAAATAGTCCCACAAGTGCTCTATGGGATTGAAGTTGGGCGATTTCTTCGCCCATGGAAGAAAGGAGACATCGCTGTCGTGTTCCTGGAACCAGTCACCCAACTTAGTGAGATGGCAGGGCGTATTGTCCTGTTGGTAGACACCATTAACACCAGGATAAACATCCATCATGAAAGGATGCATGTGGTCAGCGAGGATGGACAACGAATAAGATTCGCGACAACCTCGGTGCACCGCAGTACTGTGACTGCATATCACCTTAAGGGATTGCCACTGAAATTACTATAAACTAAAAAGGCTCCTATCAATTTAGATTGCCTTATCAATTGCCTATATACAGCGGGAGAAGACCTAATGTGAAGAGAGAAGCACTACTTGGGATTTTATTAGTCTGCTTGAAGATATAATCATTGAGGTGCAGTGAGAGTGGGATCTTTTTAAAATTTTGAGTGTTGCCTAGGAATATGCCCAACACTCACTGAATTTTGCCAAAACATACCATGCCAATATATAAATAAAAAGATCTTAGCCTTTTGAATTTTGAGCCAGATAATAAAATGAAGTCCTAGCTTTTAGAGTCCTCTGCAGTAGAGGCTCCTAGGTACTTCCATCGAAAGCCACACCTCGAGGGACTCCAAACATCTCGGCATGACCCCAACTTCGTCCTCTCCATCGAGCCGGGCACCCACAGCCCGCTCGCCGTCTCGGCCTATACCATGCCGAGGCCGCTTCGGTGACACCTGGCCAGTAATCCCGACAAACCCAGCCGGCAGCCCTCCCACAACCCCGACAAAGCTTTCAGCCTACCGGGGCTCAAAACACTGCAGCACCCGGACCCCACTTCACAGAGGAACCCAAGTTCCTCCACTGCAAAAGCCATAAAGTCCAAATCTCATTCATGTGGGACTCTTAGTTTGGCTGTTCCATCGATAAGCCCGCTGGCCAACAGTGGCCAACTGAGGCTGCAAGCCTCCAACTTCTACCTCTCCATTTGTTCACAGGCCGAGGCACCCACAGAGCATCCATCCACCTACTTATCACAGAGACCGCATCAGAGAGCCCATGGACGAGTGTACAAGGAGGTGCACAACTCAGTCTGCAGATCTCCCCGATGGGCCCCAGAAGACAGGGTTCCCCAAGCCCCGTCCGGGGCCCTTAGAACAGCCCCTCAATCTCGGCTGTGACCCCCAGCTTCGCTGGTGGACAAGTCAATAAGCTGACTGGACCGGCCCACCCAAGCGGTCCGCCAGCCCTCAACAGGCCCCCCTCCACCGGGGGCCACCGGACTTCAACACCAGAGCGCCAGCTATCTGAGCCCAACTTCTCAGAGGCGCCTAGGCCCCCCCCTCGTCAAGGATGTCCGCCATTGGCATTCAAGGACCCATCCAGTGATACCAGCGGTCTCAGGCCATACCGGAAAACGTCCCCCAGACATACCACCGCCAGCCTGTACTTGACTGACAAGCATGTCTGGGTGTTGGTTCTCGTGTGTTTGACACCGTATCCACCACCAGCCGTCATTTCTGTGGAGTAGAAACCTCGATTTGTTGGAGAAGACAACCTTTTCCCACTCTTGCACTGTCCAATGATTGTAGTCCTGTGCGAACTGCAGGCGTTGTTGCTGATAGACTGTGGTTAACATGGGTGCCTTTACGAAGCGTCAACTCTGGAGACCCATGCATAACAGGGTTCATTCTACTGTTATCGGGGACACATACCTGGGTACCCCAGCGTTCCTTTGAGTGGTTAATTGCTGCACTGTTGCATGTAGATTGCTCTTTACCAGTTGATGAAGGCGACGTTCTCCTCTGGGGTCGATAATCTTTGGGGCTCCACATTTATGACGTTTGTTACAGTACACTGAGTTTTAACTGAGTTTATCAGTTAAAACTCAGTGTGCCAGCAGTCCATTCTTGGTACACCCTTACTACAGCACCTTGCAAACAGCCCACAAAGTCTGCTGTTTTCGAGATGCTTCCACCCCTTGAGCCGTCCCATGGCCGAGTGGTTAGTGCGCTTGGCTACTGATCTAAGGGACCTGGGTTCGAGCCCCGGGTAAGGCATGGCTGTTTGTGTCGTTTTTCTGCTGAGGTCCTGCCATCCTCTCAGACCTTCTACTATGGCATATAAACTAACAAGCTCCTGTCAGACCTCTGTGGCAAGCAGCTGCTTGAGGGGGTATTTTTTTTTCCACCCTTGGCGCAGTAGTCCATGATCATTCCTTTTTGAATGTCGGTCAAATCAATACCTCTGCCCATTGTGCTCACATTACACACTGCGGCTCATCTGTCCTGGTCGGCCGCTTATATCCTCGTGTGGTTGACCTTGTCATGTGCACTCTGTGACGTGCCTGGATGGGAACACTGTGATTCCATGGGTGGTTATATTATTTTGATATGACTGTGTATTGTGTCACCCGAGATCATAGATGATCATGATAGATCTGAGATCACCCGAGATCGAGATCAATGGTTGGCCTGAAAATCTCGGTGATAGAGTTTAATCTTAAAATTAGTGGAAAAAGACAAGCTGGCATTAGTTCAACTGGAAGAATACTCTGGCATGTTTCTGGAGAGATGCGGGTTCAAATCCCGTATGTCGGCGAACATTTTTTTTCCACAAAATATTTATTGATCTAGAACAGAGTTGAGGAATCCAAAATTTGGCTCATTCAGGAAATTTATTTCTAAGAAATAATTTTTTCATCAGATTCTCGGTGGCCTAGTGGTTAGCTTGCTTGGCTATTGATCTTACGAACTTGGGTTCAAGCCTTGAATAAAAGGATATTATGCTGGCAGGCTCGGGGCGGGGGTGGCTCAGTCGGAAGCGCGCCAGGCTCGTAATCTGTAGTTCCCAGGTTCCAGTCCCAGCTGGGTCAGCGTTGAGATTTATCTCCGCAAAAATTCCCCACCCTGCCCACGGTCAGTAGGGAACATCGATGGGCTTGGAAAGGCCGCCGTCCGTCGGATGGGCCGTTAAGCCGTGGCCCCGTGTGCGGGAGAGCCATACCCTGTGCACGTTAAAGAACACACTGGATGGCCTTGACGGGAGGCTACCATCTGTCTCCCAACAGCTGTTCCAGTGGGTCCCCTCCCCCAACATTCTCTGAGCCTTCGGGGTCCATGTGACCTGGCCATTTAGCCCATGGTGTGCAAAAAAAGTGTCGCTCAGAGGTAAAACAACCCAACCTGGCAGGCTCCTGTAAGATGTATGTAGCCAGTAGCTGCTTGAGGGGAAATTTCTTTATTTGTTCATTAACTGGCATTACAAAAAATGTTAAAATTTTTCGAAGCCTAATTGTTTGAAACATCTTGGCCAGTCTTCCCTATGCTACTTATTGCATATGAAAGAATTATGTATAATTGCTAAATTTCATACTTGGTATTTTGCATTTAATTGATATTCTGTGTGCACTTGAAAAAAAAAGGCAATATTATTATTAAAAATGCATTACATTTCACCTTCCAATATTGAATTCTATAAACAGACATGTGTGGAAGATGTGAAAGTTTGTTGCCATCCGAAAACAGTCATGTTCATCATTGTTATGCGAGATTTGAATTGTTTTACCTCTAAGCATCACTTTTGTGTACACAATGGGGCATAGGTCAGGACCCCCCCCCTGCCACAGAGTGAAGAAGGGGATCCCCTGGACAACTGTTACGAGAGAGATGGAAATGTCTCATTAAAATCATCTAGCCCATAGCAAGACCTGAACGTAGATGGAGTCATGACTTAACACCTCATCTGATGAGTGGCAGTAAGAGGGGGGGGGGGGGGGGGGGGAGAAGTAAAATTGAGCTGGAAAAATGTAGAAGGGGGGCAAGAGACTGGATTTCCAATGCAGTGTAACATTCCCCCCTTGGATTTACAGGTCTTTGGAAATAGTTCTTGAAAAATGCATGAAATGAAATAAATTTAGTAATTTTTTGCCTCTATTACCCTTATTAGCATTCTAAAGGGGGAGTGGGGGGGTCATGCTCCCTAAGATCCCACCTCTAGATCTGGCCCTGATAGCATTCTCAAAATTTCGTGACGTATTTTGCTACTTAATTCACTTTTTAAGAAAAATATATCGGAGTGCACTTTTGATGCATTCTGATAGAAAATATTTCACTCTGTATGATATGGTTGATCGCAGTTCATAGATTTCAAATTAGGTCAGCCTGGGACCAAATTGTCAAGGGCTCAGTTGGTAGTACACCAGGCTCATAAACTGCATTTCCCAGGATTGAGCCCCACCTGCACTAGTGTCGAGAGTTATCTCCACTAAACCCCGCCCTCGGTCAATAGGGGACATCAGTGAGCTTGGAAGGCTTCCCTCTGTTAAATGGGACGTTAAGCTGTGTTCAGGGAGCCATATTCTGTGCACGTTAAAGAAAACTCTGTGTGGTCTTGACAGGAGGCTGCCATCTGTCTCTCAACTGTAAGTCCCTTTCCCCCAACCTTCAATGAGCCTTGGGGTGCTTGTGACCTTGCCATTTAGCCCATTTTGAGCAAAAAAAAAGTACTGCTCAGAGATGAAAACCCTAACCCAAATTATCAAAGTGCATGACTACTAATTAAGCCGTCCCATGGCCGAGTGGTTAGCACGCTTGGCTACTGATCTAAGGGACCTGGGTTCGAGCCCCGGGTAAGGCATGGATGTGTGTGTTGTTTTTCTGCTGAGGTCCTGCCATCCTCACAGACCTTCTACTATGGCATATAAACTGACAGGCTCCTGTCAGACCTCTGTGGCAAGCAGCTGCTTGAGGGGGTATTTATTTTATTTTTATTATGACTACTAATTAGAGAGAACTCGGTTCTTGCTAGTTCAGAGTTCCAGAGTGGGTTAGCAGACAGAGAATGGATGTTGTTTTCAATGTTGGTTTTCTCCTGAGTTGTCGCCTTCCTCACAGTTCTTTTCAGTAGCATATTATACTGACAGGCTATGATGAAAAAGACCTCTGTGGCAAGCAGCTGCTTAAAATATTTGTACTCTGTATAAATAAAAATTCGAAGGTAATGAATAGAACTATGAAAGTGTAAATAAAATTATGAAGGTAATTGTTAACTTACCATCGTTAAGTATCCTGTGATCTACAGTTGTATCATACGTTCTTGTTGTAGCATGAAGTACTGCATCTGTTGGGATAATTTCTTTCTCATCACGAACATCTTTGATCATCATTGGCCCAGATTCCTCTCGGAAAAGACCTTCAGTTTCTCTGTGTGTATTCTGATCTATAGACTCGATATTCGTTTTTTCTTCTGCATTTGGTAGAGTAACAAGATCACTTTTTATTTCAGGATGCAAGTTAAACTCTTTGTTTACCATAGTTTTGTGATTTTCAGAAGTTGTTGTGGATAGAAACAGACCAGTATTTACCGATGAGACTTTAAGGTTGGTGTCTACCTCTTTTTCATTCTCAAAGTTTTTATTATTTTGCTGCAAATTTGATACTTTTTCAGAATCATCTACATTTTCATTTTTCATATCTGCTTGTAGATTCATTTCTGGTTTTGTCATTGGATAGAAGAGAAGATCAGAATTAGAAAAGTCATTTGCTGTTGTTTCTTTGATTGGGAATGGTGGAATGGTCGTCGTCCTTCCTGCTTCTTGTCTTTGTTGTTTAACTGTAGCAAATCTATCCCCAGAATCGAAGATATTTTCACCTGGATGCATATCTCTGCTTTCTGCAAACTGTGTTTCAAGTTCTCTTTCTCCAGCCATTCCAGTCTCCGGTTCAATTCGAAGTTTTTCCATCATACCAGTCTCCCCATTAGGAATGTTGCTGAAAACAAGAAATGGGGATTCACCAATTACTCGACTTCCATGATATTCTTGAAAATCAAAAACTGTAGCTGCTGTTTCACTATTCACACTCTCCTGGGTAGTGTCAGTAGTTGCAGGTATTGTAAAATTTGGAGCAAAAGTATTTACAGGAAATATGTTTTCTGGCACTGTAACTGGAATGTCACCACGAGAATTTTCATTGCCAATGTTTTCGGTTTGCTGTGTAGTTATATCAACAGGATTGATGTCGCTATTAGAAGTGAATGCGGAAGTTAAACTGGATGTGGGGCTCTCAATGTTGGTTGCTTGATGACTGTAAGGTAAGCCACCATCAGAAAGCATAGAATCATCGGAATGAGATAAAACTTCTGAAGTAACTGACGGATGACTAGAAGAATATGGTACCACAGAAAGTGTTGTTTCATCCTGTTTAGAAGTTGATGTAACTGTCTTTGCTTCCAACCCACTTTGTGCATCGGCAAGAATAGGAGCAACTGTGGAAAAGTGAGGATATTCTGTAGGACCCAGGAATGTTTCTGGAGTCGTATTCAAAGTTATAGGGTTTTCAACAGTAATTGGAAAATCAATTTGAATGCTGCTTTCGTTTTCTCCTCCTAAACTGATTTCAGAAATTGTTTCATTATTTGGCATTTTGCTTGTTGTTTCCAAAAGAATTGTGGAATCAGAGAACCCAGAAGAAGAAAATACTGATTCTGTTTCTAATGGCTGTTTGAGATTGGAGGATTCAATTGTTTCGTTAAGTTCTTGAGGTAAGGTTTGAGATACAGATTCATATTCATCTTGAAGATTAGCAGTAGATGTTATATTTGTCCCATTAATCGTTATTTCTTCTTCTTTATCTGTTGACAGTTCTTCTATAAATGTTGTCTGATCAGTAGTGGCATTTTCTTCTGTATAGATATTTGTAAAGTTATTAGGTGATGTTGAAACGTCTATGAGTGATGTGTTATCTGCATAAACATCAGAACTAATTATCGTTGTATCTTCCATATTATAAGGAGTAGTTGTTTCATCAACATGTCGATGATCCATTGTTATCTCTGTTTCTGTCTCATTGAATTCCTTTTCTGTAGTTGATATTGGAGGTAAAGTTGATGTTGTAGCTTCAATATTTTCTATCTCCTTTTCTGTAGTTGATATTGGAGGTAAAGTTGATGTTGTAGCTTCAATATTTTCTATCACCTTTTCTGTAGTTTCTGTGATTTCCAGTTTAGAAGTGGTGACTTCAGTAGGTCCAGGTGTAGTAGGAGGCAATTTAACATACATCGTGTGGTCATAAGGCACTAGGTATTGCTTCTGTCCTGTGACTTGGTCAATAAACTTTCTCATGGCGAAAATATTAGAGAAGACTGGGGGATGTTGCTTATAAATTCCACAGTAACGCTGGTAAGTCAACATTCCTGCCAAATACCACTCATTTAACCCAGACAGGCATGCCAGTGGAGTACCTTCATCGTTCTGAAGATTGAAAAAAAGTATCAAATTAGAATCACAGCTACAGAAATATAAATGTCAGTTATCTATTTTAATGTACATGAGAGAAATGTATACTGAAAACGCATATTCAGTGAGTTTGGTTGATTTAATAGGGGAGAATCTGTGCTATTTAGTTTCAGTTATATGTAGAAGAATAGAATTTAGAAATTTCTATCACAGCAGTATCATACAGCTGTACTGCAAGTAGATGTTCAGCAATGAGATCTTAAGCGGTTCTCTTTGTGCAAGAGAGCCACACCCTCTGCATGTTAAAGAAAACACTGGATGGCTTTGACAGGAGGCTCCCATCTGTTTTCACACAGCTGTATAGTACATAACCATCCCTAAAAAGCTACAACGTTTTGGGGTATTTGTAACCTGCCTCTTTAGCCCATTGTATGTTGAAAAGTGCCCACTCTGAAGTAAAACAAACCAAACGAATTTGGTGATATGGAAACAATGCTTACCATGAACTAACCATTGTGTAAAAATTAGAAACTAACATAGTGTCCATTTCTTGCAATGGATTTCATTCTTTGCAACCAAGTTGAACAATTTATATTTCAACTATTTTATGTTATCAGGAGGTTGTGTGTCCAGATCCCCCAGGCTAATGACAATTTTTCCTCTATACAGGGTGAATCTGAAAAAGTGGGCAAAACTTTACGGGGTGGTAGAACGCAGTTATACGAGCAATATTCGTCATAGAATGTATGGTCGGAATGCAAGCGGTGAGAAGTTAAAAGGTAGTTTTCCACTGTCACATTTAAAGAATGAACACAAGAAGGAGAGGAGATACTTCAGAAAACATTTTATTAACAGGAATATAATTGAGGTACATGCTCAAAGAAATTGCTCAAAAGAGCTGCCGCCAGCTGTAATGCAGGCTTCACACCTGCGGGATAGGGACCGACGCACATTTGCAAAGACACCAGGCATTTCCCGAATATCGCCGGCAACAACGGCGATCCTGGCGACTAGATCCATATCGGTTTCAATGGGGCACTCGTAGCTTAGGCTTTTCAAGTGCATAGCTGCCATTTCGTGGTTAGTATAACCAGCCATCCTCTCGGCAATCCACGGTAGAAATGCCGTTGGGTGCGAGGACCGACCCTTTTATACCAATTCCAACGCCACCTAGCGGCTCACCGCTTGCGTTCTGACCATACATTCTATGACGAATATTGCTCATATAGCTGCGTTCTACCACCCCGTAAAGTTTTGCCCACTTTTTCAGATTCACCCTGTATTATTCTAACAAATTAGTACCAGGCCAAATAAAAATTCTATTATTCCAACAATGCTTATGCTCGATACGCAGGGTATTGGCTTAAAAATATCATGCCGTTTGATGCTTGATGTGGGCTGGCCGTGTGCACTGAACTGGAAGATGCCATCTGGGCCAGAGTCTTAAATTACAGTCAACTACATTTCCAATGACTATTCTATGCTATAATATTTAAAGCCACTAATAGAGGATGATTGTTTGGTGGCTGGTAGCTCAGTGGTCAGAGCACCTGACATGTTATCAGGAGCTCGTGGGTTCAGATCCCACCCATTAATAACAATTTTTCCTCTATATTATCCTAACAAATTACTACCAGGTGTATATCTGAGAAATTCTATTTTTTCAATATTTTTATGCAGCCAAAGTAAAGTGTACTAGAGTTACACAGCAGGGTATAATGGTAATTGTTATCGTCACTAGTTATTCTCTCTGAAATGTGAAACCATGCAGTGTTTTACCTTCTCCAAAAATAGTTGTTTCCATCAAACTGCACAGAAATCCGACATATCAAAATATTGGTTCAATGCCATCTTTCTACTACACTTAAATCATTAAGCATTTTAATAAGAAATATTTATTGCTGCTAATGTATAGCTTCAGAAGTAATTGAATAAATTATATATTTTTTTCTTAGCATACATCATGAAATTTCTTCTAATGCTTGTGCACTATGCATCCAATAACACAGTAGTTTGTGGGGGCGGGGGGGGGGGGGGGGGGGGTCAGTTGGTAGCGCACCAGGCTCGTAATCTGTAGTTCCCAGGTTCGAGTCCCAGCTGGGTCAGCATTGAGATTTATCTCTGCAAAAATTCCCTGCCCTGCCCACGGTCAGTAGGGGACACCGATGGGCTTGAAAAGGCCGCCGTCCATCGGATGGGACTATAAGCCGTGGCCCCGTGTGCGGGAGAGCCATACCCTGTGCATGTCAAAGAACACGCTGGATGGCCTTGACGGGAGGCTACCATCTGTCTCCCAACAGCTGTTCCAGTGGGTCCCCTCCCCCAACCTTCTCTGAGCCTTCGGGGGTCCTTGTGACCTGGCCATTTAGCCCATGGTGTGCAAAAAAGTGCCGCTCAGAGGTAAAACAACCCAACCCAGTAGTTTGTGTTATTGGATGCACTACATAAATATCCAATGCATTACACTAAAGCATCAGGTGCGATCCCTTGTGGAGGTGAGTAGTTAATTAGGTGTGCATGGTATTTTCTGAAAAAATTTCACGATAAAATTGAATTGATTATAATTCTTTAAATGTCAGAGATTGCTTTGGTTCTGTAGATTGTTTCTAGAAACACAACTCTTCCAATTACAAGAGTGTGAAAATTTTCTTCAGTCATTGCATGTCTTGCATGATTTAAAGTTCAATAACTGGCATAGTTGTCAGGGAGCTAGTTACTCTTCCAGCTGCTAAACTTTGTGTTGGCTCTAATTGAGGCTGGGGTCACTAGTGTCTTCGGTCTTAATAGGGCATATCCTTGTGGGAAAAAGGCCTGTAAAAGCTAGAAATAGCTTCTAGGATTCTTCTCTGTCATATGTGTTGAAAATGGGGAAAAAATAGCTGTTTGTCGTTGAGAGTTGGTAACATTGTCACATACATTTTGAGCTGCTCTGTCTACCCACCTCATCTCAATAACTGACATTTGTTTCCACTGTACATACATATGGGGATTCATGATGAAATCTTTGCTAAGCTGAGGGGGCACTTTCATAGAAAGCACTGCTATCTTCATGAATGTTTTTTGTAGTTTGTTGTGCACTTAACACCAACTGTCTACCACATTGTTCCAATTATCCAGTCATTTAATTGCAGGCATTATTTTTACAATAATCTTTTATACATTTTATAATAGTCTCAGTGGCCGAGTGCTTAGCGTACTTGGCTACTGATCAAGGGAACCTGAGTTTGAGCCTCAGTTAAGGCACTGATGTTGTATCGTTTTTCTGCTAAGGCCTCTCCTTGCTCACAAACCTTTTCTTTTTGCGAATTAAACTAACAAGCTCCTGTCAGACATCTGTGTCAAGCAGCTGTCTTAGGGGGAATTAAATATATTTTAGAAAGCTTGTCTCTTTGTTTGAGAACTCCTCCTAAACTATGAGCACTAGGACTGAAAAATTTCAATATAACTTACTCTCATTGTAAGTGTAGTGTAAAGGTTTTGACCTCATAAAATTTAACCTTCTCAAAACGTTTGGCATGATAGCCATCTATTTCAGCTTTTCCCATCGATAACATACTACTCCAGTCATATGGGAGGCAACAGAATTGCATCCAGAGAATTTGAACACTTGCAATGGGTGAAATCCCCAAACACCACAGCTAGGAACCCAATAGCTAAGATGGAAGTGGGACCACCACACCAAATTTAGGAAGAATTGGTTAAGTATATGCAGAATTACAGAGAGCCCAAAAGTCTTCCATCAATGATGTCACCACAGATGCACAAGAAATGCATGTACATGCACCTGTTCTGAATACGCCAATAAATAAATAGAAGCTTGCTACTGTGAGCAAACTTGACAATTCTTCTAGTAAGATACATATACTATATAGTATGCTTGATTGGTAAGGTCCTAATGAATTCTGAAATGCATGCAAAAATCAGTACTTCTCTTGCAGTTACTTACATCACATATGTTTTCGATTTCACTACTCTTGGTGCAAAGCATTCGGTCGTCAACTTGGTTGTTGTAATGCTCAACCGTATTGCATGCCTCTCTCTCCACAACCATCAGAGGAATGTTGCTAAGCACAGGAGATGGAGGTGGGGGAGCTGAAAAGGAAAAAAAGAAATATGAGAGGAAGTTTGTTTTTTGTTACTAGTTTAAAATGCTTTCTATATATCATTAAGATACTTTTTAACATATTCTAAAAGTTTTGAATTAATTTTAAACATATTGTAAAAAGCTTTGGATTAATATTAAACACATTCTAAAAAGCTTTGGATTCATTTTAAACGTATTCTAAAAGCTTTGGATTAATTTTAAACACACTCTAAAAGCTTTGGATTCATTCTAAACATATTCTGAAAGCTTTGGATTACTTTAAACGTATTCTAAAAGCTTTGTATTCATTCTAAACATATTCTAAAAGCTTTGGATTAATTTTAAATATATTCTAAAAGCTGTGGATTAATTCTAAACATATTCTAAAAGCTTTGGATTTATTCTGAATGTATTCTAAAAGCTCTGGATTACTTTTAAGCATATTCCAAAAGCTTTGTATTCATTCTAAACATTCAAAAAGTTTTGGATTAATTTTAAATATATTCTAAAAGTTTTGGATTCATTCTAAACGTACTCTGAAAGCTTTGGATTTATTCTATATGTATTCTAAATGCTTTGGATTCATTCTAAACAAATCCTAAAAGTTTTATATTAATTTTAAACATGTTCTAAAAAGTTTCGGATTACTTTTAAAGACAAATATTTAATAATGGGCAGAAATTGAAAAGTCAGTTGTTCCATTATTTTATCTCAAAGTAAAAATAAGCATAGAAAAGTCATCAACCATAAAAGGTGAAATGCCGAAATGACTTTGCTGAATCGAAGCAGATTTTTTAATTCATTCTAAAATGTGGAAACAGGTTAATGAGCAAATTTAAGCAATTTTCATTTAAATGTTTAATATTTTGAAATTTAAATGCAGAAGTGAGTTTTTCATGATATAGTTCCCTACTAAAGTATTAGTGAATTTCCATGTTATTACAACTGAAAGCCAAATTGAAATTCAATAACATGAAAAATAAACTTGTTTATGAGTATGAGACTGAAAGTAAACTAAATCAAGTTTCTTTAAATTTTCGCAACATTCCTGTAGCATGTAAAGAATTATGGAAGATATAATCTTTAACAGTAAAAGTTACCAATGATATGAATGTATTGTATCTATACCATACCTATAAGCATCATCACAACACAACTATAATAATAAATAAATACCCCCTCAAGCAGCTGCTTGCCACAGAGGTCTGACAGGAGCCTGTCAGTTTATATGCCACAGTAGGAGATCTGAGTAATTATTATTTAAAACCATTTACTAAAATAATTTTATATTTTCAAGTTCTTGTAATACCATTAATTTTCATTAATTTTTACATAACGTTTGAAGTGCTGGAGATGTTAAATATTCGAGGCCATAATTACTTAAATACTAAATGAACACTGATGAAATTCAAGATTTAGATGATTTAGATCTTGACCTTCAAGTCTCAATTATATGAAAAACATTCTTGAAGATACTGAATTTTCTAATTTGGTCTTCCAGTAGCATAACATGAAAATTCTTTAATAATCCATATTAATACCATTTGGTTGTACCACCATATTATTAAAAGTGTTATCTCAGTTTCCTAGAAATGAACTATTCACTGAAGTGCCACAGAATGGAACACTGTCACATATGTGGTTAAAAGAGCAGTTTTTGTAAGCATTGTTTTTTTAATTCTACTGTAAACACAGCTGCAAAATAAATTATTATAATAATTTCCTTGAATACTACTGTATGCACAGCTGCAAAATAACAGCTTTTAGAATAATTTCCTTGAATATTACTGTATATGCAGCTTCAAAATAAATTTTTGTAAGCATCTCTTTAAATATTACTCGATACATAACTGCAAAATAACAGTTTGTGAAAGAATTTCTCAGAACACTACTGTGTATCCAGCTTAAAAAGTTTTGCATGCATTTGTATTTTGGTCAATCAGGGTTAAATGAGTGCAAAACGTTCATTGAACTATCTCCTAAATTTAAAGCAAAATCAACTTGTTTTCTTACTAACAATAAATTTCAGTTTGTAAAAACACATTTTATCGTATCAATCTTTAGTATCATATACACTATGTTACAAAAAGTAACCTGACATTTCATGTTTCGCGAATAGAAAGCAACATAAAAAGCTTCATAGCTTTAAAATTAATTTTTTATAAACAAATGTTACTGGAAATAAATTAAAGTTCTCACTGAAATCTCTCTAAATATCTGTTTTCTGCAATATTCGTTCTATATTTAAGGAATTGTGAAAGCTGAAACATTTAACTGTAACTTTTGGTACTCATGAAAACTTACTTCAAAAGGCAAAACACAACTGTTATAACAAACTGTTCACTAGCATAAATGTAATATTTAAAGTTTGTGTGATGGGATGGGTTATAAATGTAATATTTAAAGTTTGTGTGATGGGTTGGTTAATTTTTCTCCATGTTGAGAATGCAAAATAAATAATCTCATTTAAGCCCACTTTTGAAGAACTCTCAAAAATTATTTTGTTTAAAAAGGGCTGAGGTCCGCATAAAGTTATATTGGAAATCTCCTGGGGCTCTTGAAGTGTAGGTTTGTAACAATGGCAGTCCCATGAGGGAATGGCGATCTCCTTTGTTCAAAAGCCAAGAAAAAGAGTAAGACAGAGCCATTTTGCAGATTATTGAGTGCCATTTTTTTAGAGTTGCTATCTGCCCTCCCCCCACAAAAAAAAAAATTAGAAAGAAAAAATGTGGCCCTTGGTTCGTGATTACACTCTTATGCAAAAACAGTAAGCAGCACAGACTATCACTACGTCATTTTTCTTCTACAGGACATGAAAGGAAGTAAGTAGTAGTATCAATACACATAAGCATTTATCAAATTTTATTAGATTTTACCTCTTGGATTTGTTGCACCTATAACTCCAGTAAAGCACACGATACCAGATGGAATTTGTTCCTTCCCCAGACAGATTGCTCCAATTTTATCACTGAAGATAAGAGGATGTTTCAATCGAATGAGAGCAACATTGTAATCTCGGAGAATGAGGGATCGGAACTTGGAAGAATGAGGATGGAACACTATTTTTAACACTTCATGTTTCTGAGCTAAATCACTTTCGACTTCTTTGCTAGTGACTGTGCGTACATACCAGCCTGTTCCATTCTGAGAATGTTCCCTAAAGGTATGAAAATAACACATTAAAGTGAAAAGAAATTAATCATAAGAAATAAACAGAGATAAATAATTGGGTAAAAACTTCTATATACTACACCACCTGGTTATTTAGAACACTTACTGCATCACTGCTTGCATTATTGTGAATACTTACCTAATAATTCCTTGTATATATCATGGTAGAGTTCCCAAATTTCAAAGTTTTCAATTCTGTATGCATAGTTCTTGTTGAAATGGGTTTTGAAGTACTTCTAGCAGTGGGGCGGGGGTGGCTCAGTCGGTAGCGCGCCAGGCTCGTAATCTGTAGTTCCCAGTTCGAGTCCCAGCTCGGTAAGCATTGAGATTTATCTCCGCAAAAATTCTCCGCCCTGCCCACGGTCAGTAGCGGACACCGATGGGCTTGGAAAGGCTGCCGTCCGTTGGATGGGACGTTAAGCTGTGGCCCCGTATGCGGGAGAGCCATACCCTGTTCGCGTTAAAGAACACGCTGGATGGCCTTGATGGGAGGCTACCATCTGTCTCCCAACAGCTGTTCCAGTGGGTCCCCTCCCCCAACCTTCTCTGAGCCTTCGGGGTCCATGTGACTTGGCCATTTAGCCCATGGTGTGCAAAAAAGTGCCGCTCAGAGGTAAAACAACCCAACCCAACAGCTAGCAGTCATCTCAGCTGATGAACTGTAGCAGCTTTGTTTTGTGGTACAATTCGAGTTAACAAAGGGGCAGTAGTGGGCTCTATTGGTAGCACATCAGACTCATAATCTATAGTTCTCAGGTTTTGAGTCCCTCAGCATTGAGATTTATCTCCTCTAAACCTAGGGTTACCAGATGCCACTATTCGAAAAGGAGGAGAGAAAAGGTAGAAATGGAGGACAAAGGAGGACATGCTTTCAATTTGTGAAATGAAATAGGTTTTTTCCTACCAAGTTTTATTTCAAATACCGATTAACAATTTAGTCAGAAAGAGACATAATTTTAATTATTCAGTACACTTCAAAATATATGATGTGCTGATTTTTATTCATACTTGATAAGCAATCAAGGATTGTTTGGTTTTAAGTGGCATAGTAATTAGTAACTATCTGCTGTTGCAGGAGACAAACTATGTGTTTCTATTAACTATAACTAAGGTAGTAGTCAGCAATGACTTCTGTCTTGTTAGGATATGCTCTTGTACGGGGGCGGGGGTGGCTCAGTCGGTAGCGCGCCAGGCTCGTAATCTGTAGTTCCCAGGTTCGAGTCCCAGCTGGGTCAGCGTTGAGATTTATCTCCGCAAAATTCCCCGCCCTGCCTACGGTCAGTAGGGGACACCGATGGGCTTGGAAAGGCCGCCGTCCATCGGATGGGACGTTAAGCCGTGGCCCCGTGTGCGGGAGAGCCATACCCTGTGCACGTTAAAGAACACGCTGGATGGCCTTGATGGGAGGCTACCATCTGTCTCCCAACAGCTGTTCCAGTGGGTCCCCTCCCCCAACCTTCTCTGAGCCTTCGGGGTCCATGTGACCTGGCCATTTAGCCCATGGTGTGCAAAAAAGTGCCGCTCAGAGGTAAAACAACCCAACCCAAAGCTCTTGTACGAGAAGGCTTGTGCAAATTAGGAGTAGTTCCGTAATTATTTCGTCATCCTTTTATGTTGCAAATAAAAAATAAAGCTGCTGTCAACTTTCTTAGTTCCAACTATTGGTGGATGGAAGCACAATTTTATGAAATTTTCTCAAACATATACTTTTTTCAATCTGACATGTAAATTGCACATATTGAGATTACATAAAACAGTAACTTTTACAATAAGAGAATTAATTTAGCATTCACAATTTGCATTTAAAGTAAAAATTTTCATGGTTAACAGTAAATTATATTCTAGCATGGGTTCAAGAAATCTAAAGAAGGAAAATACAAAAGAAATTGCCTTAATTTAAATTTAAAACATGTTTTGAGTTTATAGAAAATGGAGGATATTTCCTATTTTTTCAAAATTCCTGGAGGACACGAGATAAAAAAGGAGGACAAACCCTCCATTTAGAGGAGATATGGTGACCCTAGCTAAACCCCACCCTGCCCTCAATCAGAAAAGAGACACTGATGGGCTTCAATATGCCACTGTCCATTGTATGGGACATAAAGCCATGGCCATGGCCATGGCTCCAGGAGAGCCATATCTAGGAGATCCATCCAGGAGAGCCATACCCTGTGTATGTTAAACAACATGCTGGATGGCTTTGACAGGGTTGGGTTGGGTTGTTTTACCTCTGAGCGGCACTTTTTTTGCACACCATGGGCTAAATGGCCAGGTCACATGGACCCCGAAGGCTCAGAGAAGGTTGGGGGAGGGGACCCACTGGAACAGCTGTTGGGAGACAGATGGTAGCCTCCCGTCAAGGCCATCCAGCGTGTTCTTTAACGTGCACAGGGTATGGCTCTCCCACACACGGGGCCACGGCTTAACGTCCCATCCGACGGACGGCGGCCTTTCCAAGCCCATCGGTGTCCCCTACTGACCGTGGGCAGGGCGGGGAATTTTGCAGAGATAAATCTCAATGCTGACCCAGCTGGGACTCGAACCTGGGAACTACAGATTACAAGCCTGGCGCACTACCGACTGAGCCACCCCCCACCCCACATTCCTTTATGACTTCTATATAAGATATCATAGTGATATATAATACCCATATCGTACTTGTGTGTAAGAAATTTAGCATATATTGGCATGTTTCATGGAACTTTAAACACAATGCAGTGTTCGAAACAATTTGATCAGGCAGTGTATTAATTTAATATTTTATCACATTTCTGAGAACTTTTTTCGCTCTCTTTTAATCTGTTGTTTCTTGACCGAATAAATTATTTCAGAATGAACAAAACGAAAAAGCTGTTACCATTGCTACACCACTATTTTTGAACAAAATTTAAATGTTTGAAATAATATGGCCAGGTAGTGTATATTAGTTTAATATTTTATCACATTTCGAGAATTTTTTTTGCTCTCTTTTAACCTATCCTGCTTGACAATAAATAATTTCAGAATGCACAAAAGAGTTATTCTCATTGCTGCACAACTATTTTTGTGAAAATTTTCAACGTTTGAAATATTGAACTGGAATCAATTATTAATGTTTTCCAGTGATCAAATTAAGCATCATGTATCACTAACATGTAAGAAACTATGATCTCAGAGACAGGTTAAAAGAAACAGGTTAAATAATCAGTATCAGGTGCAATTACAACTGGTACTGATCATTTAACCTGTTTTACTTAAATTTTGGGGTCAATTTCTTTGTAACCTCTTAAATATCCCAGAGTTCATAATTCTTTGAATACTGAAAGAATATTATTTAAAATCGAGATTTATATAGATTTAATTGAGAGCTTCAATTTATCTCGAGACACATTTTTCATTAAAAATCATACTGAAGAAGTTATTGAACTCTGAATGTGGTTTTCCATTGAGATATCATGTAACTGTTTTTATTTTTCTGTCCAGTACCTGCATCTCTAAATAAGTAGTTGTTCGAAAGAATTATGGACAATCCCTATATCAAGGTTAAGACCAGGTCTAGGGGGAGGGTTGGGTTGGGTTGTTTTACCTCTGAGCGGCACTTTTTTGCACACCATGGGCTAAATGGCCAGGTCACATGGACCCCGAAGGCTCAGAGAAGGTTGGGGGAGGGGACCCACTGGAACAGCTGTTGGGAGACAGATGGTAGCCTCCCGTCAAGGCCATCCAGTGTGTTCTTTAACGTGCACAGGGTATGGCTCTCCCGCACACGGGGCCACGGCTTAACGTCCCATCCGATGGACGGCGGCCTTTCCAAGCCCATCGGTGTCCCCTACTGACCATGGGCAGGGCGGGGAATTTTTGCGGAGATAAATCTCAATGCTGACCCAGCTGGGACTCGAACCTGGGAACTACAGATTATGAGCCTGGTGCGCTACCGACTGAGACCCCCCGGCCCCCCTCTAGGGGGAGGCCAGAGGGGGATACTAGCATTGGGCCAGGGGGCATGCCACCCTTTGAGAATGCTACTAAAGATAATGATGGCAAAAAATGATTAAATTTGTACATATTTCATGTACTTTTCAAAAATGCTTCTTAAAGATCTCTGAAGTGGACAGGAAAATGTTATACTGCAATGGAAATCCAGCCTGTTCCCCCCCCCCCTATTTTTTTTCCCGGATTGATTTTATCACTTGGGTCCCTCCTCTTTATTTTCTTTCTGGATTCAGACTTGCATCTGTATAATGGATTGAATGATTATAGCTTCCTCAAGAAAAGAAATGGATACACATCAAAGGAAATCATCAACATTAGATGCAGCTGCAAATATCGGCTTAAACGTGACAAATGCTATTTGGATTCCAGAAAAATCCTGCATGAAAACATCCATAGTTAAACATTGTGTAGTATGTTGGCATTTTTCTTTGAGTATCAGGGTCTGGTATTGATTGAGTTTATTTACAGTGGTGATTCCATCAACTTACAATGATATTGTGAAATTACGGGCATTTGAAGGTAGCCGTCCAGTGGCCGAGTGGTTAGCACGCTTTGGCTATTGATCTAAGGGACCTGGGTTCGAGCCCCGGATTAAGAATGGATGTGTGTGTCATTTTTCTGCTGAGGTCCTGCCATCCTCTCAGCTCTCCTACTGTGGCATATAAACTGACAGGCTCCTGTCAGACCTCTGTGGCAAGCAGCTGCTTGAGGGGGTATTATTTGATAAAGTTGAAATGCCCAGGTCTTTTGAGCATGAATGTTGTTCGATTGCACGACAACACTCGCCCTCAAACTCCCTAGTTAATAGGGTGGAGGTGGCTCAGTCAGTAGCGTGCCAGACTTGTAACCTGCAGTTCCCTGGTTTGAGTCCAATCTGGGCCAGCATTGAGATTTATCTCCACAAAAGCTCCCTGCCATAGGAGGCAATGAGGGGATGTTAAGCCTTGGCCCCATGTGCAAGAGATCCATAACCTGTACAAAAAATACTTTGGGTCACTGAAACGGATTCTCCCCGCCACACCTGTTTGGTCTAGCAGCATTACTGACATGATAGAACCACCAGACAACCATTACTTAAGACTTACTGTGGCATTTAAGAGACCATCAGAACAATAGTAGTGTAATACTTGGAGGGTTAAAGAACACGCTGGATGGCCTTGATGGGAGGCTACCATCTGTCTCCTAAGGGCTATCTAGTGGGTCCCCTTCCTTTAATCTTCTCTGAGCCTTTGGGGTTCCTTGTGACCTAGCCATTTAAAAATGCATGGTCTGCATGTAAAAAAGTGCCACTCAGAAATAAAACAAATGAGAATGTAAAAGTATCAACTCACCAATTAACAGCAACAACATTGACCTATAATCTTGTTTTTAATTCTACACGAATAAATACTGTACAATAACAGTATGACTATAATCTTGACTTTACCCTACGTGATTTTCACATTTCCAGTCTTAAAAAAAAACACCAAAGGAAAAAAGTTCGAGTCAGATGAAGATATGCAGAGCATGATCACCGAATTCCTCAAATGACAGTCAAAGTGATTATACAAACAGGACATTATGTTTCAAACTTCACATTTTCTAACTTAACAAGTATCAACAGGCATGGAAAATATCTATATTTAAGTAAACACTCTATATTGAACACATTGACTTGTACAATTTTCATCTGAATGACTTCTATAAGTTATTATGATGCACCACCTCTTCCCGCTATTCCTCTCCTAGAACGTATTCTGAGAATTCAGTGGCTTTTGTCAAACTTGCACTCTGAGGGTATCTTATTACCAATTGTTTAGGATGCTCTTAAAATTAATAACTATGTAATTAATGATATTCATTGTGGTGTGAAGGCAGGGCTGTGTAAAGGGGGTGAGTGCCCTGAGTCCCCTACAAATGAATGAGGTGCTCTGAACTCTTCATACTAGCTTCTGTAGTACAGGGTAGGAATTTAAGGAAATTGGTATTGACCCAAAATGGGGTAATAACAATAAGAATATTTTTTATCCCTTTCGGTAACATTGATAGAAGTGAAAAATCGTTCAGTAAATTAAAATTAATCAAGACATAATTGTGTTCGACCATGTTACAGGAAAGATTAAATGCCTGAGCTATGTTATGAGATGAGAGAGAAATGGTTCAAACATGTTCATTTCAAAATGTATTTTTTTTTATTTTAAAATAATTTAAAATTCTCTGTCATTGAGCAATAAAATTTTAGAGTTTATCCTTCAAACTATTTGGATGTTGAAAGTTCTTAGGAGAAAACTCTCAGAAGCTTTTCGGAGCAAATAAAACTCCGAAAAGCTTCTGAGAGTTTTCTCCTAAGAACTTTCAACATCCAAATAGTTTGAAGGATAAACTCTAAAATTTTATTGCTCAATGACAGAGAATTTTAAATTATTTTAAATTAATTTTTGAGCAAGAAGGTCTTTTAATTGTATATTCAAACTGTAATTCAAAACTGGGTAGATTCTACTACTTTAAATAAATAAATAAGCAGGAATATTATTGTGAAGCTTACTTACAGTATTCAAAGTGCATTTTAAATCTAAAGTCTACTAAAATTGTACTCATATTTTTATTGTGAACTTTGTCGTTTCTTGTAATAAATCAAAATAAGAATTTAGAAGTAGAGATAATTTTATCTTAACTTCATAACAGCTTTCAAAAAAAAAAATTATCTAAAATATGGCCCTGTATGCAGTCATATGATATTAGCTTTATACAGTTTTTTGCCTCTAAAATAAGTTGTCTTTGCTACATTCATATTAATATATTGTGTATTTATTTTACAATAAAAATATGCCATCAAGTGTATTATTCAAGAATAAATTGTTTACTTACCCTAGACGATTTATAAGGCATTCAGCTGATGTGATCAGCCATAATGGTGTAAGAATCACTGAAAAGCAACTATCTGGAGAATGATATATGGATACATAAGCGATGAAAGGCCAGTTACTTGCTGGGGAAAAAGAATTTTCAACATCTCGTCTTCTTCGATGAAGTAGTCCAGAAAAATTACCGCATGCTGAAATATTATATAGATAACATACAGAATGACTTCCATAGAAATTCTTCTTCATGTAGCTATGTTAATTGCTTAGAGATAGAAATACGAATTTTATTCTAATAAAAGAAGTTAACGTCCATGGTCCTTGTCATTATCGTAAGCAATTAATCATATTTCTCATAAACTTTAAATGTCATATTAAATATGTTAGTTTTTAAAAATTTTTAGTTTAATTAATTAATATTTTAAAACATAACACCATAAAGCCATTGAAAGCTTTGTTTTTAAATTATTGTTAAAAATAACTGAATACTTTTCTGGCAACTAAAATTTCTCAGCCACCTTTCACAATCATTTAAAATTTCACAAGCATGGCCCTATTTATAGTACAGTAAAATTATTATTGGTCGTACATGTCTATACTATAGATATACTACGTCTATCCATACGCCATTTTTTTAAAATTTTTATGCTCTAAAATTTTATAAAGTTTTTTACTGGGTTTACGTTTTGAAATATGGATGCTGGATATTTGAAATGTTCAATATTATGTCAACAAATTTAAAAAAGAATTAAAATTCTCTCTCATTGAGCAATAAAATTTTAAAAGTTTATCCTTCAATTATTTGCATGTTAAAAATTTTTAGGAGAAAACTCAGAAGCTTTTCGGAGCAAGGACATCATAAAAGGTATATATTTGTTATCATATTCATTATCAATATTGAAATGTATTTTATTACTTTATGTTTTTTAAATACTTTCTTTTTCACAATCTGTACATGTGGCATGATGCACCTTTAAAATTTTGTTGTAGTTGTAGTAAGATTTCTGAAATGTTTGGACAGCCCTGGTGTACTCAAAAATTATATTCCAAATCCAATTAATCACAAATCGTCATAATTGGACAGCCTTCATGTATCAAAATCTAAGAAATTCCAAATCTAATTAATCATCAATCATCATAGTTCGATCATCCTAGTGTACGAAAATCTTTATTCCAAATCTGATTAATCACCAATCATAATAGTTGGACAGATGTGGTGTATGCAAATCTTTATTTCAATTAATCCTTCCAGTGTCCAGCCTGAAAAACTGGTTTCCATCCAGGGGCCAAACTATTTTTTTCCCTATGTCAGCCAAAAAAAATTCTAATTTAGAACTTCTTTGCCAGATAGCTAATGAAAATAAATATTGAGATAAACTCAGATAAACTCGACAGTTCAACATCCAATAATAAATAGACACTTTTTAACGTCGATTTCAATTTAATTACTGGATAATTAATGAAAGGAATTGTGGCATGTTATATGCCAAATTAATCAGCATTTAATTCTTGATTTTTCTGAAAATAAAATATTTAACGAAAAAGACAGCAGGTTTTATTTTAATAGGAATTTTTTAGAGTCTTACAATAAAAAATGCATCTGACAACACAAAAATTTATTTAAAAAACACTAATAGATAGAAATGATTATAATGCACACGAATAGAAGGCCTATTTATTTCTGAATAACAAAAAAAATAATTTTCTTGTTTAAAGTAAACATTTCTTCTGTTTTGTCATTTTTTTTTCTGTACCCATACTTTGAGAAAAGTTCAGGCTTGTTTGCAGAGTCCAATAAACAAGTCAACTTTAGAATATTTTTAATAATGGTCATATTATATTCCAAATAATAGGTCATGACATATTCCAAATTAAAGAGAATTTAAATCTGAATTTTATTAAAGTAAAAATTTTGAACATTGTTGAAACAGATTAATTTTAATAAGACTTTTTACAGTGGTATACCAAAAAAATAGGTACATATTTCATACTTATTTCCAAAATCTTCCATTTTTAAAAATAGTAGTATTTTGTTAATTATCAGAAGATTTTAGACACTTCAAGGAAAAATTTGTTGATAATAGTTCAAATCAAATTTGTGAGATTAAATTAGGGGATTGTTTCAGCATAAAGTAATGTTAACAAACAAATTGGCAATACCTTATATCGCATCAAAGAAATGGCATTCAGATGGTTTTAACAAATTATGTCATAGTTTAATAAAATATGCATCAAATGGAAAAAAATTTTTTTTTCAATCCTGAATTATATATTTTTTTATCAGTTATGTATAAAAGAATTTTAAAATGTAATTATTATTTTAAAAAAAATCAAATTTTTCTGTACCATGCTTTTTTTTTTGTTATACTAAAAACGGATATATACGTCCTTGGCCTCTCATTTCAAATTCTACGAACATATACAGACATCCTGGGACACTGGAAGGGTTAATCACAATTATCATAGTTGGACAGCCCTGGTGTACACAAAGTTTCATTCCAAAATCAATTAATCAAAAATCTTCATAGGCTGCATTGACACACGTAAATCAATACTCTGAAAGTTTAACGGCGCTGCTCCATTAAGTTGGTTTGTAAGGTGTAAACTTTTTGACATATAGAGGTAATAGTTATACTAGGTTTATTATATTAGAATCCTTAATAAAATGCAGAGTAGATATACTGATCTAAGGGACCTGGGTTCGAGCTCCAGGTAAGGCATGGACGTTCATATTGTTTTCTGCTGAGGTCTTGCCATCTTCACAAACCTTCCACTACGGCATATAAACTGACATGCTCCTGTCAGACCTTTGTGGCAAGCAGCTGCTTGAGGGAGTATTTATATTTATTTATATCAGGTGATCAGATTAAGATGTGACCCATATTTATGTAAGGAAATTTTGAAATTGACTCTTAAGCAATCACGACATAGTTTCTACTAATAAATCATCACTTTGAAGTCGATTCAAATTTTAGAGGAAAAATTGTCTTGAGCTGGGTGGGATACGAACCCACGACCTCCTGATAACATCTCAGGTGCTCTGGACCACTGAGCTACCAGCTGCCGATCAAGATCCACCCGGCTCAAGACAATTTTTCCTCTAAAATTTGAATCGACTTCAAAGTGCTGATTTATTAGTAGATATTGAATATGTTGAGTTTATTTCGCTATTTACGACATAGTTTGTTTCTGAACAGTGAGAACACTTATCCTTAAACAGAAAACTGCTTAATCCCTGTCATACACAGCTCAATTTTAATAGTGTCTTGGCTTTATTTTGATTTTTAAGGTAAACTAAAAATGTTGTATTTTACGCAACAAAGCACTTTTGTTGTTGATCTGAAAATTGGATTTGGTATGCAATTTCTGGATATTGGATCAATTGTTTTTCAAAGAAACTATCAATTCATAGCACTACACCAACCTTACTCAAGAATGTTTCAGCAACTGGATGAGAAAGAGATGGTACTAGGTTGTTTTCAACAAGTTGGAGAAACTGCTCATACAGCTAACAAGACATTGGGTTATTTGTATGAATATTTTGATGAGAGTTTATCTTTAAAAAGGACTGTAGCCATCTAAATCACCTGATTTGACTCCTTGCATTTTTTATTATTTGGATTCTTGAAGGCAACTGTACAATAATCATTTTGGACCGTTGAAAACTTAAAAATTCAACATTACTAATTTCCTTGCAGTTTCGAGAAAAAGAATTAGTTAATAATGTAAAAAAGGGGTTACACACATTTGGTTGCAGATTAGCAACATCTTCAACACCTTTTATAATGAATTATATTACAATTTTATTTCCTTCATAAATTGCCTAAGCTTAGGATCCATTTGCATTTTTACTTTAGCTTCATTAGATTATAAAATAAGATAAAGACACCATTACAAATCAGAAAATTACATAATGACAATACATACTAAAATTTTGACAGGTAACTGCAGCAGCCAAATTGCTGCTGCAGCTTTCTGTAAAAGTAACTCTTTGTGTCCACAAAGATTTCAATGATGAATTATCTCTCTTCATAGCCATCCATGATCCATTGAATGACATGTGATGCTTCTCTATAGATTCAGCATACCTAGAGAAAGTCAAATGTTTACGTTCATTGAATGCAAAAAAAACTCTTAAAACCAACTATTGCAAATATTAAAGAAAATGTTTCATAAATATATAATATTGTAACTATATAGTAATTGGAAAAACACTACTTTACAAATTGTATTTATCTTTTACATTCAATTAATTTCTGGGGCGGGGGTGACTCAGTCGGTAGCGCGCCAGGCTCGTAATCTGTAGTTCCCAGGTTCGAGTCCCAGCTGGGTCAGCGTTGAGATTTATCTCCGCAAAATTCCCCGTCCTGCCCACGGTCAGTAGGGGACACCGATGGGCTTGGAAAGGCCGCCGTCCGTCGGATGGGACGTTAAGCCGTGGCTCCGTGTGCGGGAGAGCTGTACCCTGTGCACGTTAAAGAACACGCTGGATGGCCTTGACGGGAGGCTACCATCTGTCTCCCAACAGCTGTTCCAGTGGGTCCCCTCTCCCAACCTTCTCTGAGCCTTCGGGGTCCATGTGAGCTGGCCATTTAGCCCATGGTGTGCAAAAAAGTGCCGCTCAGAGGTAAAACTACCCAACAACCCAATTAATTTCTTTAAAAAGGTTTATTTTAAACCTTTTTAAAGAAATTAATTAAGAAATTATTGCTTTATAATTTAAGAAACAGATGTTTACAAGCACTTGAAAATTTGTACAATTATTAAACAGTGTTTTTAGTAATTTGCTGGTAACCATGGAGTATTCCTTTTTAAATGAATGTCCACGAATTTTGCTTCTAATACATATTCAGAGCATTTGAGGTATTTCTGTAACACAAGGTGGAGAAAGATGTGCAGTTTTCTTTTATATAACTTCTTACTACTGTAGGATTTAACACTCATTTTCTATTTCACATTTCCACTTACACAGTTTCTGTGTTATTCCTGAGTTCATTCCACAAGAAATATATGTGCAAAAGGAAAGAAATGAGAGCGAAAAATATGTGCAAAGGAAAAAAAAATGAGAACGAAAGAAAAAAATATGTGTAAAGGGGGGAAAAATTAGAATAAAAGTTAAATATATGGAAAGGAGGAAAAGAATTAAGAGTGAAAGAAAAAAGTGCAAAGGGGAAAAGAAGTGGGTGCAAAAGGGAAGAAATATGTATAAATGGGAAAAAGAAATGAGAGAAAAATATGCGCAAAGAGGTAAGAAATGAGAGTGAGAAAAAACTGTGTAAAGTGGAAATGTGAAATAGAAAATGAGGGTAAAGGGGGGGGGGATTATGCAAAAGAAATACTCTGTGAAAAGAAATGAGAGTGGACGAAAAACTATGTTAAAAGGGGAAAGAAATAAGAGTAAAATAAAAAGTGTGTTCAAAGGGGAATTGAAATGAGATTGAAGGAAAAAGATGAGAAAAAGAGAGAGGAGAAATGAGAGAAGGAAATTGTATTACTAACAAAATTAATAAAAAAGGACAAAAAATTATAAGGATAGAAAACAGGAGTGTTTACAAAGCATTTTGTGACTGGTTTCTTACAGAGAGTATTGAAAATATGAGTGCAAACTATCAACATAAAAAATTTGCTCAAAAACTGCAGCTCCATGTGTGGGAATTTATGCTCCTTTGTATTTGCAAATTGTGAATTTTTGTAATGGATTGATTTAGCAGTATAAATTATCCTGTGGTAATTTATGATTCCATTGTTTAGTTTTAATACTCTTCCCCAAAATATGCTGCCAGGCTGCTCCACTACATTTGGTTTTATTTTCATAAATGATTTATTATGTGAAAAAAAGTAAATCCATATTTAAGATACGATAAAGATTTTACTCTTTCAGAAATTCTGTAAGCAGAAAGTTATGATTGTTATTGTAAATTGCATTCCTCTGTGTTTTGTCTTTGTTGTTCAAATAAGTGGAGTAGAATGCTGTTGAGAGCAAAAAAGTTTTTTTTGGCTCTCGTTGATTATTAAAAAAAATACATTTTAGTTTTTGATATATTTTTCAGGTTTTTCAGCTGCTCAGCCATGGAAACCCATTTCCTGCAACTCGCGATGAACTGTTATAGTGTGCCATTGCTTCCACAGGAATTTTGGAACTTGGTGATGAAGGTTGCAACCGAGGACAGGCAGTTTTGTCGCAACACCTGCTTCAGCACTCGGTAGTCCCACTCTGTCATTTTATGTGGCCAACAGGGTTGCAATTATACTGTTGTTGTTCCTAGGCATTTCCACTTCACAATAACAACACTTACAGTTGATTAGGGCAGCTGCAGCAGAGCCAAAATATCACAACTGACTTGTTGCTAAGATGGCATCCTATGACCATGCCACGTTGAAAATCACTGAACTCTGCCTTACAGCCCATTCACCTGTTCATGTGTGTCTATGAGGTTTTCCAGGTCACGTGCATCCTTTTATACCTGTTCGAGCCATGGCTGTGGCGTATGTGGGTGAATCCACTACTCAGAAGGGGTGTCTGGATACTTTTGATCAGATAATGTATGTTCAAAATGGAAAGTAATGAGAGTGAAAGAAAATAGATGAGCAGGGGGAAGGAATGAGAAATGAGAGTAAAAGAATATGATGAGAAAAAGGGGAGGGGAGAGAAATGAGAGTGAACAAATATGAAAAAGAGGAAGGGGGAAGGGGAAAGAGAAATGAGAGTGAGACGATGAGAAAAAGGGAAGAGAAATGAGAGCTAAAGAAAAAGATGAGCAAAAGAGAAGTGTTAGTGAAAAGAGATGAACAAAAGTGGAAAGAAATGAGAGTGAAGAAAAAAGACGAGCAAAGGGGGGGGGGGAATGTGAGTGAAAGAAAAGACAAACAAAAAGGAGGGAAATGAGAAAGAAAAAGATCATTAAAAAATTGTCAATTATTTTTTGACAATTGTATTATTACACACTTGTACATTTGCTTTGATAATAGTAGGTATAGAAAGATCTGAAAATGATTTTCAGTACATATAATCTTTTTAATACTTACTCAAAACCAAGCTCTTGGCATAAATAACGGCCATCATCAAGAGTCCAGTCATCAGCACACAACAAAGACCAGCTTCCAGAATAAGGCTCATAAGTAATGACAACTTTATTTTCATCTACATTCACTAAAAAAGACAATAAAAAAAATTCAATTTTTAAAATTTCACATTTGAATTAAAGATAATACGTTGTTTCTTTTTAAAATAAATATTTTTTCTAAAGTAAATTCATAAAAAAACTTGGGTAGAATTCTGCTGAAAACGAGTATCATCCCCGAGTTTCATATATTTACGTGGGCTGAGAACTTTCATATATCTGATGAATTGGAATTTTCAACCCTCTAATTATCGATATTTCTCTTGAAGCAGAAAAAAAATTAAAGTTAATTCATTTGTTTGATGTTATCCCCTTGGGATTTATACAGTTTAAATTTTGATATAACCAAGGTAACTTCAGATTGTGATATAGGATCAACATTAAAGCCAGTAATGCATCTGTCCTCATTACAAACAATTGGAGTAGAACTAACAATATTGCCCAGAACATCTTAGAAATTCTCAGCCCACCTTGATATGATAGAATACTCATCTTCAATAACCTTACCATGTTTATCCTTCAATTCCTGTCAAGTCAGCTTCTTCCCACACAAATGTTAACTACACTATCTAGCTACTTCACCTGCTTTGTCAGCAAAACTATCAAGCTAACTGATCTTTACATTTTATTAAGCTCTCTGTAATGCCATTTGTTAAGACTAGTAGGGTTTTGATCAGTTTATCCCTGCAATTTTTCCATTCAGAAAAAAAGCTCCCATGCCTTATCTCTCAAATGCCATTGTCTTCTCTGCCACTTTTTACCCAGAAGAATATAGTTGGTTTCGAAAATTTCCTTTTGTTATTATAGATTTTAGCTTCCTATTAAGTGTTGGTAACTGCTTTCTACATATATCGGCAGCAAGAAACGAAACCGAACCTGAAAAATCAGGAGGGGGGGCAAGAGACTGAATTTTTAATGCAGTATAATATTTTCTCCTCTGCTTTACAGATCTTTGACACATTTCAATATAATAACTTATTCTAAAAGTGTTCAATAAATTACGCTTTTCATAAGAAGAGTTGATTTTTCATGGTGACGAAGGAATGGATTTAACATTATTTCTGAATGGAAAAAATTAATGCTACATACAAGCATTTAGCTTCTGAACACATTTCATGGTAAGCATTATGTTACAGGTGGGGGTGGCTCAGTTGGTAGCTTTCAAGGCTTGGAATCTGCAGTTCCAAGTTTTGAATCCCACCTCGGCCAGGGTCAGAATTCACCTCCACAAAACCCCCACCCTGCCCTCAATCAGTAGGGGACACCAATGAGCTTGGAAAGGCTGCTGTCCATCGGATGGAATGTAAAACCATAGTACCGTGTGTGGGAGCCATACCCTGTGTGTGTTAAAGAACACACTAGATCGCCTTGATGAGAGACTTCCATCTGTCTTTTGGGGCGGGGTTGGCTCAGTCGGTAGCACGCCAGACTCATAATCTGTAGTTCCCAGGTTCGAGTCCCAGCTGGGTCAGCGTTGAGATTTATCTCCGCAAAATTCCCCGTCCTGCCCACTGTCAGTAGGGGCCGTCGTCCGTCGGATGAGACGTTAAGCCGTGGCCCCGTGTGTGGGAGAGCCATACCCTGTGCACGTTAAAGAACACGCTCGATGGCCTTGACGGAGGCTACCATCTGTCTCCCAACAGCTGTTCCAGTGGGTCCCATCCCCCAATCTTCTCTGAGCCTTCAGGGTCCATGTGACCTGGCCATTTAGCCCATGGTGTGCAAAAAAATGCCGCTCAGAGATAAAACAACCCATCCCAATCCATCTGTTTTCTTACAGCTGTTCAGTGATCCCCTCTCCCCTACCTTCTTTGAGCCCTCCAAGTGCTTTTGACCTGGACATTTAGCCCATTCTGTGCAAAAGAAGTGGTGCTCAGAGGTAAAAAAATACATCGCATTATGTTTGTAGGTTAGGGTTTATTTGTAATCCAAATAAGTGTTGAATTCAGTGACTCTGAATGAGATGTAAGCATATGCAAGCCTATTTTTTGCATGGTTTTTATTATTGTAGATAAGGGAATTAAACAGTCTGTAATAAGCTTACCACAACCCATTTCATCACTATCATCTTTGCAGTTTGCGATTCCATCACATCTACTTGAACTCCTTAAGCATGTGCCATCATAACATTGGAATTCATCTGCCATACAAGCTAAGAAATGAAACAAAAATATGAGTAATATTTTAAACATTTTTTTAGAACATAATGTAATTAGCAGTTAAATATTCTTATATACAGTCAACTCTCATTTCCTTGAACATCTATATCTCGAATTTCTCGATAACTCGACTTTTTTAAAATTATTAACCAAATCCTTATTCATTTATTGTATTTTTTCTCTCTTTAACTAAACTATTTTTTCATAGTCACCTCGATACTCTGAAATTTTATGTCAGTAATTTTCCTTCTTAGCATTAATTTATTTATTTATTTTTTTTTTTTTTTTCATTTTTTTTTATTTTTTTTATTTATTTATTTATTAATATTATTTATTTTAACTTTACAATATCAAGGTATTTTAGAAATTACGGAGCATCAAATTTAATATTCTACTGGAATAATGTAGAAACTGTATAATTTTTTTGTATTGGCAGTGTAGAATTACTTAACTGGAAATTCGCAGTAATAAATAGTAAGTACACCAATTTGCCTGTTTGACAAAAAAAGTAAAAAAAAAATGTTTTGTAAAAAAAAAAGATGAGCTTTGCCAAAGTGCAGGACTTGAATCCACATCTCTCCAGATTCATGCAAAAGTGTTCTAACCACTAAACTACCACTGTCTCCATCATTTATTAACTAATACGACTTGTAAATCACCCCTCATGTGCCACCCATGGTGCCATCTATGATCAGGGACAGCAATTTCTTTTTCCAATGTTGCTCTGAAGGTACTCAGAGTAACAATGGAAAAAGGAGTTGCCATCCTCTATCACAGATGGCACTATCAGTGACACATGAGGGATGATTTATGTCACATTAGTTGATAAATGATTGTGTGTCAACAGGTAACCCTATGAATTTGCTATTGATTGATTATTTCATTAATAATGATTTGAGCTTGAATGACTTTCTTATTTACATCCTATTCAACTTGGGAAAAAAAAAGTTGCTTTCCCTAATCATTGGGGCGGGGGTGGCTCAGTCAGTAGCGCGCCAGGCTCGAGTCCCAGCTGGGTCAGCGTTGAGATTTATCTTCGCAAAATTCCCCGCCCTGCCCACGGTCAGTAGGGGACACCGATGGGCTTGGAAAGGCCGCCGTCCGTCGGATGGGACGTTAAGCCGTGGCCCCGTGTGCGGGAGAGCCATACCCTGTGCACGTTAAAGAACACGCTGGATGGCCTTGACGGGAGGCTACCATCTGTCTCCCAACAGCTGTTCCAGTGGGTCCCCTCCCCCAACCTTCTCTGAGCCTTCGGGGTCCATGTGACCTGGCCATTTAGCCCATGGTGTGCAAAAAAGTGCCGCTCAGAGGTAAAACAACCCAAAGTTAAAGAACACGCTGGATGGCGTTGACGGGAGGCTACCCTCTGTCTCCCAACAGCTGTTCCAGTGGGTCCCCCCCCAACCTTCGGGGTCCATGTGACCTGGCCATTTAGCCCATGGTGTGCAAAAAAGTGCCGCTCAGAGGTAACCCAACCCAACCCTAATCATTGATGGTGCTATGGGTGACAAGTTCAGACAGATTTATACATCAAATTAGTAGATAAATGACGGATCTGGTGTTAGTTTAGTGGTTAGAATACTCTGGCAAAATCTGGAGAGATGTGGGTTTAAGTCCTGTGTATTGGCAAAGCTAATTTTTTCTGCAAAACTATTTATTGATTCACAGTAATGTTCAAAAAATCTGTATATCATTTAGTCAAGTGGTTCATTCAATTCATAAAGGAAAAATGCAAGAATCTGTTACATATAAATTTAAATGGTTGTTAGTAATAATAAATATAAAAAGCAATAAAAGATTTTCAGATACTTACTGCAGTTGGCCTCATCCTCATTCTCTTTACAATCCTTTATTCCGTCACATTTCAGAGCTCGCGGTATGCAAAGGCCATCATTACAAAAGAAACGGTCTCCTGTTTCACATGTAGTTCGTTCGACTGAAATGGTGATAACAATGTGTTTAGTGACTACAGTTGCCTAACATTTTAAGAATGTAAATTTATTGCTAAATTCTTTAATATACCTGTGGGAAGCTTGTAATCTGCAGTTTCTATGTTCAAATCCAAAACTTTGGCTAAATAGTCAGGTCACAAAGAGTCCAATGTCTCAGAGAAGGTTGGGGGAGCAGATCCTCTGGACAGCTATTAGGAGATGGAAGTGTCCCTTTAAGGCCATCCAACATGTTCTATATAATGTGTACAAGGTATGACACTCCTGTGCATGGGACCATGGCTTTATGTTCTATTTGATGGACGGAAGCTTTTCCAAGCCCAACAGCATCTACGTTCTCATTGAGGTTTAATGGAGATAAATCTCATTGCAAGTACAATAACCTGGGATATTGAGTAACCTGGGATAGGTACAGTAACCTGGTACAGTAACCTGGGATATTGAGATTTATCTGCACTAACACCCGTTCTGGCCTAGATGAGAAATGCGGTACACCTGATGGGCTTAGAAAGCCCATTATCCATAGAATGGGACATTAAGCTGTGCCCCAGTTACGGGAGAACCACATCCTGTGCATGCCGGGGAGAAGACAGATGGTGGTTAGAATGCTAGTTATAAGCAAGATGGAAGCCTCCCACTGAATGTCTTTCTTCTGTATTCTAATAGGTGTATCCAGTGGGTCCCCTTCCTTCAACCTTCTCTGAGCCTTTCGAATCCTTGTGACCTGGCCTTATAGTACATTTTGTATAAAAAGGCACTGTGCAGAGGCTAAAGTTGGTTGGGGCGGGGGTGACTCAGTCGGTAGCGCGCCAGGCTTGTAATCTGTAGTTCCCAGGTTCGAGTCCCAGCTGGGTCAGCGTTGAGATTTATCTCCGCAAAATTCCCCACCCTGCCCACGGTCAGTAGGGGACATCTATGGGCTTGGAAAGGCCGCCGTCCGTCGGATGGGACGTTAAGCCGTGGCCCCGTGTGCGGGAGAGTCATACCCTGTGCACGTTAAAGAACACGCTGGATGGCCTTGACGGGAGGCTACCATCTGTCTCCCAACAGCTGTTCCAGTGGGTCCCCACCCCCAACCTTCTCTGAGCCTTTGGGGTCCATGTGACCTGGTCATTTAGCCCATGGTGTGCAAAAAAGTGCCGCTCAGAGGTAAAACAACCCAACCCAACTAAAGTTGGTTGGTTGTGGTTTTATGGTTGGTTGGTTGTGGTTTTATGGTATCAAGAGCAACAAAAGCTATATGGTGCCAAAAAAGATATCGAACCCACAACCAAAGTTAAAAGCAACACATAAAGTCAACGAAAATGGAAAGGACGTAACAGGAAAGAAAAGAGTATAACGATTCGTACGAAAAACAGGGTAAAAAAGAGTCAAAAACAGTAAAACAGGAAAACAACAATGGGTGTATAGGACCCATAAAAAAGCAACAAGTCAGAAGATCAAATAGGAAAAAAGATTAAATATAAGTAAAATATAAAAAACCAGTAAAATATAAAAAGTCAAAAACACGTGTTAAAATTGAGTCATCAGATAAAAGGTGTCGGAAAGTAAGGGGTTTATACAGTAAACAATAAGAACTAAAGTAAATATGACGTTTACAGTTAAAAGCTGGACACGTGATTAAAATATGCTTAATAGCTAAAATGATGGCACAAAACTCGCACTTAGGTTCATCAAACCTGACCTGTAGAAGAAACGAATGAGTGATCTAAGTGGAGAGGAGCAAGTACAACTTCCCCTTTGTGATTCCAATGAAAACATGACTGATATGGTTTGATGATAGCGTTGATTTCAAAGAGCTTGTTTGTGATCTGTTCCAACCAACGTTTGCTGCCACTGTGTCCAGAGCTTGGAGGAAAAACACTGCTGGAGATCCATGATGGAACTGGCAGTGGAGAGTTGGACAGAGACATGGCAGACTTGGCAGCAGCAGAAACTGCCAAAGAAGCAACAACTGCTCTCTAGCACTGGTGCATCGAAATTTGGCCCTTGAACTCAAAGGACGTTAGATCCAATATTTCACATTTCTGAGATCTACTACCAAAAATATACAAAGGCACCAATTTTTAGCTCTCCAGCACTCCTAGTTCTAAATTTGACCTTTGACATCCAAGGACCCTCTGGAATCAAAATTTTGTGTTTCCAAGATCTACAGCCCAAAACACCTCTAATAGCACATTTCTACGTTTTTAGCACTTGTAGATCAAGGTTTGATCTCTACATGGCCTTTATTTGATCTTGAAGGACCTTATGTATCTGAATGGGTCACTGAAGGTCAAATTTCGGTATTTTGCTGAGATCGACCTGGATTACTCCTAGGTGAAACTTTTCCAGTGGCGGCTCGCGTATAGGCACTATGGAACTGCAGCACCCCCAATTTCAACTTGATATTATCGATAACATTTAATATAATGAGTCCTTTTTTCTTTAATTATTTCTTTATACTTGTACAATATATAATCCTTAAGCTTAATGTGAGTAGCCATCCCCCAGTTTATGAAAAAGATACAAAAATCTTTGTATGGAACTGTGTGCTTCACAGTACTAGAGGTGAGGTGTTTGACTGTTGTGCGCATGCGCACATAGGAAGCTACACGCGAGGCTGCAAGGGAGAGAGAGCACTGTAGTTCCCGCAGTGCCGACCTTGGCGTGCTGGTTGAAGGTAGTTTTACACAATTTTAAAACAAAGGCTAAAACTTTTCTGGAGCAGCAACCCTACTAATTTTAGCTACGAGCCGCCACTGAACTTTTCAGATTTCTACCATTTCTGCATCATAGTTAGAATTAGTGCGATTCCTTGTCACTCACTCAATTAATCAATCAATCAATCACAATTGTTTATATATATATATACAGTGTATCAAATGAAGTAATGTTGATATACTCTCTGATCAAAAGTATCCAGACACTCACTCATCCATGTCGCAGTAATAGGAAAGGAATTAAAATCGCATTGGTCCAACCTTTGCAGCTATCACAGCCCCCACTCTGCAGGGAAGGCTTTCTATTAGATTTTGATACGTTGCTGTGGGAATCGACTGTCATTCTGCCAAAAGGGCATTAGTGAGGCCGGTTACTGATGTCGGGCAGGTCGGCCTGGCTCACAATAACCATTCCAATTCATACCAAATGTGTTCCATGGGGTTGAGATCAGGGCTCTGTGCAGATCAGTCAAGTTCTTTCACATTCATCTCATCAAACCATTCCTGAATGGTCCTTGCTTTGTGGACAGCGGCATTGTCATGTTGGTACAGGAAATGTCTTCACAAACTGTTGCCATAAAATTAGGAGCACAGAATTGTCGAGAATGTCATTATAGGCCACAGCACTCCGAGTCCCATTCACTGGAACTAGAGGGCCAGCCTGAACCATGAAAAACAGCCTCAGAGCATGATGCATCCTCCACTGAACTTCACAGTTGGCACAACACAGTCAGACAGGTAGTGTTCACCTGGCATCCTTCACATCCAGACTCATCTGTTCGACTTCCAGAGGGTGAAGCATGATTCATCACTCCAGAGAACGCAGTTCCACTGCTCAAGAGTCCACTGGAACCATGCTTTATGCCACTCCAACTGAGGGGCGGGCGCTCAGTCGGTAGCGCGCCAGGCTTGTAATCTATAGTTCCCAGGTTCGAGTCCCAGCTGGGTCAGCGTTGAGATTTATCTCCGCAAAATTTCCCCGCCCTGCCCACGGTCAGTAGGGGACACCAATGAGCTTGGAAAGGCCGCCGTCCGTCGGATGGGACTTTAAGCTGTGGCCCCGTGTGCGGGAGAGCCATACCCTGTGCAAGTTAAAGAACACGTTGTATGGCCTTGACGGGAGGCTACCATCTGTCTCCCTACAGCTCTTCCATTGGGTCCCCTCCCCCAACCTTCTCTGAGCCTTCGGGGTCCATGTGACCTGGCCATTTAGCCCATGGTGTGCAAAAAAAGTGCTGCTCAGAGGTAAAGCAATCCAATCCACTCCAACTGAAGGTTGGCATTGATTTTGATATTAGGCTTGTGTGTGGCTGCTTCGTCATGGAAACCTATATCCTGCAGCTCATGATGAACTGTTATGGCTTTGGCTGCTTTGCTGCCAAAGGCATTTTGAAACTTGGTGAGTGTTACAATTGAAGACAGGCGATTTTGTCGCACCACCCACTTCTGCACTCCCCTCTATAATTTTACATGGCCTACCAGGTTGTGATTGTGCTGTTGTTGCTCCTAGGCGTTTCCATTCTGTAAGTAAGAACATCACTTACAGTTGATTGAAGCAGCTTCAGCAGGGTCAAAAATAATCCAAACCAACTTGTTGCTATCTGAGCCTGCTTGATGTTATAGGTTTAGATGACATCCTATGACATCACCTTGAAAGTCACTGAGCTCTGCTGTACTGCCCATTCCTCTGTTCATGCATGTCCATGAGGTTTTCCAGGCTACTTGCATCTTTTTGTACCTGTTTAGGCATGGCTGTGGCATATATGGGTGAATCCAGTACTCAGAAGGAGTGTCTGGATGCTTTTGATCAGTTAGTGTATTATATTTAAGTAATGGAATGCAGTGATGTTAATGATAATTGCTTGTAAACTTACTACAGCCGACTTCATCACTTCTGTCCTTGCAGTCATAGTTCCAGTTACAAATGTCAGCAGGTTTAATGCACCTGCTTCCGTCTGAACACATCACTTCATGTTTGGCACATTCTGTTGGAACTGGAAGAAAAGAACATCTTTAAATAATGTACTTTACTTTAGAAAGCATGTAGAGATATGCAAATTTAAGTTGCCTTCTTGGGGCAGTAGCATTGCATTGATTCGCAGTAACACTGCAACTGCTGGAGTCTGGGTCCATGCTTAGTTGTTTGTGTGTACTGAGGCAGTGATTTCAGTCTTAGTCTGAGAAGGACGGTAAAAACTAGGAGTATTTTCTAGGACCTTTCTCCATCCTATATGTTGCAAATCTGAATTTGACATTTTATATAGATGAATAAATTTATATAGGTGAATTTAGAAATAATTTTGCAGCCTAAAAGAAGGATTACAGAATCATCTCTAAATTTCTTTTTGATACATACTCTGATTTAAAATATGAAACGATTTCTATGAATATAAAGAATTTTTAATTACCATTTATATTGTTTTGTTTCTGTAGAGTACTTTTTGCTCTGAAATGAAGAAGATCTTGGCTGGAAATTTTCCGATTGATATGTCACCAAAAAAAAAAAAGTATGGGTTTGTTAACTCTTAGCGGTAATAGTAATATTAGTATATGCTATTGTCCTGGCGCTACCAACTTTTGCTTAAAACTTTAAGATAAAGGGACTTTCAAAGTCCTAAGCATAGGAGTGTTCGATATTTCCCCTACTTTCAAAAAGAAAGCTGCAATAAAAATTGGTTTTATTAGTTAAGAAGGGATCTTTATAATCGATATATAAGCCAATATTAATTTTAGGACTTCTGAATCTTTTCTCACTGGTCCTCTTTATGACTTCATGCACTATCGTCAAATTCACAAACAGAAATTATTTCTACTAATGCATATAATGTCTCAAAAATATTCATTCTATTTTTTCCAAATTTTCTCTGTCCATTTCAGTTTCATGTTTTTCTGAAATGAATTCCATCACAGTTATACAACAACACACTTCACCATTTTGCATTAATTATATCTGTCATTGCCAGGGGAATAGCTATGGGGGGAGGTTCTCCAAAGTAAATTGGAATTGGTAAAATTCAAAGCGACTTTGTAAAATCCATGTGAGTTGTGAAAACTTGGATTTTTTTTTTGTAAAATTAAGGGAAGTTACCAAAATCGAGGAAACTTGGCAAAATCGTGATGGCGAAATCTAGAGCAGTTCGCAAAATTCGAAGCCATTTAATAAAATACAGGTGAGTTGGCAAAATCGGTACAACTTGGCAAAATCTTGGGGAGTTGGGAAAATTCGGAATGACTTGGAAAATTCAGCTGAAATGTAAAAGTTGGGTTTTTTTTTCTGTAAAATTATGGCTAGTTGGAAAAATCTAGGAGAGTTGGTAAATCTTGGGGAGTTGTCAAAATTTGGAGTGACTTAAGGTGAAATGTAAAAATTGGCGATTTTTTTCTGTAAAATTATGGAGAGTTGGTAAAAAAAGAGAAAACTTGGCAAAATTCGAATCCACTTGGTAAAATTCAGGAGAGATGTAAAAATTGTGATTGTTTTTGTGAAATTAAGGAGAGTTGACAAAATCGAGAACTCTTGGCAAAATGTTAGGGAGTTGGCAAAACTGGAAACCACTCGATAAAATACAGATGAGTTGGAAAAAATTGCAATTTTTTTCTATAAAATTATGGCAAATTGGCAAAATGTAGGGAAGTTGGCAGAATGTAGGATAGTTGGCAAAATTCGAATCCACTTGGTAAAATGCAGGAAAGTGTAAATATTGGAATTGGTTTTGTGAAATTTAAAGGGAGTTGGAAAAATCGAGACAACTTGGCAATATCTAGGGGAGTTGGCAAAATTCAAAGTGACAGTAAAATTCAGGTGAGATGTAAAATTGGGATTTTTTCTCTAAATTTATGACAAGTTGGCAAAATTCGAAGCCACTTGGTAAAATGCAGTTGCAATTTGCAGGTAAATGTAGGTAAATGCAGTTGTGAAAATTGGGATTGGTTTTATAAAATTAATGAGACGTGGCAAAATTTGGGGAGTTGGCAAAATCTAGGAGAATTTACAAAATTCAAAGTGACTTGTAAAATTCAGGTGAGATGTAAAAACTGGTATTTTTTCTGTAAAATTATGGCAATTTGGCAAAATCTAGGGCAGTTGAAAAATTCGAAGCCACTTGATAAAATGCAGATGAGTTGCCAAAATTGGGCTTGTTTTTGTGCAATTAAGGAGCGTTAATAAAATTTAAATTGACTTGTCAAAATCAGGGCAGATGTAAAATTTGGATTTAAGCTGAATTGTGGAAATTGGAATTGTTTTTGTGAAATTAAGTAGAGTTGGTAAAATCGAGAAAATTTGGCAATATCTAGGGGAATTAAAAGTGACTTGGCAAAATTCAGGTGAGATGTAAGAACTTGGATTTTTCTGGGAAATTATGGCAAGTTGGCAAAAGATATGTAGTTGGTAAAATTCGAAGCCACTTGGTAAAATGATGGTGCGGTGTGAAAATGACCCCCCCCCACATACATACACACATGTGCAGTGAAATTCTGGGTACGTCCCTGATAGAGACATAATTTATTTAAAAGTCTTACTTTCTAAGTTGACAAAATTTGATTTTCGAGTTGGAAAATTTTCATTCTCTTCCCCCTCAACCATAGTCCTATTACCTCTTGCAAATTATGTAAGTGTTGCATAATTTAATAATTGAAACAGTTGAAAAATGTAGAAGTTGAAATGTAAATGAAACTATTCTGATGCTTCAGGAACTCTGTAAATCTTGATTATTAAGGGTAAACGAATAATGCTTTTGGGTTGGATTGTTTAATTTCCTGCACAATGCTATAAATGGCTAAGTCATAAAGATCCCATGACTCAGAACATTATTTTGAATTGGAAAATTTATTATGGGCAGATTTAAACTTCTTTTCAAAATCACCAAAGATATTTCCTTAACATATCCAGAATATGGTTTTCATGTGCTTGGGATGCTACGAACAGAGCACAGAATCACAGAGGAAATGCCCACATTCATGTGCAGATTTTTAATGTCAGATTAATAACAATCTATTGTCACAGTTACAAAACTGGAAACCTGCTGCACTGTAGAAACCAATGCTGCAGAAGCTGACATATTCTCAATTGTAATATTACAGTAACTGTTATTACAGAACCTGTCGTGTTTTGGGCTGTGGCACTACACTATGTGATAAACAATTGGTTATCTGCTGATTCACTACAGCACTTGTTATGAGATCGACAGCTGTACTAGAGACCAATGCAATGAAACCTAGCATGCATATGTGCTGCTGCACTATAGAGATCAACATGCTGTTGACTGCTGAATTACAGATTAATGTGGGGGCAGGGATGGCTCAGTCGGTAGCGCGCCAGGCTCGTAATCTGTAGTTCCCAGGTTCAAGTTCCAGCTGGGTCAGCATTGAAATTTATCTCCGCAAAATTCCCCGTCCTGCCCACGGTCAGTAGGGGACACCGATGGGCTTGGAAAGGCCGCCATCCATCGGATGGGACGTTAAGCTGTGGCCCTGTGTGTGGGAGAGCCATACCCTGTGCACGTTAAAGAACATGCTGGATGGCCTTGACGGGAGGCTACCATCTGTCTCCCAACAGCTGTTCCAGTGGGTCCCCTCCCCCAACCTTCTCTGAGCCTTAGGGGTCCATGTGACCTGGCCATTTAGCTCACAGTGTGCAAAAAAGTGCCGCTCAGAGGTAAAATAACCCAACCCAACAGATTAATGCTTCAGACCATAACACACTTTGGGCTGTGACACTACAGAACAGTGGTTCCCAAACTGTTGTCTCCAGACCCCTAGGATCTGTGAAGGTAGTAAAGGTGATCTGCAAAGGTAGTAATGGTTGGCCATGAAAGAAGTAACAGTTGTCCACGAAGTAATTGGTTTTCGATGGAGGTGGTAATGGTGGTCTGCAAAGATAGTAATGGTGATCCATGGAGGTAATGATAGACCACAAAGGTAGTAATGGTGTTCGCACAAGTAGTAATGGCCATCAACAAAGGGAGTAACATTGATGGTCTGCAAAAGTGGTTCACAAAGATAGTAATAGAGGTCCCTGAAGTAGTAAGGTGGTCTGTGAGCTACTTTCAATATTTCAGAAAGCTGTAACGGAAATTGTGCATTTATTATGATTATATATCCCTGTAAATTTTTACTGTTTTTGGCTAGAATTATATGAATTTATTATGTCAACATTGGTCATCTCCTGCTGATAACCTGTGATTGCCTGCTGATGACATACAATTTCTGGTTCATCGAATCTTGAGACGTAGGATGCAGGAGCAGACAATATTAAACAGGACGTGGTTAGAATTGCCATACAGTGGCCAAATGCAGCAGCTGTAACTCAGGACAGACATGTTTGGGAAATCTAAATTGCAGTCTGGTTGTAGCCCATAGCCCATGGCTGTTTGAGGATTGTGTGTGCGTGCATTACATGATTATGCATTCATTCATTCATGCATGCATGCATGAAAATTGCCAACTAAAATTTTGGAGTGTATGTTGTTAATATTGTTTTATTTACTTTCAGGTGCGAAACTGTGGTTGTTGGTACCTGGGAGAGGGAAAGGGACCTACGATTTTCCTGTTTAACTGACACCTGAAAACTCACTCAGAAATTATTGAAAAATTCTTAGGGACATGAAAGGCAAATAGAATGGAAAACGTTAATTTGAAATGACAACAGTGCACATTTTTGAATTTGTCTATTAAAACTAATTAATGCTGAAATATAGTCAGGTGTACTTACTGCAATTTTCTTCATCTGAGCCATCTTCACAATCCCATATTCCATCGCAGCGGGCAGAATTTATTATGCACTGAGTTGTATTTGGACATCGGAAATTCTGATGACAATTTTCTTCACCTATGTAGCAAAATAAAATATGAACGTTTAGAACTTTATGCACCAATACAATAAAATATATATGAATGTTTAAAACTTTAAGTTCTTATATATCAAAATCACATAAGAATGCTTAGAAATTTGTGTGACTATGTGGGAAACCAAAATGTGAATGTTTGGAACTTTTTGAATCTATGGAACAAAATAAAATGAATGTTAAAAACTTTATGCACCTACACATCAAAATAAGACATGAATGTTTAGAACTTTATGCACTGATACATCAAAATGAGACATGAGTAGAACTTTATGCTCTCATACATCAAAACGAGACATGAATGTTTAGAACTTATATATTAATAGATCAAAACGAGACAATAATATTTAGACTTTATGCATGCACCCATACATTGAAATGAAATATGAATTTTAAAACTTTATGCAGCAATGCATTAAAATAAAACATGAATATTTAGAACTTTATGCACCTACACATAAAACCGAGATATGAATATTTAGAAAAGCACCTACACATAAAACCGAGATATGAATATTTAGAACTTTATGCACCAGTATAATCAAGTAAGATATGAATGTTTACAGCTTTCTGCACCTGTACAGCAAATAAAAAGTATATATTTACAACTTTATGCATCAGTGAAATAAAATATAAATATCTACATTGTTCTGCATCCATATTGCAAATAAAAGTGTACAATTTTTTAACCCTTTGCACTCAAGAGGCAACCCTCAGTCGCCACTTGGTTTGATGCATCAACTTGAATGGTGACTGAGAGGTGACAATAACTGGTTTATAAACAGAGATCCTTTGCACTCAAGAGGTGACAATAACTGGTTTATAAACAGAGATCCTTTGCACTCAAGAGGTGACAATAACTGGTTTATAAACAGAGATCCTTTGCACTCAAGAGGTGACAATAACTGGTTTATAAACAGAGATCCTTTGCACTCAAGAGGTGACAATAACTGGTTTATAAACAGAGATCCTTTGCACTCAAGAGGTGACCCTCAGTCGCCACTTGGTTTAATGCAGCAACTCTAATAGTGACTGGGTTGGGTTGTTTTACCTCTGAGCGGCACTTTTTTGCACACCATGGGCTAAATGGCCAGGTCACATGGACCCCGAAGGTTCAGAGAAAGTTGGGGGAGGGGACCCACTGGAACAGCTGTTGGGAGACAGATGGTAGCCTCCCGTCAAGGCCATCCAGCGTGTTCTTTAACGTGCATAGGGTATGGCTCGCCCACACATGGGTCCCATCCAACCCACACTTAACGTCCCATCCAACGGACGGCGGCCTTTCCAAGCCCATCGGTGTCCCCTACTGACCGTGGGCAGGGCGAGGAATTTTGCGGAGATAAATCTCAATGTTGACCCAGCTGGGACTCGAACCTGCGAACTACAGATTACGAGCCTGGCGCGCTACCGACTGAGCCACCCCTGCCACCGAATAGTGACTGAGAGGTGACAATAACTTTTATAAACAGATATATTTCCTCTTCATTTTAGATGTGTAAATCTATTGTTTATGTGCATTTAATAGTACAGCATTGTGTTTAATTCAAGTTATTATTTTAAACTTAGTCTGATTTTCGTGATTATAAAAATGGACCCAAATGATGAAATTAGTAGCAGTGAAGATGAGTTTGTTTTTATGTTGTTTATGTATGATTTATTTTTATGTTAGTTGTAAAAAATTTCATCAACTTTTTAGCAAAAAAACTTCGAGTTGCTACTTCCCTATAGCGAAAAAACTTTCGAGTGCAAGGGTTAAATTTGAACTGAACTCAGCCAAGACATTTCACCACATTTTCTCACTCCTATATAAGCCATTCCAGCAGAAAATTTAACCACATGAGCAGCCTACATTTGAAAAATTGTTATTTTTCTATCATAAAAATGATAATTATTCACTAGCATTCACAAAAATATCAGAATCTGTAATATTTATACTAACTGAAGATGCTATAATATCTATAAAGAACATAATAAGAATAATTAATATTCTTACAGTCATTTTCGTCTGATTTATCTGGACAATCTATGATGCCATCACAAACAAATGTACTGTTGAGGCATATATTCAACAGCTCACAATGAAATTGATCTGAAAAATAAGTAACATGTTGAGAGTAACACATAAAATCATTAGAGACATCATAAACGACTTCTGCTATTGTTATTAAACTAAAATACAGTTCTTTGTTTGAGATCAGAAGATCTCGATTAATTAGATGTTGGATCCAAGGAAGAAATACTGGAAAGATGAAACTTATATTCCAGAATTGGCTAGAATAGCGTGACCAAATTTAAAGAAAAAGATTCAATTCAGTTTGAAGGATTGACAGATGCTACAGGAAAATGGGAGCGTGTGGTCACCCTAGTTTAATTGCTCATAATTGACGATTTTCATTATAAAATTCTACCCACAATTTTGCAGTCACCTGCATTGAACCATCGTCAAAATTTTTATAACAAAATTTTTATGACAAAATTTTTATAACGGTATTTCCACTACTATTTGTAAAATATCTACTCATACTATATAGTAAATTTAATATTTAAAACAAATTCCAGGGACACTCTGAATGGCCTTGATGTTAACATGCTGGATAGCCTTGATGGGAGGCTTCTAACAGCTGTCCTGTGAGCCCTCTTCCCCAACCTTCTCTGAACCCTAGGGGTCCTTTTGACCTGGCCATGTAGCACATTGTGTGCAAAAAAGTGCAGCGCAGAGATAATAAGAAACTAAGGCCAGGAAAGAAGAAAATTGCTAAATAACAATGACAATGAATTGGGGGCGGGGGTAGCTCAGTCGGTAGCGCGCCAGGTTCGTAATCTGTAGTTCCCAGGTTCGAGTCCCAGCTGGGTCAGCTTTGAGATTTATCTCCGCAAAATTCCTCGCCCTGCCCACGGTCAGTAGGGGACACCGATGGGCTTGGAAAGGTCGTCGTCCGTCGGATGGGACGTTAAGCTGTGGCCCCGTGTGCGGGAGAGACATACCCTGTGCACGTTAAAGAACACGCTGGATGGCCTTGACGGGGTCTACCATCTGTCTCCCAACAGCTATTCCAGTGGGTCCCCTCCCCCAACCTTCTCTGAGCCTTCGGGGTCCATGTGACCTGGCCATTTAGCCCATGGTGTGCAAAAAAGTGCCGCTCAGAGGTAAAACAACCCAACCCAAGCCAATGAATTGATTTCAGAAGGCTGAGCCCAATGATATTTCTAACGATATTAAATTTATTTTAATGGCTGCCTCGATGGCATAATGATCTCATGGTGTTAGTGTAACCTGTATCTCATGGTGTACTGTAACCACTGGGATCCTGGTTCGAGTGTAGATAGTTTGTTCTCTCATAATCTGAAAATAAGCTACTAGATTTGCAGATCTGTTGACAAAAATTCAAAAGGGACATAAAGATTTAAAATGATGATAGATGGTACTTGGATACTATTTGACTGGATCCAATTTTAAATAGAAACAAATTTGGGAAAAGAGGCCTGATTTTTCCTCTGATGGTTTTACAGTAGCATATTGAAAATGCATACAGAGAACAATACTAGAGTAAGTCCTCGTTCGTCGGAATTTTATACTAAATTATTTATTTTTATTTATGTAGCATCTAGCAAGTCTATTTATTTACCCATTCATTTATTTTATATGCACTGTTCGACATAGAAATGCCACACCAGGAAATATTGCAGATGTCTGAATGCCTTGATCACTGCATTTGATGGCAAGCCGTAGCAGCCCCACAATCCATAGTGGATGACATTCGACACAATGTACAGGCAGCTATGGACATCCCTGTGGACATTCACAGTCAACATGAACTATGAATCACAGATTGGCTGAGGCAGTTTGCACTCTTGCCAGCCATTGCAATGACTACTACTCACTGCAGAACATCATTGCACATGGTTGCAGTGGTGCCGTACCAGACGTGTGGTGGGACGAATGGAATCATGTTATATTCACTGACGAGTCTCGCTTCTGTCTCAGCACCAATAATTGCCAATTGAGAGTCTGGAGATGACATGGTTCCAGGCTGATCTTGCTACCATATGTGAGCATCACACGGCTCCTTGGCCTAGTGTCATTGTTTGGGGTATTATCAGTTTCAACAGCTGTCCACTGCCTGTATGTATAGTGGGTACAATGAAAACACAACCATATGTCGATGAGATGCTGCAGTCCATTTTATTGCCGTATCTTTGTGGTATCTCTAATGCCCACTTTCAACACGATAACACCCGCCTACACACTGACAACATCAGCAGATAGTGCCTATAAAGTATCCAGGTGCTGCCTTGGCCAGCACAATCCCCAGGCATCTCCCCAGTAGAGAATGTGTGGGACATCATTGGCAGATGACTTCATGCCTCTGCATGACTCCCCTCACAATGTCGATGAATTACTGACACAGGTCAACGATGCATGGTCCATGATACCTTACCATACCATCCGGGGAATTTTACACTCGATGCCATGCCTTGTTGCCAAATGTATAGCCCAGTATGGCAGTCATACGACCAACTGACTCAGGACACATTATACTGTGTCCTCACTCATCTCCACTGGCCAGGGTGTCAGCTTGCCTGATGGCAAGTGAGTCCTGTAGGCTCCTGATGAAGTGGACCCCCCCTCAAACATTAGACAATATGTTAAAAATAGTCATTTAGTTGTGAGTGGGCTCCTTTGTCTCCTGGCAACCAATATTTTTAGACCCAGTCCAACACTGCTCATCTCATTCATGTAATCCGTCAGAAATTAAATCACTTCTTTCCCACCTACTTGTCCGTGTGTGGTAAGTTTCATCTCATTTTGCGCATTCCTTCATGGTGTGGAATTTCCTATGTTGAGCAGGGTATTTAGCTCAAAAATTTTCATATAAAATAAACTTTGATAGTATACATTATAAGATGCAAATTATAAACAAACAAACACAAATTACATTACTCTAAGAAATTTATTCTGTTTTGTATTAGGTAGCATATTTTCATCAGTAATAATATTGAAATGAGAAATAACAGCTTTAGGTCTTAGAAATGACATAAATATTTTTCAATATTTATTTTCAAGTGCCATTTATGATAATATAAATAAAATTTTTAAATTGCATGTTATAAGTCTTTTTCAACTTTTGGAAATGTTATTGTTTTAAACTAAAGGGTCAAATATTCAGTATAGATTGAAAATTTGTCATTTTTATTAATGAATTCTAATAAATCATATAAATATGTATAATGTTAAAAAGACGGCTACACTGACGAAGAATTAAGGAAATAATTGGGCAATGAATGCTTATTGTATTGACTTTATCAATTTAAAATTTTCTTAATTTCTTTATTTATAATTTCATATTATATAAATAAGAAATTTATAATTTCAATATTATTTTCTACATAAATTGATTTCTTTATTTAAATAGTGCAATATACACAAATATCTTCTTTAGCAGCAGAATTTTATAATTCAGAATCAATAATTTTAAATTATATTTTACAGTGTACTTTAGGAAAACAAAATGATTACTATTCTACCATAAGGGAAAAATAACAAAGTGAACTTACCTTTTTTACAGTCTACACTATTGGAAACTAATTCACTAGAGGTGCGATTTATTACATCTATATTTTCATTTGTAGAGAAATTACCATTTTCTTCATAACTGCTCATATTGTATGCTGTTGTGTTGAAATCCTCAGCTACCGAAGTGTTCATATCTTCATATGGATAAGATGCATTGTATTCAGTTCCATTTTCGTAAGATACAAAATCTTGAAGAGTAGTGCTATCAAGAGTGGTATTATTATCAAGAGTGATATTATCAAGAGTGGTGTTATCAATAGTCAAAGTGATATTATCGAGATAGAATTCATCTGGTTCAGTTTGCCCATATTCTGACTCATTGTTCCCAGTACTGACTTCATCTGATGGCATTGTGAAATTGAAGGTCTGGATGGTCGAATCACTATTTCCTGCTGTAGTTGTATCAGTCATATCATTCAAGATCACTGTTGTGTCCATATGTGAATCAGCAGGTGTCACTGAAGTCAATGAATCTGACTCTGACCACAGATGTGAAAAAGCAGTAGTGCTGTCTGTCTCAGTTGGTAGGAAATCAGAACTGTTTCCATCTTCATTACTATTAGTTCCTGTAACATCTTCAGTAAACATTTTAGGAGTAAATATTCCTTCGTTATCTGTAACTGTTGTAGCATCTTCAGTAGACTGTTTATCTTCTGTAATAAGGTGCAAATTATTTGTTTCTGTAGATACAATTTTGTCTTTTTCAGTTGTATCACTATACAGTCCATTTTCCATTGTATTAGTATTACTGATTTCAGGCCCAAAGGAAGTAGTTTCGTCAATACTCATGTGCGTAATCACAGATGAAGGGAAATTCTCTGTTGTTAACTGCTCAACAGAAACAGGCAAGAAGGTCATTTGAGACAGTGTTGTATCAATTTCAACTTCAGTATTTGATTCTGTATTAGTTACTGGTTCAGTGGTTCTCTCTGTAGATAACATAAGGTGATTATCAGTAGTGATAAGTCCAGTCGTTTTTTCAGCGTGAGTCATTGTTTCAGTGTGATAGGTAGAATTTGAAGTATAATTATTTACTGATTCCAAAGTGGTTACTGCTGTTGTTTTTTCGGAAGATGTTTCAGAAGGTAAAAAGGATGAATTCATTTCATTCACTGGGAAGGTTTTTGTTGTCTCATCAAATGGTTCAGTAATGTTATCGTAAGATTGCATTTCTGGTGTTTTGATGTCATGATCAGTATTTGCATCCATTGTGGGTAGAGTTTCTGTTGCTTCTGCTTCTGTTAAGTTCACATACTTTGCTGTTGTTGATAATGCACTGAGTGCTGTTTCTTGAGCTAATGTTTCAACAGTCTCTCTAGCAAGAGTAAATATTTTTGTTACAACTTGATGGTCTGCAGTCGTCCCTTCACTTTCAGTAGATGAAAGTGTGCTAGTTTCTTTTTCCTGATCTACAGAACTGCTTGTGTGGGTTTCAATTTCCATTTGTTCTGGAGTGGTAATTTTCTCCATAGGTTCAAAAGTATTCGTAGTTTGTAAAGTACTGCTGGGTAATGTAGTTAATTCAGTCTTAAGTGTTTGAGGTGTTAACTCGGAGGCTAAGGGATGCTCACTGGTGACATGATTAATGGGTTCAGTTACCTTTTCATGATTTGTAGTGTGACTTGTATCAATGATTTCTTCTTTCCCTTTTGTTGAAATTTCAGTTGTAACAGATGTTTCATTTTGAGAAAAAGCAATTATAGTAGTAATTTTTGAAAGAGTTGTGGGAAATGTATCTATATAAGTTGTGATGGGAGTATTGCTTTCATTTGATACACTAACCCTATAAGTTGTGCTTGCAGATTCAGTAGTAGTAAATTCAGTCGAAGTTTCTGTTGTGGCTTCATGAGCTGCAATTGATGTTGTCTCATCTTTAACAATGACTTCGGTGTGTGGATTTCTAGTTGATGTAGACGGAAGTGAAGTGGGACTAGTGGATTCTTCTGAAGGAACTGTTTCATGAGGAGATGTGTTGCCTGTACTATAGGAAGTGGAGGATTCTTGATTAGGTGTAGTGACTTCTGTTGTTAGTGGTTCTTCAGAATCAATGGCAGAGACAGTTTCTGAGGTTTCAGGAGATGTAGCTTCAGTACCAGGACTTAATGGTTGAAAATAAGCTTCAGAAACTGTTGATGACGTCGTACCTGGGGAATAAAAGAGAAGATATAAAAAAAGAAACTAATACAAAAATTTCTCAGTGCTGATTTAGTTTGATCATAATAACTGCAATAAATGTGAAATAAATGACATAATGAATAAAGAAGATTTTAGTGAACATACATTAGTATAGTGCTTCATTTTAATTTTACTTGCTTTACAGTAATTAAAATTTACTTCTAAATGCTCATTATATCATTTACACTCAAACATGTATCTTGCCATTTTAGGTATTATTGTGCTAATTCAATGCTGTGATGATTTTAATGTAGTCCCTTATATTTAAACAGACAAACAAGCATTGTGATTCATTAAGCTGAAGATGCTTGATGAATATATGTATTAGAAATCAATCAGTACCTTTGGCACCTCTCGTTTTTTAACCCATCACTCACACCCCTATTTCATTTTCAGTGCAACACTGGATCTCAAAATTCCTCTCTTTTCTGAGTTCTACTGCCTGAAATATCCCGATTAACCAATGTTTAGCTCTCCAACACCGGTTTTGAAATTTCTCTTGAGAACTCTCTTTTCTTTTGAGAACTCTTTGAAATTTCTCCAAAACTCTACTGAATAGAAAAAATATTTCAAATAAGTTATCTTAAAAAACACCGCATATTTCCTAGAAATGTGATCAAATAATATTAAATAGTCTTTACCACCAATGTAGATTATTCCATTTTGAATTAATTTATCTTCCTAATATATATTAGATAATAATATTTCAAATATATCACTAGGATAATTGAATCTGAGACCATGATTTTCCACTTTTTGCAATTCTCAATGCAGCAAAATTGTATTTTATTAATGCTTTATGTTTACCAAATAATGTTACCACTAATTAAAAATCTATCCAAAGTGAATGCACAGTATTCCCTGTTAAGATAGACATCAAACATTAATTAATAGATTCTGAAAAAAATTCATCGCTGCCACGGTGGGAATCGAACCAGCATCTCTCCAGATTCATGCCAGAGCGAGCTACCATTGCACCACGCGTCGGACAACGAATATTTTTCAGAATATGACCTTATAAATCTTCCTGAGACGTGACTGAGACAGCGCCATCTATACTCAAGGAGATGCAACTTGACTGAAAAAGTTGAGTATAGATGGTTAAGTTAAGAAAAGTTGAGTCCTTGAGTATAGATGGCGCTGTCTCAGTCATGTCTCAGGAAGATTTATAAGATCATATTCTGAAAATTATTCGTTGTCCGACACGTGGTGCAATGGTAGGCGCTCTGGCATGAATCGGGAGAGATGCGGGTTCGATTCCCGCCGTGATGGCGATGAATTTTTTTTCAGAATCTATTACTTAATGTACTAAACTAACTATATTAAAATCATATGTAGACATACATATTCAACAGCTACTTTATTTTGTACCGTTCTATGCTGTGTCAATATTAACTCAAATACAGATATCAGTAATTTCGTAAATAAGGTTTTCTATGAAAAAAAAAATGTGACTGAAGATAAAGATTTGAATTGAATCTATTTCAATCTCGATTTACAACAATATGCTTTCAGTATTTAAAGAGTTATGGAAGCTGAAAAAATTTAGCGATTTGTTCATTCTGCAAAAATTTTTTTTAAAATTGGGGAAATTTAACATAATTTTTAGGCGAAATGCTAAAAATACTCTTATATGTGTTAATAAAGTACGGTTATTGCTTACAGTTTAACTTGATTTTATTAACTTTTCAGAGCAATTATTTAAACTGCCATTGTTGCTATTAAAAATTTCTATTTCCATAACTCTAAATACTGAACAAATATTGTTGAAAAAGTGAGATTTAAATAGATTTGATTGAGATCTTTAAATTATCTCCAGTCACAATTTTTCCATTAAAAATCCTATTTAACAAGTTACCAAGTTCTGTATCTCAGTTACTATTGAAATAACATGGAACTGTACCTAATAGGCCAGATCTAGAAAAAAAATAAAAATAAAAGGGGAGAGGAGAAAGACACTCAATATACATGGAAAAAGTATATGCAAATAAAATACAGTAAATATAAACGTAAAATATACAATTAAAAGGAGAGAAATTAATTAAAAATAACTTAAAATTCTCTGTCATTAAAAACTTTTAACATGCAAATAGTTTGAAGGAAATCTCTTTAAAATTTTATTGCTGAACAACGAAGGATTTTAAGTTATTTTTAATGTAAAATATAATTAATAATAATTATTAATTAATAATAATTAATTATATTTTATAGACAAATATTAGTTACTGATCTAAGTGACCTGGGTTCGAGTTCCAGGTAAGGCATGGATGTTTGTGTCGTTTTTCTGCTGAGGTCCTGTCCTCCTCACAGACCTTCTACTGTGGCATATAAACTGACAGGTTCCTGTCAGACCTCTGTGGGAAGTAGCTGTTTGAGATACTTCCATTTATTTTTATTTACATTATTAATAAATTAATAATAATTGAATATAAATGTGAAAAAGTAATAAATAAAATGCAGCAAATGCAAATTTTTTTTTTAAGTTGGTCTAGGACAGAGACAGATAAACATTGGCAAATTGCTTCTAAATCTAATGTCAAAAGTAACATAAATGAGAATAAAGATGTACTTACTTAATATAATTCCACAGGATTTTCCATCCTGAAGTAATTCCATATGATGGGGGCAAACACAATTCTTTGATAAAGTTAAATAGCTCCACACACATTTATAGGAACAGCCTCCATTTTGATTACGACATTCGTCTATAACATCTAGAAATTGCAACAAAACTTAAATTAGTAGTTTGAATATTAAAGGAGAAGCACTACATTTAAGGCTTTATCGAATATTTTATCACAAAAAATATTAATAAAAAATAGAAAAAAATTAATGAAACAAGTTACTTAAGAATACACTACTTCCTTATTTTAATGCCACATTTTCACTGGAACTGTTGCAAGTGTTACATCACACATGCTCACTACTTGTAAATTTAAGTAATAAAAGTAACTGTATGTCCAAAACGTTAAGAAACTCTCGAATTTTTGTTTTGTGTTCAATAGGCTTCAACGTGGGCAACATTGCTGGCGTGATATTTAACTTCTGTCAGTTATAGGTTTGCTATTACTGACAGAAGTTAAATATCATGCCAGCAATGGTGCCCACAATGAAGCCTATTGAACGTAAAACAAGAATTCGAGAGTTTCTTGACATTTTAGACACACAAATATTTTTATTATTTAATTATTTAATAAAATCTAGCAATTCCAAATTTGGGTATTTGGTATTCTTTATAATGACCTGGTATATACCAAATCTGAAATAGTTACACACTAAATTCTTCTACAAACTAAAATTAAAAGAAACTTCTGTTCTCTTTCTCTCTGGTGTATTTGGGAGTTAGTTTTATAAATAGTTTTATAACATATTAGGAAACCAATTTGTATAATATATTCATAACATATTTAGGGAACATTGCTTTAAACATGCACTGATTTGATATAAACCTTTCAGAATTACATAAGTTATAAAATTAGAAAATTATGACTTCTAATCATTAATGTGAAGCAAAAAATAAATGAAATAAAATAGATAATATCAAATAAATAGGTGACTAAGGTGATGATAAATGAGATGATTTACTTATTTCTATGATGTCACTTTTATATATATATATATCATTTAAATATAAGCTTCAGACAGTTTTGTTATATACTGATGGCCAAAAGCATACTTCACAAACTGTTAAATATCACGAAAACAACTGAAATTATTAGCATTGCATTTCCTGTGTTAATGAAATATAATATATGCAAGGTCGTATACATCACAAAAATCATCTGACCAAACATTTGCAGACATGACTCAAAAAGCAACTTCTTAATATATAAAAGTTTTATTTCACATCTTCACTTCTTGTTGAGCAATTGTTGTGTTCATGTTGGTAAAGTGTTTCGTATCATCAGTATTGCACAGAGATATCATATGAATTATTTCAGAAGTGATACAGCAATCAGTAAGTTAAAAGCTCAGTAGATTCCAGATCAATATGACTAGGGCTGCAAATGTTCCCTAATCACACTTTATAGACAATTCCAATGGACAACGAATAAGATACGTGACAACCCCGTTGCACCGCAGTACAATGACTGCATATCACCTTAAGGGATTGCCACAGAAACCACTATGAACTAAAAAGGCTCCTGTCAATTTAGCTTGCCTTAATATTTGCCTATACAAGCGGGAGAAGATCCTATGTGAAGAGAGAAGCACTACATGGGATTTATTAGTCTGCTTGAAGATATAATCATTGAGGTGCAGTGAGAGTGGGATCTTTTATAATTTATAGTGCTGCCTAATATATGCCCAACACTCACTGAATTTAGCCAAGAAACTTGCCAATACATAAATAAAAAGATCTTAGTCTTTTGAATTTTGAGCCAGAAAATAAACAGAAGTCCTAACTTTTAGGAACCTCTGCAGCAGAGGCCCAACGTACTTCCGTCGAAAAGCCACACCTTGAGGGACTCCAATCCTCTCGGCATGACCCCCAACTTCGTCCTCTCCATCGAGCCGGGCACCACAGCCCGCTCGCCGTCTCGGCTTCCACACCGTGCTGGGCCACTTCGGGGGATACTGGACCAGCACCACCCAATGGACAGGAAATATTAGCTGTAGATGAGTGCAACATTGTCAAAGAGTGACAGCAATGCCGGATGATTGCTATCTGGGACTAACAGCTTGATGCCATAGAGTGATGTCAGCCAGACAACTCTCTGCAACTATTGGAATAATAATTTCAAGGCAAACTGTTTATAGAAGGATTCACCATAAATGTGTCTATCCCACACAACTAAAAGAAAAGTAAATTTAACACCATTTCAACAGTATGTTTACTGCATATTTACTTAGAATTTGTTTGAGGTAGAGGAAAACGCTTCATAGAATTCAAATGTTTGTAAATTTAACATTTGTTTCAACAGTGTGTTTGATAAATATTTATACATGATAAATGAAGAAGTTTGATAGAAATCAAACACTTCTAAATTTAACATATGTCAACAGTATGTTTATAAGCATTTACTGAGAATTTGTATGTGGTAATGTGGCTGAGTGGTTAGTGTACTTGGCTACTGATCTAAAGGACCTGGGTCGTGACTGAGTGGTTAGTATGCTTGGCTACTGATCTAAAGGACCTGGGTCGTGACTGAGTGGTTAGTATGCTTGGCTACTGATCTAAAGGACCTGGGTCGTGACTGAGTGGTTAGTATGCTTGGCTACTGATCTAAGGAACCTGGGTTCAAGTGTAATAATCGTAAGGCATGGATGTTCCTGTCGTTTTTCTGCTGAGGTCCCACCATCCTCACTGATCTTTTATTATGGCGTGTAAACTGACAGGCTCCTATCAGATCTCTGTGGCAAGCAGCTGCTTGAGGGGGTATTTTTTTATTATTTTTTATTTTTTTATGAATAAGTTTGATAGAAATTAAATACTAGTAAATTTAACACTTTTTTCAACAGGATGTTTACAAAGTATTTACTGAGAATTTGTATGTGGTAAATAAAGAAGTTTGATGGAAATCAAATACCTGTAAATTTGACACTCGTTTCATTCACTTGGAAAACAAGAAATAAATTGCTGTGATTCTTTAAATAAGCTTCAAGGATTCCCACTGCTTGTTTGGCCAAAATAATTCTTTCTTCTCCTTTCCAAATCACAACGAAACTTACTATAACACTTCCAGGCCTTGAAAATATAATGGACATTTTAATAAAAACAAGGAAGCAATTACAAAGCAATTCTAATTGTTATTAATACAATAACAAAATAATAAATGTTTTTAATAATATTTGGCTTTGAGCCAGATAATGTTTGTTTTATTTTGCACATATTACATTAACAATAATGAAATTAATAACATATTTAACTATTATATAGTTTTTTCATTTATCATGGATGGTCTGCAGTATTTGACATTAAATTCAACTCAGTCAAAATTAAATTATATCTCATTTACAGTTTTAATGATGGAGATTAATTATTTTATGTAATGAAGAAATTATTCATTCTTTAGTAACAGATTAGAACAGGTCATTAAAGTAAAATAATTGCTCATATATTAAATATGCGATATTAATTCATCTATAAATAATGTTTTCTATATTAATAAATGTTTAGTAGGGCATTGGAAGAGGCACAAACATTTAAGCTTTTCAATTTAATCCCTTTGATGAAATTAGGGTGTCAATATGCGATTTGTTTGTATTTGATTATTAGTTTCACATAGGGGTCATGTGAATTTTCACAGTAATTTCTGGATAGAATGACTGAACGTACTTACCTATAATTTAATATTTTTAAAGTTTCAAATTCACCTCCATTTTCTAGAAATATCCTCTTCAGCTAGAAGAAGAAATTATCAATTTAAGCATATTTGGTGCTTCTGATAATTAATAATACTTAAATAATAACACATAACTGAAACTCATACTTATTGTTCCACTATAAAAATAGAACCTATTGTTTAAAATATAAATAAACATGGAGGGCATTCAAAAAGTCCTGACATGTGTATGTAGATTTACACTCAATCCTCTGAAGTTAATGAGCTATGACTTGTTTCATTGCTTGTCTAAACTTTTCATTATATGTTAAAAACAAAGGCCATATCATAATTTGCTTCTTCGTTGGTGGTGCGTAGAGTTCAGTCTGTGAAATCTGTGCATGGAAATTACTAGAGAATGGAAGAGATTTTTATATTTTCACAAGGAACACATCATTTTTCACACATCACCATTCAAGTGATAAGTTTAGATGTCCGTGTATAGATTGGCATTGTAAAAACAATTATTCATAAACATTTAAAGTTCTGAAAAATGTGTGCCAAATGGATACCCCACAAACTGACAGAACAGCTAAAAGGGGGTAGAGTCGATTCGTGCAAGGAGATGCTGGGCAATTTTTGAACCTAGTGGCCCCAAACGGTTAACAGACATTGTCACAGGTGATGGGACATGATTTCATTATTATACTTCAGAAATAAGTAAAACCCAGAAAGATTGACAACTATGTTTGGATTGTGGAAGATGAACAGCATCCCAAAATCCTCCAATAAAGACTTTCGCTCGAGGAAGAAGATGTTTACAATTTTTTTTCAATTCCCAAGGAGTGGTAGCCGTGGACACCTTAGGTTAAAAAAATGACTGTAAATGGCAAATAATACACTAACATTGTTTTGTCCAAAATGGTTAAGGAGATGAAGGGGCAATGCCCGACAACAGATGTGTCATGGGTTCTCCTTCTTCGTGACAATACCAGTGCTCACAAAATCTGGCAAGTTACAAACTATCTGGAGCAGGAAAAAATCAAATAGCTACCCATCCTGCATAGTCACCTGATCTTTTACCATGCAATTTTTGGTTGTTTCGAAAAATTAAAAAGGAATTTGCTGGGAAGCCGGTTCATTCAGAGTTGCAGTCCCAACAGGAGTACCACCAAATACTACAGTATTGGTGTAGACATCTGCAATTTTGCACAAATGATGGAGGGGAGTACTTTAAAGTAGAGTAAAAGTTTTGTTGAGGTAAGTGCAATTTTTGGTTTTGCAGTTACATGACAAAAACTTTTTGAATTCTCCTTGTAGACTGCTTTCCATAAATTAAGGAACAACCTTATGATGTCAATGGAAAGCTAACTTCAAAATGCTATAACTTCTAAGAGGCAGGGGTGGCTCAGTCGGTAGCGCGCCAGGCTCGTAATCTGTAGTTCCCAGGTTCGAGTCCCAGCTGGGTCAGCGTTGAGATTTATCTCCGCAAAATTCCCCGCCCTGCCCACGGTCAGTAGGGGACACCGATGGGCTTGGAAAGGCCGCCGTCCGTCGGATGGAACGTTAAGCCGTGGCCCCGTGTGTGGGAGAGCCATACCCTGTGCACGTTAAAGAACGCGCTGGATGGCCTTGATGGGAGGCTACCATCTGTCTCCCAACAGCTTTTCCAGTGGGTCCCCTCCCCCAACTTTCTCTGAGCCTTCGGGGTCCATGTGACCTGGTCATTTAGCCCATGGTGTGCAAAAAAAGTGCCGCTCAGAGGTAAAACAACCCAACCTATAACTTCTAAAATATCTTTTTTGCTTTTAAAAATGTAATTGCAGATAAAGATCTGAATCAAATATATCAATTTTCAGCAATCCCGTGGATAAGCCGTTCCGTGGCTGAGTGGTTAGAGCGCTTGGCTACTGATCTACGGGACCTGGGTTCGAGCCCCGGTTAAGGCATGGATGTTCGTGTTGTTTTTCTGCTGAGCATGGATGTTCGTGTTGGTCCTGCCATCCTCTCAGACCTTCTACTATGGCATATAAACTGACAGGCTCCTGTCAGACCTCTCTGTGGCAAGCAGCTGCTTGAGGGGGTATTTTTTTTTATTCTTTCAGCCTTTAATGAGTTATGGAAGTTTGAATATTTAACAACAGCAATGCCAGTCTTAAGAAACTTATACAAAACATATGAATACTGATTATTCTTTGCAGATATTTCTAACACACTTTTTTTTTAAATTTTTAAAACACACTTTTTTATTAGATACTTTGATTGAACTCATTACAAAGTTTAAATTAACTTCTGAAGTCAATACGCCTATAACTCATTAAATACTGAAAAAATGTTGTTGAAAATCGAAATATTGATATATTTCAAGATCTTTATCTACGATCATAATTAAATTTTTTTGAGGTTATAGAATTTCAACATTAGCTTCCCATTTACATAACATATGGTTATTCCTTATTTTTGGAAACCAGTGTATTATGAAATAAATGTTAATTCAGCATATTTAATGGGTAACTAAGAATTTAAACAATAATTATAAAACCTCTTAGCTACTATTAGTTTTAACACTGTTAAAAACACAAAAAATAACAATGTAATATAAAATAAAAAAATTTCAAAATGTTAAATGCAAGATGATCATTTTAAGAGAAAAATCCTTAAAACAACAATTTTGAGTAGGAAGGAGTAGATATAATGAAAATTATTAGTACCCTACATAAATGTCTGGAAAGATGTAGCACACGTATTGATTTATTGCAAGACGTGGTGAAGCATAAGTGTTACTGCACATGCGTTGTGGGCCGCTGGTGTAGGTGGCAGCACTCTCCAAATACCATTTCACATCACTACTAATTTTTTCCCTCCCAGCTTCTCCTTATCAAAAGTTATTAATAATTTTAAGAGTTCTCACTTGAAATGATCGCCTTGTATATTTAAAGTCTCCCATAGCATTACTTTGAAGATAATGTTAAAGAATATTTTTGTCATACACGTTGATTCAGGTAGCAAAGGGTGTTCACATATGAAAAACTTACTTCTGATTCCAGATGTTCTGAAAATCGCTGATACTCAGCAGAACTGTTATCTTTTAAGTCGTCTGTAAAATTTTCATCTGTGATTGTAAATTCACCAACCAAGGCATTTGGCACTGAAATATTTTGTGCAAAAAATAGCATAAGAAACATTAACATCATTGATTCAGATCATTAAAATGTTTGACTTATATTTCACTAAATTTAAAATAGATATTACACCAAAATCTCAATTATCAGAGTGTGTATTAACAGAATAATTTTTTAATAACCCATTAATTATCATCGGAATTGATGTGTTTCAGCTTTTCTTATTTGAAAATATTTTAAAATGCACACTATGCTTAAAACTAGCCGTTGAATATGAATATAGTCAAGGCTGTCTATGTGTTTTGTGGGACCCAAAAATTCACCCCGTTAAGCATTAAAAATGCTTGTTGTTATTTATAACAGTACTAAATAAAGTACTCAATAACACTAGTTTGAACTCGGTTTTGGATTTAAATGTGAATGTAATGAAAACTATAAATTAGGAAATGGAATAAGAATAAATAATAGTTTAATTAAAGTACTCAATAATAAAAATATTGTGCATTCACTAGGGTTGGGATGTTTTACCTCTGAGCGGCACTTTTTTGCACACGATGGGCTAAATGGCCAGGTCACATGGACCCCGAAGGCTCAGAGAAGGTTGGGGGAGGGGACCCACTGGAACAGCTGTTGAGAGACAGATGGTAACCTCCCGTCAAGGCCATCCAGCGTGTTCTTTAACGTGCACAGGGTATGGCTCTCCCGCACACGGGGCCACGGCTTAACGTCCCATCCGACGGACGGCGGCCTTTCCAAGGCCCATCTGTGTCCCCTACTGACCGTGGGCAGGGCGGGGAATTTTGCGGAGATAAATCTCAACGCTGACCCAGCTGGGACTCGAACCTGGGAACTACAGATTACGAGCCTGGCGCGCTACCGACTGAGCCACCCTCGCCCCGTGCATTCACTATGATTTCCACTTATCTTCAATGATACTTAACCAGACAGTTCTTGCTGAGCCACTTAAGACAGTAAATAACACCTTACCAACGTAAGTCACTTGACGATCAGCGAATGATCTTTACCAGTTAAAAAAAATCAGTGTGTTTTGAATGGGGCAAAGTTGTTTTACTTAAAATCGATCAGTGAAACTCTTGAAAACGGTGTGCAAACGACATTCAATATACACTATATTACCAAAGGTACTGGGGCATTTCCATGTCATTTTAATGGAAAGACACACTCGAAGCTTTTTAACTTTGAAACGTTTCTAACGGGGAAATATCACTGGAGAAAAAAAAATGAAGATCAGAATGAAATCTACCCTAACTCAAGTTTTAAACAGTATCATTTAATATTGTACACAAGACTTATTAAAGGTGAAGCGTTTAATAGCAACATTGCTAATCATAATAATTTTCTCCAAAAGTCAATTGAAATAAAAGAATTTTTATAGCAAATCGTTTGCTAAAGTAAAGTAGAAGTTACGTAGTTACGTGTAATGATTCTTTTAGATTTCATCAGTTTAAAAAATAAGCATTTAAAATCGAACAGTGATGAATTAGGAATATCTGGGCCATTTGGTGATTCACTGCTATAGGCCCCCCCCCCCTCTCCAACGTAGAGATGTATGATTAAAATTAAATATTAGAAATATAGTTTGAGCTACAAGTTATTCAACGATATATAAATAATTGAACTATTCTATATGCACGATAGTAAGAACTGAAATAATAAAGAATATGCTTTATATTTTTATGAGGCTATATGGGACTTCTGACCTAGAATGCTACTCGCTGATCCCTTAATCCATGTTTCAGATTCAATAACTTTTAAATTATTAAAATGAGTAATGTAAAATAAAATTAAATGAATAATAAATCGAGATTCAGCGTCATTTTGAGAGCGATTTTCTCTTTTTCACTAATGATAATTTTCTGTGGAAAACCCATTTTGATTCGTAAAATCGATACCTTTAGAAGAGACTCCTGCCAATTTATTAGATAATTTCTTTGTTATATCAATGGGGACTAACTTTAGAGACCCCACTACACTTGGTATGAAAAAATGTGACTGAAGATAGATTAAAATTCTCCATCAAATCTATCTATGAAATAAATTATTATTATTATAAATCCCGAGTTTTCGATAATATCCATTCGTTATTTACAGAGTTATAGAAGCTGGAATTCTAAGATAAATCTTTTTGGGTGGCATTGCTGTTGTTAAATATTCCAGATTCCACACTTTTTCGCACACCATGGGCTAAAATGGCCAGGTCACAAGGAACCCGCAGACTCAGAGATGGTTGGGGGAGGGGACCAACTGGAACAGCTATTAGGAGACAGATGGTAGCCTCCCGTCAAGGCCATCCAGCGTGTTCTTTAACGTGCACAGGATATGGCTCTCACGCACACGGGGCCACGGCTTAACGTCCCATCCGACGGACGGCGGCCTTTACCAAGCCCATCGGTGTCCCCTACTGGAAATTTTTTTGATGTAACACTTTAGGATATTATTGATTTTCTATGATTATCAACTCCCTAGATCATTGGTTCTCAACCTCTTTCAAGTTGCAGCACACCTAGTACTAGGTTTTCTTCATCATAGCATTCCTAGTACCAGGCTAATTTTATTGTGGCACACTTAGTACTGTGCTCATTTCCTCATGACATCCTAATATTGGGCTCACTTAGTCACAGCATGCCGAAGTTAATAAATTTTAGTAATTGAAGGAAAAACTCTTGTTCTTTCATTTTGTTATTCATCCTCTATTGCAGAATGTCAGTGTGCAGCATAATACCAGTTGAAACTTTTGTACTAAGGTTTTTAAATTTGGCAATTTTATCAGAAGAATAACATTCAGTATTAAAAATAATCTGCAATCTACCAATTTCTTTTTTATTTATATCATTTGCTTATTCAATTTATATTTTAGACATTTTAATATTTTTGAGCTTATTTTTAGATTTTTTGTGAATGCCTACATACTTGCACAAGTTCATAGCGCACCAGTTGAGAATCACTGTCCTAGATAGAAAAATTGGAAAATTCTCATATGCCATTGGGAAGTCAATTTTAAAAACTCAATATTTTGAAGAATAAATGTTTAGTGAAAATGAAACTGAAAATGAAACCAGAAACTGAATATCTGGTAACGATTTTTTTTAGAAATGAGTGATCTGGCAACCTTCGTGTCACGTGACACGAAGGTTGCCAGATCACTCATTTCTAAAAAAATCGTTGCCAGATATTTTTTTCTCATTTCTGTAATCAACCATAGTGTTCGGATACTTTTTTGAGCGACTGTACACAAATTTGTTTTTTTTTTTCCGAAATGGAATTTTCATCAACAACCTTATTCAAAAAACTGGGTTCCGAGATACAAAATGAAGCCGCTAAAATGAAGATTTATTTTTTGGGGAAACAAAAAGTTTGGTGTTTTCATAAAAAATCGAAATCTAAGTTGCAAATAAATTAAAAAAAAATTAAAAAAATATCTCTGTTCCAATATGCGCCCTACAAAGTATACTTAAATATATCGATGGTGCAATCAGCTGATGAATTCGTATTTACTTCAAATGGAGATAGAGCGTCAGCAATCTAATTGAGTAGATAAATCGGCGCCATGGGTGTCCGCAGAAAAATTTCCAGGGGGGGGGGGGGGGGGCAAAACTTGGAGACAAATAATTAGATCAATAAATATTATTTAATTTTTTAGGGTTATTTTTTCACAAGTAGATTATAAAATACAGTATTGCATCAATAGAAAAGCACATACATAATGTGTATAATTAATTACGTTTAAATTGTTACGATTATAATTTGTGGAATTTTTTACTCGATCCCAGGAGGGGGGGGGGGCAAGTGCCCCGTTTGCCCCCCTCTGCGGATGCCCATGATCGGCGCCCTATCTTCCTTTGAAGTGAATACGAATTCAACGACTGTTGCATATGATTAAGTTTTATTTTCTACTTTTTAAGGTACATTAGGAAGATAGATAATTTTTTTCAATTTATTTATATTTTTTCCTGTTTCAATAAAAACATCTATCCTCAGATACTTTCATTTAATATATAACTCATAAACGTCGGTCACATTTCTCATCCTTTTCCTTTGTTTTGAGGGGATCTTGTTTGAGGTAGTCCATGACATTGTGACGTCAGAAGCTTCAATTTGAGCAAAACTCGTTAAGGTCGCCCCCTGCGAAATTTACGTCCTCTTTTGGGAAAGGGGGAGAAAAATTCGAAGCAGTCTACAACAGCCCTCATGTAAACTAACATTTAACACCTAACTCGTAACTGTGGGCTTTCGATTTACGAAGATTTAGCAGGAAAACGACTTTCATATTTTCACTTTTTTAGAGGGGAGGGGATATATTTTTTATAGCCCATAACACTCGCCGCGTCACAGGCTTTTATTTGACATGCAACTTATTAAGTTTTCTCCTCGGGTTTAAAAGATATAGTAGAACAATCCTTCACAGTTTTTCCCTAATAGTTCTGACCGCCCCTAAAATCGGCCGCCTGTGTGCCACGTATACCTCTCACACCTGCTTGCGGCGGCCCTGCCAGAATGCTAATAATTGCACCGCAGTTGAACAGCGGTGTGTCATTCGTTTTTTACTATCAGAAGGAGTATAAAAAGTGAAATTAACCGTAGAATGTGAGCACAGTATGGGGACAGTTGTTTATCATCAAAAATGTGTACAACTGGCGCAAACCTTTCAGAACTGGTCGCATAAGTATAATGGATGAACACCAACCTGGTAAGTCAGTGGAAGCTGCAGCAACTGATACAGTGTTGGATTGGGTTGTTTTACCTCTGAGCGGCACTTTTTTGCACACCATGGGCTAAATGACCAGGTCACAAGGACCCCGAAGGCTCAGAGAAGGTTGGGGGAGGGGACCCACTGGAACAGCTGTTGGGAGACAGATGGTAGCCTCCCGTCAAGGCCATCCAGCGTGTTCTTTAACGTGCACAGAGTATGGCTCTCCCGCACACGGGGCCACGGCTTAACGTCCCATCCGACGGACGGCGGCCTTTCCAAGCCCATCGGTGTCCCCTACTGACCGTGGGCAGGGCGGTGAGTTTTGCGGAGATAAATCTCAACGCTGACCCAGCTGGGACTCGAACCTGGGAACTACAGATTGCGAGCCTGGCGCGCTACCGACTGAGCCACCCCCGCCCCTCAGGAGGCTTGGACGATTGCGACAGCTCTAAATATAGTACAACTCAACAGCATATTGAAGCAACATACGAGTAGAATATTTATGTTCAGACATAACATTACTGATAGAGAATATTGACTTCTTGTTGAAATTTCTGCGATCTGTATCTTCTTTTAATCAGATCGATATAATTAAACGAAACAGGATAGCTCTCATAAAGGAGATTTTTAAGAACTAAAATCAAATGCAATCTTTTTTCTGAAAATTGGAAATGTCTTTTCTTAGTTACATATAGAAAATAAATAGGACTTTTATACAAAGTAGAGGATTTAGTTTAAATTATTTCGTACTCACGGGCGTCTAAAAGTGTTCGTGTTATGTCAATGGTAATTTAACTTCGAAGTTTTATAACTTCTGAAAACAGCTATTTATGGAAAACTGTCATTGAAGGTAAATTAAAGATTTGGATCAAATCTATCTAAATCCAGATTTTAGACAATTTTTTTAACAATATTTAAAGAATTATAGCAATTTGAATACTTAACAATATCCAGGGTTGTGGAAATCCACTCACCCATTAGCCATTGGCCAGTTAACTTTTTTGTGTAGATTATGAACCTCTTTTACACAGGATTTTTTTACTCGTTATGAACCTCTTTTACACAGGATTTTTTTACTTGTTATGAACCTCTTTTACACAGGATTAATATGCTTATTATGAATCTCTTTCGCATAAATTTCGCCTACTTATTATGAATCTCTTTTACACAGGATTAATATACTTATTATGAATCTCTTTCGCATAAATTTCGCCTACTTATTATGAATCTCTTTTACACAGGATTAATATACTTATTATGAATCTCTTTCGCATAAATTTCGCCTACTTATTATTAATCTCTTTTACACAGGATTAATATACTTATTATGAATCTCTTTCGCATAAATTGCGCCTACTTATTATGAATCTCTTTTACACAGGATTAATATACTTATTATGAATTTCTTTCGCATAAATTTCGCCTACTTATTATGAATCTCTTTTACACAGGATTAATATACTTATTATGAATCTCTTTCGCATAAATTTCGCCTACTTATTATGAATCTCTTTTACACAGGATTAATATACTTATTATGAATCTCTTTCGCATAAATTGCGCCTACTTATTATGAATCTCTTTTACACAGGATTAATATACTTATTATGAATCTCTTTCGCATAAATTGCGCCTACTTATTATGAATCTCTTTTACACAGGATTAATATACTTATTATGAATTTCTTTCGCATAAATTTCGCCTACTTACTATGAATCTCTTTTACACAGGATTAATATACTTATTATGAATCTCTTTCGCATAAATTTCGCCTACTTATTATGAATCTCTTTTACACAGGATTAATATACTTATTATGAATCTCTTTCGCATAAATTGCGCCTACTTATTATGAATCTCTTTTACACAGGATTAATATACTTATTATGAATTTCTTTCGCATAAATTTCGCCTACTTATTATGAATCTCTTTTACACAGGATTAATATACTTATTATGAATCTCTTTCGCATAAATTTCGCCTACTTATTATGAATCTCTTTTACACAGGATTAATATACTTATTATGAATCTCTTTCGCATAAATTTCGCCTACTTATTATGAATCTCTTTTACACAGGATTAATATACTTATTATGAATCTCTTTCGCATAAATTTCGCCTACTTATTATGAATCTCTTTTACACAGGATTAATATACTTATTATGAATCTCTTTCGCATAAATTGCGCCTACTTATTATGAATCTCTTTTACACAGGATTAATATACTTATTATGAATCTCTTTCGCATAAATTGCGCCTACTTATTATGAATCTCTTTTACACAGGATTAATATACTTATTATGAATCTCTTTCGCATAAATTTCGCCTACTTATTATGAATCTCTTTTACACAGGATTAATATACTTATTATGAATCTCTTTCGCATAAATTGCGCCTACTTATTATGAATCTCTTTTACACAGGATTAATATACTTATTATGAATCTCTTTCGCATAAATTGCGCCTACTTATTATGAATCTCTTTTACACAGGATTAATATACTTATTATGAATCTCTTTCGCATAAATTGCGCCTACTTATTATGAATCTCTTTTACACAGGATTAATATACTTATTATGAATCTCTTTCGCATAAATTTCGCCTACTTATTATGAATCTCTTTTACACAGGATTAATATACTTATTATGAATCTCTTTCGCATAAATTTCGCCTACTTATTATGAATCTCTTTTACACAGGATTAATATACTTATTATGAATCTCTTTCGCATAAATTGCGCCTACTTATTATGAATCTCTTTTACACAGGATTAATATACTTATTATGAATCTCTTTCGCATAAATTTCGCCTACTTATTATGAATCTCTTTTACACAGGATTAATATACTTATTATGAATCTCTTTCGCATAAATTTCGCCTACTTATTATGAATCTCTTTTACACAGGATTAATATACTTATTATGAATCTCTTTCGCATAAATTTCGCCTACTTATTATGATCTCTTTTACACAGGATTTATTTACTTATTATGAACTTTTTTTGCACAGGATTTTTTTTACTTGTTGTGAACCTCCTTTGCGTAGATTTCTCTTACCCATTATGATCCTCTTTCACATCGGATTTGTTTACCTATTATGAAACTTTTTCGCATAGTTTTTGCTTACTTATTATGAGCCATTTTTGTATATGACAGGCTTTTTAATATTATCTTCCAATGTGATAAAAGACACAATTGCTGATTTCATTCTTTTCTCCAGACTTTGAAAATAAAACAGAATCTTCAACGATGTTTAAGTATTAAATTCTAATAAAATTAGATAAAACACAAATTAAAAATGGAATTAGATGACATAAAACTAAGTTTAAGCATTGGAAACAATAAAGCCACCGTTCATGAAATATTTACTTGAAACGCATTGCTCTAACAAAAAAGAAAAGAATTTCTTAAAACATTTCATTGATCATAAACTAACCAACTGTATGAGAATAAGGTGAATTGCTAGTAAAGGAAGGAACTTTTGTATTGACTTCAGAAGTTGTTTGACTGACTCCTTCTTCTGCAGCATCCGCTACCACTGCTGTCGTTTTGGGAGGTAAATTTGCAGTTGTGAGAGGCAAGAACTTGTGTGGCACTTGAGACGATGGCTGATATTTCAGAGAACTTCCTTCTTGAGACATGGACGCTCTGTTCGGAAGAAGCATGCCAGATTCTTGCTTCGAAGTTTTATTTTCTGACTCTGCTATCAAAATTCTGGCTGAAATGGAAAATGTCTTTTTTTATTATTTCAAATCACTTCATAAAGTAGAAAATTTAGTGTTGAGTTTTGAACAGTTTATTGTTACTCTCTAAATTTTATTATACTGACAAGTTGTTGGGCTGTTTTATTTCTGAGCAGCTCCTACTTTTTTTGCACACAATGAGATAAATGACCAGGTCACAAGGACCCCCGAAGGCTCAGGGAAGGTTGAAGGGTTGGGTTGTTGGGTTGTTTTACCTCTGAGCGGCACTTTTTTGCACACCATGGGCTAAATGGCCAGGTCACAGGACTCCGGAGGCTCAGAGAAGGTTGGGGGAGGGCACCCACTGAACAGCTGTTGGGAGACACATGGTAGCCTCCCGTCAAGGCCATCCAGCGTGTTCTTTAATGGGCATAGGGTATAATTCTCCCGCATACGGCGCCACGTCTTAGCATTCCATCTGACGTCCTTTCCAAGTCCATCGGTGTCCCCTCCTGACCATGCGCAGGGTGGGGAATTTTGCGGAGATAAATCTCAAAAATCGCCCAGCTCAAAAATCGCCAACTTAAAGAATCGAACCTGGGAACTGCAGATTCCGAGCCTGGCATGCTACCAACTGAGCCATACCCACACCTATTTCAAAGTCAGATTAAAAGGCAGAATAAAAACAATTTCTTAATTCTGAGTCTTAATTAACCTCCTAAGAAAAGCAAGGTTTCAATTCAAAATTTGGCACACCTTTTGCCGAATAGACAGACACAATAATTGTTCTTTTACGCAGATATGAGTTATATGAAGGCGATTATTATTGCTCTGGAATCTCTTATTTTTACGGAAGGAATGGACTTGTCTATTGCCGAACAATCTGTGAACACTAAACCATTAGAGATGCAAGAGATTTAGGTACAGTCGCTCAAAAAAGTATCCGAACATTATGGTTGATTACAGAATTCAGAAAAAATATCTGGCAACGATTTTTTTTAGAAATTAGTGATCTGGCAACCTTCGTGTCACGTGACACGAAGTTGCCAGATCACTAATTGGAGCGTGTGCAGTTACTGCAGACGCTCCAGTTTGCTGTGAACGGTAACTGGAGCGTGTACAGTTGCTGTACACGCTCCAGATATTTTTCCTGAATTCTATAATCACGTGACACGAAGGTTGCCAGATATTTTTTCTGAATTCTGTAATCAACCATAATGTTCGGATACTTTTTTGAGCGACTGTACAATCAAAAATCTTTAGTTCCTTTTGTTGTAGAGCAGAAATCAAATTAAGAAAGAAACAAGGTAGATCTAGAAAATATTTATATAGTGTGTGTGTGGGGGAGGGATAGTGATTATTCCAGAACACACTTTCTATTCTTTAAAGCAAAATATTCACGCGAAACAATACGCTGTCATTAAAAAGCATTCATTTTTAAAATGCCATATTTTATTAAATAATTAATCAACAGAAGTAATTGTGTGTCCAAAATGTCAAGAAACTCTGAAATGGGCTCCTTTGGTGGTGAGATATTCAACTTACATCCATATTCTGCTCAGCATATCTGGTGTTATTGGGTTGTTTTACCTCTGAGCGGCACTTTTTTGCGCACCATGGGCTAAATGGCCAGGTCACATGGACCCCGAAGGCTCAGAGAAGGTTGGGGGAGGGGACCCACTGGAACAGCTGTTGAGAGACAGATGGTAGCCTCCCGTCAAGGCCATCCAGCGTGTTCTTTAACGTGCACAGGATATTTCTCTCCCACACACGGGACCACGGCTTAACGTCCCATCCGATGGACGGCGGCCTTTCCAAGCCCATCGGTGTCCCCTACTGACCGTGGGAAGGGAATTTTGCGGAGATAAATCTCAATGCTGACCCAGCTGGGACTCGAACCTGGGAACTACAAATTATGAGCCTGGCGCGCTACCGACTGAGCCACCCCCGCCCCTCACATATCTGGTGTAACGCTTGCAACAGCTGCTATTTCAAAGTGCTAAATTTCAATTCTTTCCTTCAAATGCTGTAAATCATGAATTTTTTTATTTTGAAGACTGAAACCTTTATAATCCAATTTTTAAGCATAGAAAAAAATATTTCTACCATAATATAATATACATAACAATAATATTATTAAATTAGGATTTTTTTTTCCGAAATGAAGGATGTTTTAATGCATTCCCTAAAAAAAAAGTTCAATGATGCCAAATCGGGACTTTGTTGGGAGGAACAAGTTGGTTCCACCTCCACCAATTTGGCGGGAGTTTTGTCAGTCAATAGCGCGCCAAGCTCGCTATTGAAGATTACTTCAGTTCCCAGGTTCAAGTCCCACCTGGGCGAATTGAAGGCGGTTCAAGTTGAATTGGAAAAAAAAATATCTGGCAACGATTTTTTTAGAAATTAGTGATCTGGCAACCTTCGTGTCACGTGACACGAAGGTTGCTAGATCACTCATTTCTAAAAAAAATCGTTGCCAGATATTTTTCCTGAATTTTGTAATCAACCGTAGTGTTCGGATACTTTTTTGAGCGACTGTACCATCTGTCTCTTAACAACTCTCCACCGGGTCCCTTTCCTCTAACCAACATTGAGCTTTTGGGGTGCTTGTGACCTGGCGATTTAGTCCAAAATGCGCAATTCTTTCTAAGTGGTAATTAGTGCCACTTAGAGAGAAAACAACCCAATCTAAAACCTCTACCAATTTAGCGATTTGAAAATTTGGCATTTAACAGATTGCACGTGAAATATTATATGATACTATTCCATCATAACAATAAACTTTGAGAGGTTCTTAAGATTTTGGATACACCGTTACTACTCTTACTTAATTATTCAATAAAACATCTTTAAACTCTGAGTACTCTTTTCATAATGACCCTGTTGGGTTGTTTTACCTCTGAGCGGCACTTTTTGCACACCATGGGCTAAATGGCCAGGTCACATGGACCCCGAAGGCTCAGAGAAGGTTGGGGAGGGGACCCACTGGAACAGCTGTTGGGAGACAAATGGTAGCCTCCCGTCAAGGCCATCCAGTGTGTTCTTTAACGTGCACAGCGTATGTCTCTCCCGCACACGGGCCACGGTTTAACGTCCCATCCGACGGACGGCGGCCTTTCCAAGCCCATCAGTGTCCCCTATTGACCGTGGGCAGGGCGGGGAATTTTCCGGAGATAAATCTCAACGCTGACCAAGCTGGCACTCGAACCTGGGAACTACAGATTATGAGCCTGGAGCGCTACCGACTGAGCCAACCCCGCCCCTAATGACCCTGTATGTATACATATATATAAATATATCACAATTTATAAAAAGTTTAAAATAAGAATCCAAATGACATTGCAAAGGTCATTTTCGAAGAAACTTACCTGCTGCAAGAACACCTACTAATATTGCAATTGCAATAATAATTGTAATAAACCCACAAATTATGACTCTTCTCCAACCCTGGCAAAGTTTTCTGTTATCTTTCATCAAGTAGAGTTTTTCTCCCCTTAAAAAGAAAGAAAATAATAATATGAGATTAAGAGGGAAAATTGGTCAATAAAAGAACTGTATTTAGTGCAACACACTCGTGGTTGTCATTAAATTGAATTTATCTTTGGAATACTTTTCCTTCTTTGAAATCCAATATATTTTTGAACAAACTGATAATGGGGAAGTTTTAAATATTATATCAATTTAAATAACTAAAAAGCAATAGGTTGAAAACCATATCTGAATATAAATTAGATTCAATTGTTTCTCTAATAAATTTATCAGTTGAAACTGGAATATTTCTTGAATGTTTAAGAAAAATCATAATTCGACGTATTTTTAAAGGTATAAATAAGAATGATTATATTAATTATAGATCAATTGTAATATTATTATTATTTTTCCATGTTATCGAAAAAATTGTAGAAAAAAAAAGAATTTTGAGTTATTTAAATAATTCGCATTTCTTTACCAGTAATCAGTGCGAATTTCATGAAAAAAGAAATACTGGATATGTTCTTTTAAAATTTAATGAATTGTTTATAAAAGAATGAACAATAATATAAACGTTTTTACAATTTTTTTAATATTAAAAAATCTTTTGATTCTTTAAATCATGAGATACTTTAAAAAAAAATCTATATCATTATGGATTTAGGGAATTGGCTAAAGTCTTACATTGAAAAAAGAAAACAATATGAATTAATTAATAACATAAAAAGTGATACTGTTTATTTAAATGTGGTGTTCTACAGGGATCGGTTTTAGGTCCTTTACTGTTCCTTGTTTTTATTAATGGTTTTTGTAAACTAACAACTAACGCGAATACTGTTCCTTTGCTGATGACACAACTTTCTTATTTGTAGCAGAAAAATGTGGTACGTTAGTAAATAACATTAACACAGATTTAAAGATTATCCATTATTGGTTTATGAGTTGGGTTTTTTTCCTCTGAGCGGCCCTTTTTTGCACACCATGGGCTAAATGGCCAGGTCACATGGACCCCGATGGCTCAGAGAAGGTTGGGGGAGGGGACCCACTGGAGCAGCTGTTGGGAGACAGATGGTAGCCTCCTGTCAAGTCCATCCAGCGTGTTCTTTAACGTTGGGTTGTTTTACCTCTGAGCGGCACTTTTTTGCACACCATGGGCTAAATGGCCAGGTCACATGGACCCCGAAGGCTCAGAGAAGGTTGGGGGAGGGGACGCACTGGAACAGCTGTTGGGAGACAGATGGTAGCCTCCCGTCAAGTCCATCCAGCGTGTTCTTTAACGTTGGATTGTTTTACCTCTGAGCGGCAATTTTTTGCACACCATGGGCTAAATGGCCAGGTCACATGGACACCGAAGGCTCAGAGAAGGTTGGGGGAGGGGACCCACTGGAACAGCTGTTGGGAGACAGATGGTAGCCTCCCGCCAAGGCCATCCAGCGTGTTCTTTAACGTGCACAGGGTATGGCTCTCCCGCACACGGGCCACGGCTTAACGTCCCATCCGACGGACAGTGGCCTTTCCAAGCCCATCGGTGTCCCCTACTGACCGTGGGCAGGGCGGGGAATTTTGCAGAGATAAATCTCAACGCTGACCCAGCTGGGACTCGAACCTGGGAACTGCAGATTACGAGCCTGGCGCGCTATCGACTGAGCCCCCCCCCCCCCCCGCCCCATTGGTTTATGAAGAATGAATTAGAGCTGAAGATAAAGGAAACCAAATATATATTGTTTAACTTAATGAAATCAAATTTATCAAATTTTGTATTACAATTCCACAAAATTAATTGTGATAATAACACATGTTATATATTTATTATACAGGGTGAATCTGAAAAAGTGGGCAAAATTTTACGGGGTGGTAGAACGCAGCTATACGAGCAATATTCGTCATAGAATGTATGGTCGGAACGCAAGCGGTGAGAAGTTAAAAGGTAGTTTTCCACTGTCACATTTAAAGAATGAACACAAGAAGGAGAGGAGATACTTCAGAAAACATTTTATTAACAGGAATGTAATTGAGGTACATGCTCAAAGAAATTGCTCAAAAGAGCTGCCGCCAGCTGTAATGCAGGCTTCAGGCTCGAAGGTTTTCCGATCTGGAGTGCATCTCATCGGAAACCGGTCGCGGTAACGTCTCTGTGCCTCACTTGCATTCCCGTCCGCCGCACCGTACACAAAGTGCATATCCGCCATTTCGTGGTTAGTATAACCAGCCATCCTCTCGGCAATCCACGGTAGAAATGCCGTTGGGTGCGAGGACCGATCCTTTTATACCATTTCCAACGCCACCTAGCGGCTCTCCGTTTGCGTTCCACCCATACTTTCTATGACGAATATTGCTCGTATAGCTGCGTTCTACCACCCCGTAAAGTTTTGCCCACTTTTTCAGATTCACCCTGTATATATATTCCTTGAGTGTAATGGTTCATTCTAATTCAAAATGGAAAGCGTATATTTACAACCTTATGTTCTAAAAAATTTTGTACAGATCAACTTCCTTCGTTGTCTTTGTTTTGCATGGGTACTGTCGCTGAAAAAAGTATCCGAACACTATGCATGATGACAGAATTCAGAAAAAATATCTGGCAACCATTATTTTAGAAATTAGAGATCTGGCAACCTTCGTGTCAAGTGACGCGAAGGTTGCCAGATTTTTTCTAATTCTAATTTCTACATTTCTAAAAAAATAATTTCTAAAATTTCTAAAAGAATCGTTGCCAGATATTTTTTCTGAATGCTGTCATCAACCGTAGTGTTTGGATATTTTTAATATGTATAATGCGTATGAATATATAATGCAATGAATTTGGAGCGTATGCAGTTACCGTTCACAGCAAACTGGAGCGGTTGCGGTTAATGTTCACAGCACATTGGATCGTGTGAGCTCACAAAGACCTGGATCGTGTGGGCTCATACACGGAAATATTGAGCGTGTGCAGTTACCGTTCACAGCAAACTGGAGCGGTTGCGGTTAATATTCACAGCACATTGGATCGTGTGAACTCACAAAGACCTGGATCGTGTGGGCTCACTCACGGAAATATTGAGCGTGTACAGTTACCGTTCACAGCAAACTGGAGCGTGTGCAGTAACTGCACACGCTCCAGTTTGCTGTGAACGGTAACTGGAGCGTGTACAGTTGCTGTACACGCTATAGATATTTTTTCTGAATTCTGATGGCCCATCCTTTTATGCCGCGCCAGTTCGTTCCCTTGCCGGAATTACGGCTATTTTATAATACCTCAATTACTATTTTTTCATCTCCATTCTGGTTACCAAAGTTCTCCAATGGGTAGTAATTATATACTCCCCCCCCCCCCCACCTCCAAAACCTTAGATTCAACTCTTCCAAAACAGACTTACACAACCCACAAGTCATGAAACAATCACCACCATGTTGAATCTGACTCATTTCTTCCAATTGTTCGGCCAAATCATTTGAGGTGTATACCTGAACGATTCTGCCAGTTCAAAGCAGTCATCAAAGCGAGACTAACGAAATAATCTTAATTCTTTCTTATTTACGTCTTATTCAGAGCAACATTGAAAGAAAAGCAATTGCCTTCCCTCCCCCATTCATAGATAGCGCCATGGGCGACAACTTTGAGTCGATTTATAAGTCACATGAGTGGATAAATGAGATAGCCGTTGTTGGGTTGGGTTGTTTTACCTCTGAGCGGCACTTTTTTGCTCACCATGGGCTAAATGGCCAGGTCACAAGGACCCCGAAGACTCAGAGAACGTTGGGGGAGGAGACCCACTGGAACAGCTGTTGGGAGACAGATGGTAACCTCCCGTCAAGGCCATCCAGCGTGTTCTTTAACGGGCACAGGGTATGGCTCTCCCGCACACGGGGTCACGGCTTAACGTCCCATCCGACGGACGGCGGCCTTTCCAAGCCCATCGGTGTCCCCTACTGACCGTGGGCAAGGTTGGGTTTGGTTGGGTTGTTTTACCTCTGAGCGGCACTTTTTTGCACACCATGGGCTAAATGGCCAGGTCACATGGACCCCGAAGGCTCAGAGAAGGTTGGGGACCCACTGGAACAGCTGTTGGGAGACAGATGGTAGCCTCCCGTCAAGGCCATCCAGCGTGTTCTTTAACGTGCACAGGGTATGGCTCTCCCGCACACGGGGCCACGGCTTAACGTCCCATCCGACGGACGGTGGCCTTTCCAAGCCCATCGGTGTCCCCTACTGACCGTGGGCAAGGCGGGGAATTTTGCGGAGATAAATCTCAACGCTGACCCAGCTGGGACTCCAACCTGGGAACTACAAATTACGAGCCTGGCGCGCTACCGACTGAGCCACCCCCGCCCCATTTGAGGAAGGGAACCCACTGGACAGCTGTTGGGAGACAGATGGCAGCCTCCTGTCAAATCCATTCAGTGTGTTCTTTAATGTGTACAGGGTATGGCTCTCCCACAACGGGGCCATGGCTTAATGTCTCATTCGAGGGACGGTGACCTTTCCAAGTCCACCGGTGTCCCCTACTGGCCGAGGACAGGGTAGGAAATTTTGAGGAGATAAATCTTAAAGCTGGTCTAAGCGAGACTCGAACCTGGGAATTGCTGATTAGGAGCCTGCTGCACTACGAAATGAGTCACCCCAGCTTCAATACAAATTTTGGCAAAATTTCTAAGATCTATAACTCAAAATACCCTGGCACCAATTTTTAGTGCTCTATCACTGGCGGATATATATTTGGCATCAAAGGTCAAATATAGATCCTGATCCAAAATTCCGTAACGTTTCCTACATCTTGAACCCGAAACACCCCAAGACACAAATTTTCACATTTCTGTCACTCGTAGATCATGATTTGACCTCTATGCGACCTCCATTTGACCTTGAAGGACATATCAGAGGTCAAAATTAGGATTTTTCCCGAAATCTACGACCCGAATTACCTTTAGGTGCAAATTTTCAGAGCTGTACAGTCGCTCAAAAAAGTATCCGAACGCTATGGTTGATTACAAAAATTCAGAAAAAACATCTGGCAAAGATTTTTTCAGAAATTGGTGATCTGGCATCCTTCGTGTACAGTATACGAAGGATGCCAGATCACTAATTTCTGAAAAAAAATGTTGCCAGATATTTTTCCTGAATTTTGTAATCAACCGTGGTGTTCGGATTCTTTTTTGAGCGACTGTACTATTTCTGTTGGGTTGTTTTACCCCTGATCGGCACTTTTTTTGCACACCATGGAAAGGTCACATGGACCCCGAAGTCTCAGAGAAGGTTGCGAGAGGGGACCCACTGGAATAGGTGTCGGGAGACAGATGATAGCTCCTGTCAAGGCCATCTAGTGTGTTCTTTAATGTGCACAGGGTATGGCTCTCCCACGCACGTCCCACGGTTTAATATCTCATCCGAAGGACGGTGGCCTTTTCAAGCCCATCGGTGTCCCCTACTGACAGTGGGCAGGGCAGGGAGTTTCGCGGAGATAAATCTCAACGCAGAACCAGCTGGAACTCGAACCTGCGAACTACAGATTACAAGCCTGGCGCGCTATTCACTGAGCCACCCCCGCCCCTACCATTTCTGTGTCACATTTAGAATTAGCGTGATCCCCTGTCAGCTAGTAAGTTAATCACTTACAATCATCTATATATCATACACATGGGCGGGGGTGGCTCAGTCGGTAGCGCGCCAGGCTCGTAATCTGTAGTTCCCAGGTTCGAGTCCCAGCTGGGTCAGCGTTGAGACTTATCTCCGCAAAATTCCCCGTCCTGCCCACGGTCAGTAGAGGACACCGATGGGCTTGGAAATGCCGCCGTCCATCGGATGGGACGTTAAGCCGTGGCCCCGTGTGCGGGAGAGCCATACCCTGTGCACGTTAAAGAACACGCTGGATGGCCTTGACGGGGTCTACCATCTGTCTCCCAACAGCTGTTCCAGTGGGTCCCCTCCCCCAACCTTCTCTGAGCCTTCGGGGTCCATGTGACCTGGCCATTTAGCCCATGGTGTGCAAAAAGAGCCGCTTAAATGTAAAACAACAACACAACAACCTCACTACACGTCAGAACTTGAACAAAATAACTCTGCGTTTACAAAAGACTGCACACAAATTGCTACTCTTTAAGGCAAACTGCTCATGTATGAGTCTTCCATACTGTTGGCAACTTATATTTTTTGTATTCACGGCGAAAAATAATGTGCCGTGATAAAAAAAAAAGTTTGCCAATCACTGTATTAGATGATGTGCTGTATTTTATATTATGTGTGTATAGCTATTTAAATATCATAATTTGCTTTTTTTAATAGGTATAATTACTCAAGATTTCATATCATTTTCTGTTTATTTCTATATATTCTTGATGTATTGACCTGGCTGTTTAGCCCATTGTATACGTTTTCTGATCAGCACTTTTACACAAAATGGGCTAAATGGCACTGAATGTGCAATTTTTTTAAATAAATGGATTAATTTATTTATTTAATTTAAATTTTTTCAATTTAATTCAATTTTTTGCCAATTTCGTGTCATTTAGCCCATTTTGTGCAAAGAGTGCCGCTCAGAAGTAAAACCACTCAACCTTCTATACTATTATTTTTTGCATAAATCACACAGTGTAAAATGTAAAGAAGAATACAAATTAGATTTGATTTCGGTTGAAATGCTGTTAGATAGTCTAACATGGATGCAACTAATTAATGAAGGCGCAAATTTGTTGGGTCTTTTACCTATGAGTGGCACTTTTTTGCACTTAATGGGCTAAATGGTGAGGTTAAAGAACCCCGAAGGCTCAGAGAAGGTTGGGTGAAGGACCCACTGGAACAGCTGTTAGGAGATAGATAGTAACCTCCCGTCAAGGACATCCAGCGTGTTCTTTAACGTACACAGGGTATAGCTCTCCCATAAACGAGGCCACGACTTAACGTCCCATCCGACGGACGGCGGCCTTTCCAAGCCCATCGGTGTCCCCTACTGACCGTGGGCAGGGCGGGGAATTTTGCAGAGATAAATCTCAACGCTGGCCAAGGCGGGACTCAAATCTGGGAACTGCAGATTAAAATATGGTTGGCTATCAACTGAACTAGCCCTCACCCCCGTAGTAGGTTGGGTTGTTTTACCTCTGAGCTGCACTTTTTTTGCACACCATGGGCTAAATGGCCAGGTCACATGGACCCCGAAGGCTCAGAGAAGGTTGGGGGAGGGGACCCACTGGAACAGCTGTTGGGAGACTCCCGTCAAGGCCATATAGCGTGTTCTTTAACGTGCACAGGGTATGGCTCTCCCGCACACGGGGCCACGGCTTAACGTCCCATCCGACGGACGGCGGCCTTTCCAAGCCCATCGGTGTCCCCTACTGACCGTGGGCAGGGCGGGGAATTTTGCGGAGATAAATCTCAACGCTGACCCAGCTGGGACTCGAACCTGGGAACTACAGATTACGAGCCTGGCGCGCTACCGACTGAGCCACCCCCGCCCCGAGCTGTTGAAGTTGTCTACATCCGTTCGATTGTCAAACTTAAGTTATAGCACTCAGTTATGTTGTTTTGGAACCATGGTAATGATATTGCTTTTGTGTTTGAACGAAGCTATAAACTTTAAATCCATGGTTACAATTGTGTTGCTTAAATCAAAGAACGATATAAACATAGTGAAGGTGAGGGGAAATATGTCAAGGAACAGAAGATCTTCTCATGAATCAAAATATAAAATACGTCAGCTCTCCGAATACTATTTATCGTTCGGATTTACGCATGCGTGCACTGAAGAGCAGCGGATTCACTGAATGTGATGTTGTTTACTAAAAAACTGCGAAGAGAAAAATGAACCTTGTAAAATGAAATATAAAGAAAATATAAAGGCGAAACGAGATCTCAGTGTCTTATACGAGAGTCAGTTAGAAAGTAAGATTCCCCATTTACTTAGACATATATTAGATGTGACCTTACTCTAAAAGGTAACGCCAAAAGTATTTAGGGGTGGCTCAGTCGGTAGCGCGCCAGGCACGTAATCTGTAGTTTCCAGGTTCGAGTCCCAGCTGGGTCAGCGTTGAGATTTATCTCCGCAAAACTCCACGCCCTGCCCACGGTCAGTAGGGGACACCGATGGGCTTGGAAAAGCCGCCGTCCGTCGGATGGGACGTTAAGCCGTGGCCCGTGTGCGGGAGAGCCATACCCTGTGTACTTTAAAGAACACGTTGGTTGGCCTTGACGGGAGGCTACCATCTGTCTCCCAACAGCTGTTCCAGTGGGTCCCCTCCCCCAACCTTTTCTGAGCCTTCGGGGTCCATGTGACCTGGCCATTTAGCCCATGGTGTGCAGAAAAGTGTCGCTCAGAGGTAAAACAACCCAACCCAACCCAGCACCGTGGGGGGAAGGGGGGGGGGTTGAGGTAATTTTCACAAATCTACTGCATTTTGCCATTTGACTACCATTTTTGCCAACTTACCGTAATTGACCATTTAACTTATAACTTTGTCAACTTGCCATAATTTCACAGAAGTAATTCCAATATTTACGTGTCGTCCGAATTGTACAAATCACTGTGAATTTTCCCTTGATTGGCCAATTCTTCTTAATTTCACAAAACTAATCCCAATCTTTACATCTCTCCTAAATTTGCCAAATTACTTCAAACTTTTCAAATTCCCCAAGATTTTGCCAAGTTTTATCGATTTCAGTCAACTGTCCTGAATTTTACAAACCCAATCTCAAATATCGCAACTCGCCCGTATTTTCCAAGTGAATTCGAATTTTGCCAACTGCCCTAAATTTTGCCATCTCGCCACAATTTTACAGAAAAAAAAATCCCAATTTTACATCAAACCTGATTTTTGCAAAGTTACTCTGTACAAAATAGACGGTTACGAGTGCTTCTCATTTTGTAGGGATGATTACAGATCAGGTGGAGTATTAATTTATGTTAGCTGCGACATCGATACTATACAGCAACCAATCACAATGAATTGCACAGACATTGCGGTTTTAAAACTTGAAATTGAAAACAAAGAATGGACATTAATGGCTGTATACAGATCTCCTTCTGAAAATGTATTTAATTTCATTTCCGACTAAACGGAATCCTAGAATCACTTGATACTCTTAATATTCTCTATCTTGGAGACATTAATATTAACTTATTAAATGACAACACAAACACTGATGAATATCTAGGACTATTATCAGAAAATGGTTTACTTAATATGATAGAAGAGCCAACCAGAATTACGGAGAACTCGTCTACATGTATTGATCATGTATTTCTTAGAACCAAAGAATTATATAACTGTAATATATTTCTGGATGACATTGGAATTACAGACCACTGCTTAGTTAAGGTTAATTTGGATATTAAAATTGAACAAAAATTAAAAAATGATGAAATAAAAATGGTAGATTTGAAAAGATTAACGAACTTAATTGCAAATATAAAATGGGATGACATATATATTGACGACTCTGTTAATGCTTCTTTTAAAAATTTAATTGATACACTAAGCCATTTAATTGATGATTCAACGAAAGTAAAGAAAAAACGTTTTAAGAAAATTAAACCGTGGATGACAAATGAATTAGCAATTTTAATAAATTATCGTAACACTCTGGTATAAGGAAATGAAGAAGAATCCTACAGATATGTCGCTTAAACTGTCATTTTCCCGATACAGAAATTTTGTTACTAGTGCCATAAGGGAAACAAAAACACAATACTTTACTAATAAATTTTCCAAAGCAGGTAAAAATCAGAAAAAGCAGTGGAATGTAATAAATGAAATATGTGGTAACTTTAAAGAGAAAGAAAACTATCCCCGTGCAATTAAAAGTAAAAACGAGTTAATTAAATATGATGAAGACCCTTGTAAATTTGCAAATTTCTTCAACGATTATTTTGCCGGAATTGCACGGAATTTGAACAAAGATTTAGTTCAAACAAATGCTGATTGGGAAGGAGACGGAAAATCATCAACTGCGGTAAGTTCTTTCTTCTTAACGCCAATAATAGCTAAAGATATTAGGACTCAAATTATACTTCTACAAAAAAAAAAATCTCCAGGTTTTGATGGCTTAACCGCAGAAATAATTCATCTGTTGGGAGAAACATTTATCGAAATACTTGTAAATCTATTTAATCTATCCATTGAGCAAGGAATTTTCCCTGATGTTTTGAAAAAAGCTACTATTGTTCCGATTTTTAAAGACGGTGACCCAAAGGAATTAGGGAATTATAGACCTATTGCATTACTCTCAGTAATATCTAAAATTTTTGAAAAAATAGTGAAAAATAAATTATATGAATATCTGGAAAAAAAATGTTTTCTCAGTAGCAACCAGTTTGGGTTTAGAGAAAAAATGGGTACGGATGATGCATTATTGCAGGTAACAAATACGATTTACACAGCTATGAATAACAGTGATCATGCATTAACAATCTTTCTGGACATTAAAAAAGCATTCGATACGGTAAATCATCAAAAATTAATACAAAAAATACAAGCTGCTGGAGTTAGAGGAGTGGCATTGAATTGGTTTCGCAGTTATTTAGCTAACAGAAGGCAAAGAGTAAAAATAAAAGATACATTCAGTGCTTGGACTAAAGTTGAATACGGAGTGCCCCAGGGATCTGTTCTGGGTCCCTTATTATTTATTATTTACATTAATGATCTAGATTCCATTAATCTAACAGGTAAATTAACTATTTTTGCTGACGACACTTGCCTGACATATACTGGTTCTGATTCTTCGATTATTTTTAAACAAGCAAATAGTGATCTAGAATTAATTAGAAACTGGACCACGAGTAATTTTTTTAACAATTAATCTGACAAAGACAAATGCAGTTTATTTCTACTTAAAGAAAAATAGTTCTGTTACAGATATTTTGCACCGCAATCAATTGAAATATCATGATACGAATTGTTCATCGAAAAGTCACTGTAATTGTCCTCAAATTCCTTTTGTGCCGTCAGTGAAATATTTAGGTATTTGGATTGATGCAGGCCTAACTTGGAAAGTGCATGTAACATGGGTTAAAAGAAAGGTCATCCGTAACCTGGCCCGCTTATATCTTGTAAGACATTTAGTTTCATTTAAATTTATGTGTACACTATATTATGCATTAATCCATTCTCAACTAACATATGGTATAAAATCTTGGGGAGGCATGTATTTCAATAATTTTAAACAACTTTTAGTGCTGCAAAAGAGATTTATTCGCTTATTAACTAAAAGCCCAAAAACGCAACCTTCATTACCTTTGTTTCGAGAAGCAGGAATTTTGCCTTTACGCTATGATTATTTTTTCGAAATAAATAATTCAATACTTTTACTTTAGAAATGATAGCATTAAAACTGACACGAATAATTACCAATTACGACGAGATAAAAACATAAATTATGAAATTCCTGCATTACATAAGGAAATTTTTAGACACTATTATTTGTATTTAGCACCGAAATTTCCTTCGTCTCTCCCAGTCAGCATGAAAAATATCACGAATTATCATTTGTTTTCTAAAGTTCTCAAGAAATACATTTTGAAACTGGATTGTTGTTGTTGTTTTACCTCTGAGCGGCACTTTTTTGCACACCATGGGCTAAATGGCCAGGTCACATGGACCCCGAAGGCTCAGAGAAGGTTGGGGGAGGGGACCCACTGGAACAGCTGTTGGGAGACAGATGGTAGCCTCGCGTCAAGGCCATCCAGTGTGTTCTTTAACGTGCACAGGGTATGACTCTCCCGCACACGGGGCCACGGCTTAACGTCCCATCCGACGGACGGCGGCCTTTCCAAGCTCATCGGTGTCCCCTACTGACCGTGGGCAGGGCGGGGAATTTTGCGGAGATAAATCTCAACGCTGACCCAGCTGGGACTCGAACCTGGGAACTACAGATTACGAGCCTGGCGCGCTACCGACTGAGCCACCCCCGCCCCATTTGAAACTGGATGACGTGGAAACTTTTTTGCATTAATCTACTATAACTGTTATATGTAACATGGATATTGAATGTTTCTGACTTTCACACTTCTGGATTACTAGAAATTTTTTGTTTTGAGTTGTTTTCGTTTTTTTTTTGTGTATTATTCAATGTGACGACTGATGCTTTCAATTGAAATTGTTTCTATATTGAGATCTCACGAACGAGCCTGCTCTTGTGAGACTTCAAAAGTTTTTGTATACTGTAAAACATTATCTGAAATAAAAATTATCTATCTATCTATCTATCTAATTTTGCCAACTCCCCCAAGATTTGCCAACTCTCCTAGATATTGCGAAGTTGCCTCGATTTTGCCAACACGCCATAATTTTACAGAAAGAAGATTGCAAGTTTTACATCTCACCTGAATTTTGTCAACTTTCCACGATTTTGCCAAGTCACTCAGATTTTTGCCAACTCTCCTAGATTTTGCCAACTCGCCATAATTTTACAGAAAAAAATCCTAATTTTTACATCTCACCTGAATTTTGCCAACTTCCCACGATTTTGCCAAGTCACTTCGAATTTTGCCAACTCCCTAAGATTTTGCCAACTCACCTGTTTTTATTAAATGGCTTCGAATTTTGCCAACTGTTCTAAATTTTGTCGTCCCTCCATTTTCCAAACTGCCTTAGATTTGCCAAGTTGCCTCGATTTTGACAACTCCCTTAATTTTCCAAAAAAAAATTACAAATTTTCGCAACTGACCTAGATTTTACGAAGTCGCTTCGAATTTTGCCAACTCCGAGTTACTTTGGGGGGAGCATCCCCCCCATCCCCCCCATGGCTACGCCCCTGCCGTTCAGAGGTAAAGCAAAAACCATCCTGAAACCAACCAAAAACCATCTTGAAACCAACCAAAAACCAACCTGAAACTAATATTCATACAAAGCCACAGACGAAGAAGCTAGCACAGATAGATGACTTCCATATATGGGCACTGTAGCCCAAAGGCGATGCTAGTGGCTTAATTAGACTAAAATGTTGTGGGAAGATTAGAAGCCCCTCATCTTTGGGACAAATGAATCATAATATAGGTAAAATTAAAGTTATTCTAATTTTTAAAAGTTCCAATTTGAGAAGAGTAAAATTTGTCATGATCTAGTCTTGGATCCCAATTTGCTTTCCTTTCTGCACGAAGAGAACCTTCAAAACAGTCATCAACATATCAAACAAGGTACAAAGAACAGTTACAATTTCTTCTCTTCAGTTCCATAACTTAAAATAACTAAGAGGGTTAAGTTGGGTTGTTTTACCTCTGAGCGGCACTTTTTTGCACACCATGGGCTAAATGGCCAGGTCACATGGACCCCGAAGGCTCAGAGAAGGTTGGGGAGGGGACCCACTGGAACAGCTGTTGGGAGACAGATGGTAGCCTCCCGTCATGGCCATCCAGCGTGTTCTTTAACGTGCACAGGGTATGGCTCTCCCGCACACGGGGCCACGGCTTAACGTCCCATTCGACGGACGGCGGCCTTTCCAAGCCCATCGGTGTCCCCTACTGACCGTGGGCAGCGCGGGAAATTTTGCGGAGATAAATCTCAACGCTGACCCAGCTGGGACTCGAACCTGGGAACTACAGATTACGAGCCTGGTCGTAATCTGTAGTTCCCAGGTTCCATTTATGCGCTACCGACTGATCTACCCCTGCCCCAAGAGGGTTAAGACTGTCACTTGAAAAAGTTCAGGTAAAACACCTTTTGGTAGAAAAATCAGTAGTGTCCATTGTACGATTTTTCCCTTTTCGAAAAGCAGGGCGAAATCCATACCAGAGGATGATTTTAGATTCTGTTTATTAAAGAACTATCTTCCAAGAATCAGAGAAGCAGCGTTTGGAATTCGTATCTAGTGGATTTACAACTCATACTGAGGAAAAATATTATTGAAAAATTGTCATCTATAATCATCTTCATCTTTTCTTTGAGAAATTGTTTTTGTAACTAATAAAGAGGAAAATGTAGAAAAACACGAGAAATGTTTTTTTAGGGTTTTACAGATGGCATAAAGTGCAGAGGATTTTTTGTTAATTTTGAGGAGTTTTTCATTTAAAGTAGGGTTTCTCAACGTGGGGTACGCGGTAATTTTTTTTGCAGTACCCAGTGAGAGCTCAAAAGTCGCTAGATATATGTTATATATATATATGTTTTATTTTATTCCTATTGTTATACTATAACTAGTTTTATCTATCTATACAAGGGGTACGCCAGTTACATACACATTTCCAGGGGGTACGTGAAGCATAAAAGGTTGAGAACCACTGATATATATGTTTTATTTTATTCCCATTGTTATACTAGAACTATAGTTTTATCAATCTATACAAGGGGTACGCCAATTACAAACACATTTCCAGGGGGTACGTGAAGTATAAAAGGTTGAGAACCACTGATATATATGTTTTATTTTATTCCCATTGTTATACTAGAACTATAGTTTTATCAATCTATACAAGGGGTACGCCAATTACAAACACATTTCCAGGGGGTACGTGAAGCATAAAAGGTTGAGAACCACTGATATATATGTTTTATTTTATTCCCATTGTTATACTAGAACTATAGTTTTATCTATCTATACAAGGGGTACACCAGTTACATACACATTTCCAGGGGGTACGTGAAGCATAAAAGGTTGAGAACCACTGATATATATGTTTTATTTTATTCCCATTGTTATACTAGAACTATAGTTTTATCAATCTATACAAGGGGTACGCCAATTACAAACACATTTCCAGGGGGTACGTGAAGCATAAAAGGTTGAGAACCACTGATATATATGTTTTATTTTATTCCCATTGTTATACTAGAACTATAGTTTTATCAATCTATACAAGGGGTACGCCAATTGCAAACACATTTCCAGGGGGTACGTGAAGCATAAAAGGTTGAGAACCACTGATATATATGTTTTATTTTATTCCCATTGTTATACTAGAACTATAGTTTTATCAATCTATACAAGGGGTACGCCAATTACAAACACATTTCCAGGGGGTACGTGAAGCATAAAAGGTTGAGAACCACTGATATATATGTTTTATTTTATTCCCATTGTTATACTAGAATTATAGTTTTATCAATCTATACAAGGGGTACGCCAATTACAAACACATTTCCAGGGGGTACGTGAAGCATAAAAGGTTGAGAACCACTGATATATATATTTTATTTTATTCCCATTGTTATACTAGAACTATAGTTTTATCTATCTATACAAGGGGTACGCCAGTTATACACATTTCCATGGGGTACGTGAAGCATAAAAGGTTGAGAACCACTGATATATATGTTTTATTTTATTCCCATTGTTATACTATAACTATAGTTTTATCTATCTATACAAGGGGTACGCCAGTTACATACACATTTCCAGGGGGTACGTGAAGCATAAAAGGTTGAGAACCACTGATACATATGTTTTATTTTATTCCCATTGTTATACTAGAACTATAGTTTTATCAATCTATACAAGGGGTACGCCAGTTACATACACATTTCCAGGGGGTACGTGAAGCATAAAAGGTTGAGAACCACTGATATGATATGTTTTGTTTTATTCCCATTGTTATACTATAACTATAGTTTTATCTATCTATACAAGGGGTACGCCAGTTACATACACATTTCCAGGGGGTACGTGAAGCATAAAAGGTTGAGAACCACTGATACATATGTTTTATTTTATTCCCATTGTTATACTAGAACTATAGTTTTATCAATCTATACAAGGGGTACGCCAGTTACATACACATTTCCAGGGGGTACGTGAAGCATAAAAGGTTGAGAACCACTGATATATATGTTTTATTTTATTCCCATTGTTATACTAGAACTATAGTTTTATCAATCTATACAAGGGGTACGCCAGTTACATACACATTTCCAGGGGGTACGTGAAGCATAAAAGGTTGAGAACCACTGATATGATATGTTTTGTTTTATTCCCATTGTTATACTATAACTATAGTTTTATCTATCTATACAAGGGGTACGCCAGTTACATACACATTTCCAGGGGGTACGTGAAGCATAAAAGGTTGAGAACCACTGATATATATATGTTTTATTTTATTCCCATTGTTATACTAGAACTATAGTTTTATCTATCTATACAAGGGGTACGCCAATTACATACACATTTCCAGGGGGTACGTGAAGCATAAAAGGTTGAGAACCACTGATATATATGTTTTATTTTATTCCCATTGTTATACTAGAACTATAGTTTTATCTATCTATACAAGGGGTACGCCAGTTATACACATTTCCATGGGGTACGTGAAGCATAAAAGGTTGAGAACCACTGATATATATGTTTTATTTTATTCCCATTGTTATACTATAACTATAGTTTTATCTATCTATACAAGGGGTACGCCAGTTACATACACATTTCCAGGGGGTACGTGAAGCATAAAAGGTTGAGAACCACTGATACATATGTTTTATTTTATTCCCATTGTTATACTAGAACTATAGTTTTATCAATCTATACAAGGGGTACGCCAGTTACATACACATTTCCAGGGGGTACGTGAAGCATAAAAGGTTGAGAACCACTGATATGATATGTTTTGTTTTATTCCCATTGTTATACTATAACTATAGTTTTACCTATCTATACAAGGGGTACGCCAGTTACATACACATTTCCAGGGGGTACGTGAAGCATAAAAGGTTGAGAACCACTGATACATATGTTTTATTTTATTCCCATTGTTATACTAGAATTATAGTTTTATCAATCTATACAAGGGGTACGCCAGTTACATACACATTTCCAGGGGGTACGTGAAGCATAAAAGGTTGAGAACCACTGATATATATGTTTTATTTTATTCCCATTGTTATACTAGAACTATAGTTTTATCTATCTATACAAGGGGTACGCCAGTTATACACATTTCCATGGGGTACGTGAAGCATAAAAGGTTGAGAACCACTGATATATATGTTTTATTTTATTCCCATTGTTATACTATAACTATAGTTTTATCTATCTATACAAGGGGTACGCCAGTTACATACACATTTCCAGGGGGTACGTGAAGCATAAAAGGTTGAGAACCACTGATACATATGTTTTATTTTATTCCCATTGTTATACTAGAACTATAGTTTTATCAATCTATACAAGGGGTACGCCAGTTACATACACATTTCCAGGGGGTACGTGAAGCATAAAAGGTTGAGAACCACTGATATGATATGTTTTGTTTTATTCCCATTGTTATACTATAACTATAGTTTTATCTATCTATACAAGGGGTACGCCAGTTACATACACATTTCCAGGGGGTACGTGAAGCATAAAAGGTTGAGAACCACTGATACATATGTTTTATTTTATTCCCATTGTTATACTAGAACTATAGTTTTATCAATCTATACAAGGGGTACGCCAGTTACATACACATTTCCAGGGGGTACGTGAAGCATAAAAGGTTGAGAACCACTGATATGATATGTTTTGTTTTATTCCCATTGTTATACTATAACTATAGTTTTATCTATCTATACAAGGGGTACGCCAGTTACATACACATTTCCAGGGGGTACGTGAAGCATAAAAGGTTGAGAACCACTGATATGATATGTTTTGTTTTATTCCCATTGTTATACTAGAACTATAGTTTTATCTATCTATACAAGGGGTACGCCAATTACATACACATTTCCAGGGGGTACGTGAAGCATAAAAGGTTGAGAACCACTGATATATATGTTTTATTTTATTCCCATTGTTATACTAGAACTATAGTTTTATCTATCTATACAAGGGGTACGCCAGTTATACACATTTCCATGGGGTACGTGAAGCATAAAAGGTTGAGAACCACTGATATATATGTTTTATTTTATTCCCATTGTTATACTATAACTATAGTTTTATCTATCTATACAAGGGGTACGCCAGTTACATACACATTTCCAGGGGGTACGTGAAGCATAAAAGGTTGAGAACCACTGATACATATGTTTTATTTTATTCCCATTGTTATACTAGAACTATAGTTTTATCAATCTATACAAGGGGTACGCCAGTTACATACACATTTCCAGGGGGTACGTGAAGCATAAAAGGTTGAGAACCACTGATATGATATGTTTTGTTTTATTCCCATTGTTATACTATAACTATAGTTTTATCTATCTATACAAGGGGTACGCCAGTTACATACACATTTCCAGGGGGTACGTGAAGCATAAAAGGTTGAGAACCACTGATACATATGTTTTATTTTATTCCCATTGTTATACTAGAACTATAGTTTTATCAATCTATACAAGGGGTACGCCAGTTACATACACATTTCCAGGGGGTACGTGAAGCATAAAAGGTTGAGAACCACTGATATATATGTTTTATTTTATTCCCATTGTTATACTAGAACTATAGTTTTATCAATCTATACAAGGGGTACGCCAGTTACATACACATTTCCAGGGGGTACGTGAAGCATAAAAGGTTGAGAACCACTGATATATATGTTTTATTTTATTCCCATTGTTATACTATAACTATAGGTTTATCTATCTATACAAGGGGTACGCCAGTTACATACACATTTCCAGGGGGTACGTGAAGCATAAAAGGTTGAGAACCACTGATATATATGTTTTATTTTATTCCCATTGTTATACTATAACTATAGTTTTATCCATCTATACAAGGGGTACGCCAATTACATACACATTTCCAGGGGGTACGTGAAGCATAAAAGGTTGAGAACCACTGATAGATATGTTTTATTTTATTCCCATTGTTATACTATAACTATAGTTTTATCTATCTATACAAGGGTTACGCCAGTTACATACACATTTCCAGGGGGTACGTGAAGCATAAAAGGTTGAGAACCACTGATATATATGTTTTATTTTATTCCCATTGTTATACTATAACTATAGGTTTATCTATCTATACAAGGGGTACGCCAGTTACATACACATTTCCAGGGGGTACGTGAAGCATAAAAGGTTGAGAACCACTGATAGATATGTTTTATTTTATTCCCATTGCTATACTATAACTATAGTTTTATCTATCTATACAAGGGGTACGACAGTTGCATACACATTTCCAGGGGGTACGCGAAGCATAAAAGGTTGAGAACCACTGATATATATCTTTTATTTTATTCCCATTGCTATACTATAACTATAGTTTTATCTATCTATACAAGGGGTACGCCAGTTACATACACATTTCTAGGGGGTATGTGAAGCATAAAAGGTTGAGAACCACTGATACATATGTTTTATTTTATTCCCATTGTTATACTAGAACTATAGTTTTATCTATCTATACAAGGGGTACGCCAATTACATACACATTTCCAGGGGGTACGTGAAGCATAAAAGGTTGAGAACCACTGATATATATGTTTTATTTTATTCCCATTGTTATACTAGAACTATAGTTTTATCTATCTATACAAGGGGTACGCCAGTTATACACATTTCCATGGGGTACGTGAAGCATAAAAGGTTGAGAACCACTGATATATATGTTTTATTTTATTCCCATTGTTATACTATAACTATAGTTTTATCTATCTATACAAGGGGTACGCCAGTTACATACACATTTCCAGGGGGTACGTGAAGCATAAAAGGTTGAGAACCACTGATACATATGTTTTATTTTATTCCCATTGTTATACTAGAACTATAGTTTTATCAATCTATACAAGGGGTACGCCAGTTACATACACATTTCCAGGGGGTACGTGAAGCATAAAAGGTTGAGAACCACTGATATGATATGTTTTGTTTTATTCCCATTGTTATACTATAACTATAGTTTTATCTATCTATACAAGGGGTACGCCAGTTACATACACATTTCCAGGGGGTACGTGAAGCATAAAAGGTTGAGAACCACTGATACATATGTTTTATTTTATTCCCATTGTTATACTAGAACTATAGTTTTATCAATCTATACAAGGGGTACGCCAGTTACATACACATTTCCAGGGGGTACGTGAAGCATAAAAGGTTGAGAACCACTGATATATATGTTTTATTTTATTCCCATTGTTATACTAGAACTATAGTTTTATCAATCTATACAAGGGGTACGCCAGTTACATACACATTTCCAGGGGGTACGTGAAGCATAAAAGGTTGAGAACCACTGATATGATATGTTTTGTTTTATTCCCATTGTTATACTATAACTATAGTTTTATCTATCTATACAAGGGGTACGCCAGTTACATACACATTTCCAGGAGGTACGTGAAGCATAAAAGGTTGAGAACCACTGATATATATGTTTTGTTTTATTGTTATACTATAACTATAGTTTTATCTATCTATACAAGGGGTGCGCCAGTTACATACACATTTCCAGGGGGTACGTGAAGCATAAAAGGTTGAGAACCACTGATATGATATGTTTTGTTTTATTCCCATTGTTATACTAGAACTATAGTTTTATCTATCTATACAAGGGGTACGCCAATTACATACACATTTCCAGGGGGTACGTGAAGCATAAAAGGTTGAGAACCACTGATATATATGTTTTATTTTATTCCCATTGTTATACTAGAACTATAGTTTTATCAATCTATACAAGGGGTACGCCAGTTACATACACATTTCCAGGGGGTACGTGAAGCATAAAAGGTTGAGAACCACTGATATATATGTTTTATTTTATTCCCATTGTTATACTATAACTATAGGTTTATCTATCTATACAAGGGGTACGCCAGTTACATACACATTTCCAGGGGGTACGTGAAGCATAAAAGGTTGAGAACCACTGATAGATATGTTTTATTTTATTCCCATGTTATACTATAACTATAGTTTATCTATCTATACAAGGGTTACGCCAGTTACATACACATTTCCAGGGGGTACGTGAAGCATAAAAGGTTGAGAACCACTGATATATATGTTTTATTTTATTCCCATTGCTATACTATAACTATAGTTTTATCTATCTATACAAGGGGTACGCCAGTTACATACACATTTCCAGGGGGTACGTGAAGCATAAAAGGTTGAGAATCACTGATATATATGTTTTATTTTATTCCCATTGCTATACTATAACTATAGTTTTATCTATCTATACAAGGGGTACGCCAGTTACATACACATTTCCAGGGGGTACGTGAAGCATAAAAGGTTGAGAATCACTGATATATATGTTTTATTTTATTCCCATTGCTATACTATAACTATAGTTTTATCTATCTATACAAGGGGTACGACAGTTGCATACACATTTCCAGGGGGTACGCGAAGCATAAAAGGTTGAGAACCACTGATATATATCTTTTATTTTATTCCCATTGCTATACTATAACTATAGTTTTATCCATCTATACAAGGGGTACGACAGTTGCATACACATTTCCAGGGGGTACGTGAAGCATAAAAGGTTGAGAACCACTGATATATATGTTTTATTTTATTCCCATTGTTATACTATAACTATAGTTTTATCTATCTATACAAGGGGTACGACAGTTGCATACACATTTCCAGGGGGTACGCGAAGCATAAAAGGTTGAGAACCACTGATATATATCTTTTATTTTATTCCCATTGCTATACTATAACTATAGTTTTATCCATCTATACAAGGGGTACGACAGTTGCATACACATTTCCAGGGGGTACGTGAAGCATAAAAGGTTGAGAACCACTGATATATATGTTTTATTTTATTCCCATTGTTATACTATAACTATAGTTTTATCTATCTATACAAGGGGTACGACAGTTGCATACACATTTCCAGGGGGTTACGTGAAGCATAAAAGGTTGAGAATCACTGTATATATGTTTTATTTTATTTCCATTGCTATACTATAACTATAGTTTTATCTATCTATACAAGGGGTACGCCAGTTACATACACATTTCTAGGGGGTATGTGAAGCATGAAAGGTTGAGAACCACTGATATATATGTTTTATTTTATTCCCATTGTTATACTATAACTATAGTTTTATCTATCTATACAAGGGGTACGCCAGTTACATACATATTTCCAGGGGGTACGTGAAGCATAAAAGGTTGAGAACCACTGATATATATGCTTTATTTTATTCCCATTGTTATACTATAACTATAGTTTTATCTATCTATACAAGGGGTACGACAGTTGCATACACATTTCCAGGGGGTTACGTGAAGCATAAAAGGTTGAGAATCACTGTATATATGTTTTATTTTATTTCCATTGCTATACTATAACTATAGTTTTATCTATCTATACAAGGGGTACGCCAGTTACATACACCTTTCTAGGGGGTATGTGAAGCATGAAAGGTTGAGAACCACTGATATATATGTTTTATTTTGTTCCTATTGTTATACTATAACTATAGTTTTATCTATCTATACAAGGGGTACGCCAGTTACATACATATTTCCAGGGGGTATGTGAAGCATAAAAGGTTGAGAACCACTGATATATATACTTTATTTTATTCCCATTGTTATACTATAACTATAGTTTTATCTATCTATACAAGGGGTACGACAGTTGCATACACATTTCCAGGGGGTACGTGAAGCATAAAAGGTTGAGAATCACTGATATATATGTTTTGTTTTATTCCCATTGCTATACTATAACTATAGTTTTATCTATCTATACAAGGGGTACGCCAGTTACATACACATTTCAAGGGGGTACGCGAAGCATAAAAGGTTGAGAACCACTAATTTAAAGCATAATAATTAAGATTAATATTAAAAAAAGTTGTTTGTTATCTTCGGTTCAGATAAACCGTTTGAAGCTGGATTGCGGGGCTATCAAAGATGCTGCGGTACAATATGTCGACATTTTTACGATTATTCTGATAACATTTAAGTCATTCCAAAGAAGTTATTTTATTTTCTTCATTGCAGAAAAAAATCTGAATGCTATAAAGTTATTTATGTATGGGATTTTCTGCAAGCTTCCTCTAGAAGTTTTTTCTGCCTCTTCGTTTCCTTGGATCCCATATGGCTAGGAATCCACTGGAACACAATTTGGGGTTTGTTTTCTTCCTTCTGTTTATTGCATTGCCATAATATTTCTGAAATTAAAAAACAGTTGGAGGTAGATAGTGGATCAGCTAGAAGAGCTTGGAGTAAAGATTTGCTATCTGAAAGAACCAGAATGTTTCTGAATGAAAATTGAATGTCATTCCGGTGCTTTGAGGATAACCCAAAGATTCAGAATCAGGGATGCAGAAAGCACAGGATACTTTTAGTTTCATCACTCCGAGAGACATCAGTAAATATATGGCGAAAATCAATATTATTATTGCTAATATACTGCACGGTAAAAGTCCATAGTTGTTCAGTTGGGTGTTTCGAAGTGACGTCAGGGATGCAAATTAAAATATGTGGCCTAGAGATATTCCAAATAAGGAAGTTGGGTTAGTGTCTCGTGAAAAATTTCTGTTAATCAGATTTAAAAGGCAATTATTATTTTTGATAGTTCTAAATATGATCGATCTTTTGCAGTTATTCCAAATTTCATTTAAGTTAGATTTTCATTTTTCTTGATTTTCATTCATGCTCAACCTTTAAAGGGTTGGGTTGTTGGGTTGTTTTACCTCTGAGCGGCACTTTTTTGCACACCATGGGCTAAATGGCCAGGTTACATGGACCCCGAAGGCTCAGAGAAGGTTGGGGGAGGGGACCCACTGGAACAGCTGTTGGGAAACAGGTGGTAGCCTCCAGTCAAGGCCATCCAGCGTGTTCTTTAACGTGCACAGGGTATGGCTCTCCCGCACACGGGGCCACGGCTTAACGTCCCATCCGACGGAGGGACGTTAAGAGAATGGACCTTTAAAGAGAATGGAATTTCTTCTAACGCTGAGTGGATGGGTGGCAGCTTCAGCAAGGGAGGGGAGGGGAGGAGATTCAATTAGTAGTCGGAGGCTACATGTTATCACTTTTTTTTTCGGCAGGTTTCAAGTTTTTTGCACAGAGAATTTCAAGCATTAATGTAAAGCTGACTACCATACTCAAAAACTCAACCTGTTAAATAGGGGGCGGGGGTGGCTCAGTCGGTAGCGCGCCAGGCTCGTAATCTGTAGTTCCCAGGTTCGAGTCCCAGCTGGGTCAGCGTTGAGATTTATCTCTGCAAAATTCCCCGCCCTGCCCACGGTCAGTAGGGGACACCGATGGGCTTGGAAAGGCCACCGTCCGTCGGATGGGACGTTAAGCCGTGGCCCCGTGTGCGGGAGAGCCATACCCTGTGCACGTTAAAGAACACGCTGGATGGCCATGACGGGAGGCTACCATCTGTCTCCCAACAGCTGTTCCAGTGGGTCCCCTCCCCCAACCTTCTCTGAGCCTTCGGGGTCCATGTGACCTGGCCATTTAGCCCATGGTGTGCAAAAAAGTGCCGCTCAGAGGTAAAACAACCCAACCCTGTTAAATATATCAGCGTATTTAATCTGCTCTAACGTTTTTCCAAACGAGGTTAATTTGAGGTTTCCAATTTAAATGATGGTCTAGAAGAACCCCAAGGAATCTGTGTTTAACTCTTTCTGTAGGCTCATTTTAATTTACAGTCTTATGAAGAAATTCTTAGGTCGTGGTCTGGAAACAATTAAGCACTTAGTTTCATTTTGTGAAACTGTAAATCCCTGTTCATCCCAAAGCTTGTGAACTTTGACTGCAATTTAAAGGTTCTTTTGGAGGATGTCTGGTTCTCTGCCAGTAACCCAAACTGCCAGGTCGTCATCAAAAATAGGAAATTTCATATTTTTGTTTAAAAAGCAGAGTTGGTTCTGAAGTATGATGTTGAAGAACACAGGACTAAGTACGCTGCCTTGTGGCAATCCCACAGAAACAGGGTTGGGTTGTTTTATCTCTGAGCGGCACTTTTTTGTACACCATGGGCTAAATGGCCAGGTCACAAGGACCCCGAAGGCTCAGAGAAGGTTGGGGGAGGGGACCCACTGAAACAGCTGTTGGGAGACAGATGGTATCCTTCCGTCAAGGCCATCCAGCGTGTTCTTTAACGTGCACAGGGTATGGCTCTCCCGCACACGGGGCCACGGCTTAACGTCCCATCCGACGGACGGCGGCCTTTCCAAGCCCATCGGTGTCACCTACTGACCGTGGGCAGCGCGGGGAATTTTGCGGATATAAATCTCAACGCTGACGGGACTCGAACCTGGGAACTACAGATTACGAGCCTGGCGCGCTACCGACTGATTCCCCCCCCCCCCCACAGAAACAGGGATAAGCTCTGAAAGAACATGTCCTAATTTTACTTGAATTTTTCGATCTTTCAGAAAATGACACTGTAATTAAACATAATACCTGTTATTCCTAATTTCAACAGTTTAAATAATAGTCCAACATGCCAAACATTCTCAAATGCATGTTGAATATTTAAGAAAACTGCAGCCATTTTTTGCCTTATGCAAAGAGCATTTTGACGTTCAGCAATTAGTTAAAGTACATTATCTTGAGATATCATTGCTATCCGAAAGCCCGTTTGGAAAGAAGATAGCAGTCTAGAAGATTCGAGAATACAATTAAGTCTGTAAAGTACTCTTCTTTAAAATAATTTCCAAGACTAAAAGTCAGTGAATCAGGTCCTGTTAAGGAGGTAAGTAAATCAGTTGCTTCCATAAGTTTTACAATAAGCTGTGCTATTTTCCAGATATCCGGGATTGTTTCTCTGTTCGAGCAGGGGCGGGGGTGACTCAGTCGGTAGCGCGCCAGGCTCGTAATCTGTAGTTCCCAGGTTCGAGTCCCAGCTGGGTCAGCGTTGAGATTTATCTCCGCAAAATTCCCTGCCCACGGTCAGTAGGGGACACCGATGGGCTTGGAAAGGCCGCCGTCCGTAGGATGGGACGTTAAGCCGTCGTCCCGTGTGCGGGTTGGGTTCTTTTACCTCTGAGCGGCACTTTTTTGCACACCATGGGCTAAATGGCCAGGTCACATGGACCCCGAAGGCTCAGAGAAGGTTGGGGGAGGGGACCCACTGGAACAGCTGTTGGGAGACAGATGGTAGACCCCGTCAAGGCCATCCAGCGTGTTCTTTAACGTGCACAGGGTATGTCTCTCCCGCACACGGGGCCACGGCTTAACGTCCCATCCGACGGACGGCGGCCTTTCCAAGCCCATCGGTGTCCCCTACTGACCGTGGGCAGGGCGAGGAATTTTGCGGAGATAAATCTCAACGCTGACCCAGCTGGGACTCGAACCTGGGAACTACAGATTACGAGCCTGGCGCGCTACCGACTGAGCCACCCCCGCTCCCAGACAAGGGAGAGATCAATAGAACTTTCTCTTCCTGAAAGTTTGAAAAAAGTAGGAGAGCCGTCATTGAGCACAACCAGGATAAGATCCAGTGTCAGACCTTCAACAATGTTTCCTCTTTTGTCTGTAGTGTGGCGCCCTCAAGTTGTAATATGTGCGTTCTGGTCTCCACAAATAATCCAGGGTTAAGGGGCATTGATGAAAATATTTTTGAAAGCTTCCAACGAAACATCGTATCCTGGATTATACAGTGTGCTAATGCTGAAAGTAAAATAATTAATTTTCACTTTTATTGCTGCAATTTCGAGGAACTAATTTCGACAGGGAATCTCAATAGGAGGTTACGGTAATTTGGAATGCACATAACTAGCCATCGAGCCCTTTTAGATCCAGATTTCCTAGGTTTTTGATAAGTAATTTTGTTTCAAATGATAACATAGAATTATTATTTTAAGTTACATAGGTAGGTTTTTTTAAAGCCAGAAAGTACTTTAAGATTATTCTATACTAGCCCGGTGTCACTTTTAATCTGTATATTCTTATTTACACTCTACTAAAGGTAAGTTTCGAAAGCACTATCTCCCCCCCCTCCACCTTCGACATTTTAGCGCAGATTCAACACGAGGGAAATTTCCCGGCGTTTCTTTAGGACATCAGAGCGCTCGTAGCGTGTGGATTAGTTTTCTATCTAAACTATCGAGATTTCGATTTCCGTCACAACAGATTTTGCTTCCCTACAGCTTCCGTGATAGGGGCGGGGGTGGCTCAGTCGGTAGCGCGCCAGGCTCGTAATCTGAGTTCTCAGGTTCGAGTCCCAGTTGGGTCAGCTTTGAGATTAATCTCCGCGAAACCCCTCACCTTGCCCACGGTCATTAGGGGACACCGATGGGCTTGAAATGGCCGCCGTCCGTCGGATGGGACGTTAAGCCATGGTCCCGTGTGCGGGAGAGCCATACCCTGTGCACGTTAAAGAATACGCTGGATGGCCTTGACGGGAGGCTACCATCTGTCTCTCAACAGCTGTTCCAGTGGGTGCCCTCCCCCCAACCTTCTCTGAGTCTTCGGGGTCCTTGTGGCTTGGCCATTTAGCCCGTGGTGTGCAAAAAAGTGCCGCTTAGAGGTAAAACAATCCAATCCAACCCAGCTGGGTCAGCGTTGAGATTTATCTCCGCAAAAGTTTCCGCCCTGCCCACGGTCAGTAGGGGACACCGATGGGCTTGGAAAGGCCGTCGTCCGTCGGATGGGACGTTAAGCCGTGGCTCCGTGTGCGGGAGAGCCATACCCTGTGCACGTTAACGAACGCGGTGGATGGCCTTGGCGGGAGGCTACCATCTGTCTTCCAACAGCTGTTCCAGTGGATCTCCTCCCCCAGCCTTCTCTGAGCTTTCGGGGTCCATGTGACCTGGCCATTTAGCTCATGGTGTGCAAAAAAGTGCCGCTCAGAGGTAAAACAACCTAACCGTCTCCATAGGACGAAACGTTTACCCGTGCAGGAGAACCACGCAATCTGCATCTTAAAATACATATTGCCCTTCAGCGTGCTTTTAAAATCTTCCGACAACATTTTCGGTCAGGTAAGTAATTATAATGTTTTTTAATTTCGAAGTAGTGGTAGCGGTGGGCACATTACCTGATAAAATGACTCTAAATGGCCAATACTACACCAATATTGTCTTGCCCAAAATGGTTAAGGAGACGAAGGAGTAGCTTCAAACAACTGGCGTGTCAAGGATTCTCCTTCTTCTTTACAATGCCAGTGCTCACAAAACCCGACAACTTACGCCTTATCTGGAACAGGAAAATGCGTTCATTCAGAATTGTGTAGTATTCCGCAACAGGAGTACAGTCGCTCAAAAAAGTATCCGAACACTACGGTTGATGACAGAATTCAGAAAAAATATCTGGCAACGATTTTTTTTAGAAATTAGTGATCTGGCAACCTTCGTGTCACGTGATTACAGAATTCAGGAAACATATCTGGAGCGTGTACAGCAACTGTACACGCTCCAGTTACCGTTCACAGCAAACTGGAGCGTGTGCAGTTACTGCAAAACTGGAGCGTGTGCAGTTACTGCACACGCTCCAGTTTGCTGTGAACGATAACTGCACACGCTCAATATTTCCGTGAGTGAGCCCACACGATCTAGTATCAAAATAATATGACCACCTACAGTCGCTCAAAAAAGTATCCGTACGCTACGGTTGATTACAAAATTCAGGAAAAATATCTGGCAACGTTTTTTTAGAAATTAGTGATCTGGCAACCTTCGTGTCACGTGATTACAGAATTCAGGAAAAATATCTGGAGCGTGTACAGCAACTGTACACGCTCCAGTTACCGTTCACAGCAAACTGGAGCGTGTGCAGTTACTGCAAAACTGGAGCGTGTGCAGTTACTGCACACGCTCCAGTTTGCTGTGAACGATAACTGCACACGCTCAATATTTCCGTGAGTGAGCCCACACGATCTAGTATCAAAATAATATGACCACTTATGGTCGCTCAAAAAAGTATCCGAACACTACGGTTGATTACAAAATTCAGAAAAAATATCTGGCAACAATTTTTTTAGAAATTAGTGATCTGGCAACCTTCGTGTCACGTCACCACTGTAGGTGGTCATATTATTTTGATACTAGATCGTGTGGCCTCACTCACGGAAATATTGAGCGTGTGCAGTTACCGTTCACAGCAAACTGGAGCGTGTGCAGTAACTGCACACGCTCCAGTTTGCTGTGAACAGTAACTGGAGCGTGTGCAGCAACTGTACACGCTCCAGATATTTTTCCTGAATTCTGTAATCACGTGACATGTAGGTTGCCAGATCACTAATTTCTTAAAAAAATCGTTGCCAGATATTTTTTCTGAATTTTGTAATCAACCATAGCGTTCGGATACTTTTTTGAGCGACTGTACCACCAAATGTTCCGGAATTGGCGTGACATCTGCAACTTTGCATACATGCTGGATCGAAGTACTTTGAAGAACAGTAAAAGTTTTGTTTGAGATATGTGCAGTGGTTTTTGTTCTGCAGATGCATGGCAAGAACTTTTAGAACGACCTCGTAAATATATTCAAATATCTAAAAGATATTCGGGGCGGGGGTGGCTCAGTCGGTAGCGCGCCAGGCTCATAATCTGTAGTTCCCAGGTTCGAGTCCCAGCTGGGTCAGCGTTGAGATTTATCTCCGGAAAATTCTCCGCCCTGCCCACGGTCAGTAGGGGACACCGATGGTCTTGGAAAGGCCGCCGCCCGTCGGATGGGACGTTAAGCCGTGGCCCCGTGTGTGGTAGAGCCATACTCTGTGTACGTTAAAGAACACGCTGGATGGCCTTGACGGGAGGCTACCATCTGCCTCCCAGCAGCTGTTCCAGTGGGTCTGCTCCCCCAACTTTCTCTGAGCCTTCGGGGTCCATGGCCATTTAGCCCATGGTGTGCAAAAAAGTGCCCCTTGGAGATAAAACAACCCAACTCGATATATACGTCTATTAGATGCTATGATTTTTGAGGATAACATTTCTTAAAATTTAGTTTGAAAAGGTGTACATGCATCACAAATAATATTTCATACCTTCGACCTACCTAATGAACTTTTTGTGAGTATTCACTGGAATGAAATACTCTTCGAAAGTTTTCCTAGTCCCATTACTTTGCTGAATTAGCTTTTCACTAGTTAATGGGTTGGCTACTGGCACGGTAGAGTTGCTACTGTCCGTAGACGTTCGGACACCATTTTGAACATGACTATCATTATTCTGAGCCTCAAGAGCTTTCTCACTTGCGTTGCATGAAAGCGACACGTTCGACTCCATTTTCTCCAAGGGGATTTTCTCCTCCCCTTCACCTTGCGAGGATTTTATGTTATTCTTCTTCACACGCACCCTGCCCGTGTTGAAATTAATTACAGCATCATCAGGTATTGTTATTTGGGTTTCGTTATTTAGTATCTTGGCTTCGTTGGCAATGGCTACAAAATGCTCATAGCTACTGTCGACATTGTTCTGATGGCTTTCCTTATTCACTGACGACATTTCATCGAGGCTAACAGGATCTTCATTGACTGTACTGTGAGGCTCGTGGTTGTGAATCACACCGTTGCCACTCACTTCGCTACTGGCATCCTCTTTTCTCTTGCTGTCGCTGGAAGTGATCACTGGATCCTCCGAGATGACTGGGGATGGAAATCGAGAGTCTTCTGTTACTACGGATTCTAGCCTCTCTCTTTCGGCTTGTGTGTCAGGGGGCTGGAAGCCGTAGTTATCGTAGCCTGTCTTCTTATCATCATGGGGAACCTGAAATAAGATTAAAGATCTAAGAATATGCTGCAATCAATGAACAGAGAAATAATCACTGCAACAAGAATACTATTAAAAGGAAAAAAGAAATCGATTAGTAGAAAAGGTGAGCAAGTATTTTTAATATAGGGTCATTACAAAACGATACTTGTGTTACATTAAACAATTAAGTACCAAATGTAATTGCATGACGAAGATGGTAAAATAAAAACTCAATGTTTCCTTGATATGACGTCATGGAGTAAGTATCCCATTTAATGTCTTGAATGCCAAATTCCCAGATCATTGGATTGATAAGGTGAATCGATCTTGTGGCACTCCGAGAAGTCCAGATTTGACAGCAATGGACTTCTTTTCTGAACGATATATTAAAAACATAGTTTATTTAAAAAAATATATATATAATTTACAGCATTTAAAGGAAAGCATATTTGCATATCAATGTAACATCAAGATTCGTGTTCCACCCTGCTTAACAGAATGTTTCCTCTAAATTTGATATCGATGTTATGATTCTCTTCATGACGTTCACCTGAAAAAATATCGAGAAATTCTTTAGGTTCCTAATTCGGAAACCTCCGAAGAGAAGAAAATTCTTAATTCGGAGTCAGATTGATCAACCAGAAGAAAAGGAATTTTTTAATTCGGTTAATTCATTTGTAGCAAGGATTTATCTGTAACCAGATATAAAATCATTCCAGTTTTAATGATGTACCTATTATGGCTTTCAAAGAATTTCCGTTTCAAAATTTAAATTTATCAATTGAATAATTTTAACCTCAAAAAATTATATAAAACATTTTTAATTTACTGCACGAATTTCTTTGGTAGTATGTTTTAATATCTAAGATATTATCACATTTATATAATTTTGTATAATATGTAGATTCTTTATTGTTTTGTAACCTGTACCTTTTCTTAATCTCTAGTTTCACACTTGAATATGATTCGTCCATTAATCATTAAGTTGGATTGTTTTACCTCTGAGCGGCACTTTTTTGCACACCATGGGCTAAATGGCCAGGTCACATGAACCCCGAAGGCTCAGAGAAGGTTGGGGGAGGGGACCCATTGGAACAGCTGTTGGGAGACAGATGGTAGCCTCCCGTCAAGGCCATCCAGCGTGTTCTTTAACGTGCACAGGGTATGTCTCTCCCGCACACGGGGCCACGGCTTAACGTCCCATCCGACGGACGGCGGCCTTCCCAAGCCCATCGGTGTCCCCTACTGACCGTGGGCAGGGCGGGGAATTTTGCGGAGACAATCATTAAGTAATCCTTTTAAAACGTTATTGGCAAAAAGGAATTTTAAAGACTAAAGAATTGTTTATAAACTGTAAAAAATTGCTAATGATACCAAAATAGGTGAATTTTTTACAGATAGTTGCACTACTGATATTATTAACCTGTTTATTCATATTTGGGACTTTACCCAAGATATACCAATGTATGAAAAGCGCATACACACCCATACAGAAGAATGTGTACCAAATACTTATCGCTTAGCTTCGTAACTAGTTGTTTTTCACATCTTAACATTTTTAGAAGAGCCTCACGAAAGAGGAAAGTTCGTTTCTGATTCGCTTCATAAACAGAAATGCAGGCAAAAGCAATACTTAAGTGAGTGCACTAATTGACAAAGTTTCGTATCCTCTATTGCAACAGTTCTGTTACGTTAAAAACGTAAATCACTTCCTAACCATGCTAAATTGTGTCTTTATACGCATTCTTACACCATAGAATACTTCAAAGTAAATCCATGTTCACGAAGCATACCCGTGTCCTTAACTGATTACCTGCTCTCCATTATTAAGTTTTTCACTTTGGCGGTGAACCAAATTAAAGCTTTTGGTCAGGGTTGGGTTGTTTTACCTCTGAGCGGCACTTTTTTGCACACCATGGGCTAAATGGCCAGGTCACATGGACCCCGAAGGCTCAGAGAAGGTTGGGGGAGGGGACCCACTGTAACAGCTGTTGGGAGACAGATGGTAGCCTCCCGTCAAGGCCATCCAGCGTGTTCTTTAACGTGCACAGGGTATGGCTCTCCCGCACACGGGGCCACGGCTTAACGTCCCATCCCACGGACGGCGGTCTTTCCAAGCCCATCGGTGTCCCCTACTGACCGTGGGCAGGGCGAGGAATTATGCGGAGATAAATCTCAACGCTGACCCAGCTGGGACTCGAACCTGGGAACTACAGATTACGAGCCTGGCCCGCTACCGACTGAGCCACCCCCGCCCCCAAAGGCTTGTGGGACTGTCCGATCAATCAGAAGAGAAAACATGGTTGCCTTTGGAGAAGAAATTACAGAAAGCATTTGCTGCAGTCAGATGCACTCTTGGTGATTATGCGCCGCATGACGGATTGAAAAGAGCTGAAGAGCAACGAAATGACTCTTATTGAAGGTTGGGGAGGAGGGGAGGGGGGTTAAATTGAGCAAAGACTGATTTGAAATAGTTGAAAATAATTTTGAATTGAATAGGAGATGGCTTAGGGATTGGAAGAAATTAGGATCATTTATTAATATTAAATGGCATGGCTTAATCTTAGGAAAAATTCTAACTCCAAAACCATTTAAGTTCCAAGAGTAAGACAGACAAAGGTTTAGCTCAGTCGTTATAGAAGAGTAGTTTGTATGGTGAAGGGGAAAAGGATCTTGCACTTCGTTTCTTTTTTTGTGTTTTCGAGATAGTGTTAGAACACCCGAAACACCTTTTTCAAGGCATAACATTTGGAAGAAAAACGGAAATAAAAAATCTCTTGCTAATGAGAAGATCTGACAATAACTCAAGTGAGAGTTAATTCAGGATGATCAATTGCGTCCGTAGATGGTAAAGGGTTAAAAACAGTATCATAGGTTAAGAACCATCTTACTCCTAGTATCGTAGATTAAAAGCCATTTCCACCCTAGTATCATAAGATTGAGAACCAGGGTAGTCCTAGTATCTTAGATTAAGTACCACTCCAATTCTGGTATCATAAGTTAACCAAAGTAATCCTATCGTCTTAGATTAAGAACCACTCCAATCCTAGTATTATAAGATAAGAATCATGACAATCCTAGTATCTTAGATTAAGAACCACTCCAATCCTAGTATTATAAGATAAGAATCATGACAATCCTAGTATCTTAGATTAAGAACCACTCCAATCCTAGTATTATAAGATAAGAATCATGACAATCCTAGTATCTTAGATTAAGAACCACTCCAATCCTAGTATTATAAGATAAGAATCATGACAATCCTAGTATCTTAGATTAAGAACCACTCCAATCCTAGTATTATAAGATAAGAATCATGACAATCCTAGTATCTTAGATTAAGAACCACTCCAATCCTAGTATAGATAGGTTAAGAACCAAGATAATCCTCTTGAGTAAGAACCTTTCCAATCCTAGTATCACAAGAACCACGATACTTGTAGTATCTTAGATTAAGTACCACTGTAATCCTAGTATCATAGGTTAACCACATGGCAATCGTAATATGTTAGATTAAACACCACTCCAATCCTAGTATCATAGTTTTAGAACCAAGGCAATCCTATTATCAGATTAATAACCACTCCAATCCTTGTATCCTAGATTAAGGACCATGAAGATCATAGTATCTTAGAGTAAGTGCAGCTGCAATCCTAGTATCATATGTTAAGAACCATTGTAATCTTAGATTAAGAGAACTTAATCCTAGTATCCGGGTAAGAACCATTGTAATCTTAGATTAAGAAGAACTTAATCCTTGTATCCGGGTAAGAACCATTGTAATCTTAGATTAAGAAGAACTTAATCCTTGTATCCGGGTAAGAACCTTTGTAATCTTAGATTAAGAAGAACTTAATCCTTGTATCCGGGTAAGAACCATTGTAATCTTAGATTAAGAAGAACTTAATCCTTGTATCCGGGTAAGAACCATTGTAATCTTAGAATAAGAAGAGCTTAATCCTTGTATCCGGGTAAGAACCATTGTAATCTTAGAATAAGAAGAACTTAATCCTTGTATCCGGGTAAGAAAAATTGTAATCTTAGATTAAGAACTTAATCCTTGTATCCGGGTAAGAACCATTATAATCTTAGATTAAGAAGAACTTAATCCTTGTATCTGGGTAAGAACCATTGTAATCTTAGAAGAAGAACTTAATCCTTGTATCCGGGTAAGAACCATTGTAATCTTAGAAGAAGAACTTAATCCTTGTATCCGGGTAAGAACCATTGTAATCTTAGATTAAGAAGAACTTAATCCTTGTATCCGGGTAAGAACCATTGTAATCTTAGATTAAGAAGAACATAATCCTTGTATCCGGGTAAGAACCATTGTAATCTTAGATTAAGAAGAACTTAATCCTTGTATCCGGGTAAGAACCATTGTAATCTTAGAAGAAGAAGAACTTAATCCTTGTATCCGGGTAAGAACCATTGTAATCTTAGATGAAGAAGAACTTAATCCTTGTATCCGGGTAAGAACCATTGTAATCTTAGATGAAGAAGAACTTAATCCTTGTATCCGGGTAAGAACCATTGTAATCTTAAAATAAGAAGAACTTAATCCTTGTATCCGGGTAAGAACCATTGTAATCTTAGAATAAGAAGAACTTAATCCTTGTATCCGGGTAAGAACCATTGTAATCTTAGATTAAGAAGAACTGAATCCTTGTATCCGGGTAAGAACCATTGTAATCTTAGAATAAGAAGAACTTAATCCTTGTATCTGGGTAAGAACCATTGTAATCTTAGATTAAGAAGAACTTAATCCTTGTATCCTGGTAAGAACCATTGTAATCTTAGAATAAGAAGAACTTAATCCTTGTATCCGGGTAAGAACCACTGTAATCTTAGATTAAGAAGAACTTAATCCATGTATCCGGGTAAGAACCATTGTAATCTTAGATTAAGAAGAACTTAATCCTTGTATCCGGGTAAGAACCATTGTAATCTTAGATTAAGAAGAACTTAATCCTTGTATCCTGGTAAGAACCATTGTAATCTTAGAATAAGAAGAACTTAATCCTTGTATCCGGGTAAGAACCACTGTAATCTTAGATTAAGAAGAACTTAATCCATGTATCCGGGTAAGAACCATTGTAATCTTAGATTAAGAAGAACTTAATCCTTGTATCCGGGTAAGAACCATTGTAATCTTAGATTAAGAAGAACTTAATCCTTGTATCCTGGTAAGAACCATTGTAATCTTAGATTAAGAAGAACTTAATCCTTGTATCCGGGTAAGAACCATTGTAATCTTAGATTAAGAAGAACTTAATCCTTGTATCCGGGTAAGAACCATTGTAATCTTAGATTAAGAAGAACTTAATCCTTGTATCCGGGTAAGAACCATTGTAATCTTAGAATAAGAAGAACTTAATCCTTGTATCCGGGTAAGAACCATTGTAATCTTAGAATAAGAAGAACTTAATCCTTGTATCCGGGTAAGAACCATTGTAATCTTAGAATAAGAAGAACTTAATCCTTGTATCCGGGTAAGAACCATTGTAATCTTAGAATAAGAAGAACTTAATCCTTGTATCCGGGTAAGAACCATTGTAATCTTAGATTAAGAAGAACTTAATCCTTGTATCCGGGTAAGAACCATTGTAATCTTAGAAAAGAAGAACTTAATCCTTGTATCCGGGTAAGAACCATTGTAATATTAGAATAAGAAGAACTTAATCCTTGTATCCGGGTAGGAACCATGGTATTTTAGATTGCGAACCATTACAATCCCAATATCGCAGGTTAAAAACAATTTAATCCTGGTGTCTCAGATTAAGAACTGCTGCAATCCTAATAGCATAGGTTAAGAACCACGGTAAATCTGGTGACTCAGATTAAGAATGACTATAATCGTAGTTGGATTGTTTTGCCTCTGAGAGACAATTTTTTTCGCACACAATAGGATTATTGACCAGGTCACAAGGACTCCAAAGTCTCAGAGGAGGTTGGGGGAAAGGACCCACTGGAACAGATGTTGGGAGACAGATGGTAGTCTCCCGTCAAGGCCACCCAACGTGTTCTTTAACGTGCGCAGGATACAGCTCACCCTCGCACGGCCCCACTGCTTAATGTCCCATCCGACGGACTTTCCAAGCTCATGGGTGTCCCCTAATGATCGAAGTTAGGACGGGAGTTTTGCGGAGATAAATCTCAATGCTGGCCCAGATGGGACTCAAACCTGGGAACTACAGATTACGAGCCTGGCACGTTACCGTCCCTGTAATCATAATACCAAAGATTATAAACTACTGTAGCGTAGTGATATAGGTTATTAACTATGGTAGTCCTAGTATCAAAGGTTAAAAATCACTGAAACATAGTACCCTATGTTATGCTACTTTAATATCAGTACGATAGGTTAAGAACAGCTGTAATCCTCGTACTTAAGTGAAAAACCACTGTAATACTTGTACAGTCGCTCAAAAAAATATCCGAACACTATGGTTGATTACAGAATTCAGAAAAAATATCTGTCAACGATTTTTTTAGAAATTAGTGATCTGGCCACCTTCGTGTCACGTGATTACAGAATTCAGGAAAAAAATCTGGAGCGTGTACAGCAACTGTACACGTTCCAGTTACCGTTCACAGCAAACTGGAACGTGTGCAGTTACTGCACACGCTCAATATTTCCGTGAGTGAGCCCACACGATCCAGGTCTTTGTGAGCTCACACGATCCAATGTGCTGTGAACATTAACCGCAACCGCTCCAGTTTGCTGTGAACGGTAAATGCACACGCTCCATATTCATTGCATTATATATTCATACGCATTATACATATTAAAAAATATCCGAACACTATGGTTGATTAGAGAATTCAGAAAAAATATCTGGCAACGATTTTTTTTAGAAATTAGTGATCTGACAACCTTCGTGTCACGTGACACGAAGGTTGTCAGATCACTAATTTCTAAAAAAAATCATTGCCAGATATTTTTTCTGAATTCTATAATCAACCACAGTGTTCGGATACTTTTTTGACACGAAGGTTGCCAGATCGCTAATTCTAAACCTGGATCATGTGGGCTCACTCATGGAAATATTGAGCGTGTGCAGTTACCGTTCACAGCAAACTGGAGCGTGTACAGAAACTGTACACGCTCCAGATATTTTTCCTGAATTCTGTAATCACGTGACACGAAGGTTGCCAGATTACTAACTTCTAAAAAATCATTGTCAGATATTTTTTCTGAATTCCGTAATCAACCATAGTGTTCGGATATTTTTTAATTTGTATAATGCGTATGAATATATAATGCAATGAATATGGAGCGTGTGCAGTTACCGTTCACAGCAAACTGGAGCGGTTGCGGTTAATGTTCACAGCACATTGGATCGTGTGGGCTCACTCACGGAAATATTGAGCGTGTGCAGTTACCGTTCACAGCAAACTGGAGCGGTTGCGGTTAATGTTCACAGCACATTGGATCGTGTGAGCTCACAAAGACCTGGATCGTGTGGGCTCACTCACGGAAATATTGAGCGTGTACAGTTGCTGTACACTCTCCAGATATTTTTCCTGAATTCTGTAATCACGTGACACGAAGGTTGCCAGATCACTAACTTCTAAAAAATCATTGCCAGATATTTTTTCTGAATTTTGTCATCAACCATAGTGTTCGGATATTTTTTCGACCGACTGTACGTAGGTTAAAAACAAGTGCAATGAAAATATCATAGATTAAGAATGACTGCAAATTATTACTGTCCCCTATCATGGGACGGGGAGATTTTCTCCCATTGTGTGTGCCAAGGGCTCTGTACTCTGGCCTCCATCTTGCATCCTCCACCAATCATTATTTCTCAAGTCATCTCTGGCTCCAAACATTAATAATATCTGCCAGTTTTAAGCACATGGCTCCTTGAACACTTCAAACGAAGAAAAGACATTAGCTTGTATTTACGAAGCGTAGGAAGCGAGGAAATAACACTTCTTTTCTTCTCTGTGAAGATGCACTCTGAGGAGTGGTGATGTGCATCAACACATTTCTCTTCCATCGCTTTCAAGGCTGACTCACCCTCACAAAGAAAAGTGAGTCGGAAAGTGTCTTCCTGAGACGCATCATTTACAGTTAATAATAGGCGACCATTTCTCAGTTTCATCTGCACTGAAGTTTTCAGGAGAGATCAGCGAAAGCCAATTAGGCTTCAAAAGAGGAGGAACAACATGGCGTAACAACGACCTCCCACCTGAAAGCCACTCTCACCCACGGAGTGAACGCTGCCAAGTTGATCATTGGGGTCAAGGGTCTGCCGAGGCGCCCTCCAGCAGATCTCGCTATCGACTAGTTTACCTTCAGTGCAGTGGAGACAAGCACATCTCATTTCTGCTAGTGGCACCGTCAATGAGCTGCGTCAATGAGCTGCGATACTTCTATTCCCAGAATTAACGAGAAAAGCATAATTGGTTTTATGTCTGCTTCCCAGGATGATACCGAGTGTTTTTCAGAACGTAGACTTATCTCGTGGTTTTTTTGCCTTAGAAAGAATGTCCCGTACTCCGGTCGAAATTAAAAATAGCGATGGTCGTTAATTGAATTAAGCGATATTGAATGAAATGGTTTCAAGAATTTTGGGTTGTTGGGATGTTTTACCTATGAGCGGCACTTTTTTGCACACCATGGGCTAAATGGCCAGGTCACATGGACCCCGAAGGCTCAGAGAAGGTTGGGGGAGGGGTCCCACTGTAACAGCTGTTGGGAGACAGATGGTAGCCTCCCGTCAAGGCCATCCAGCGTGTTCTTTAACGTGCACAGGGTATGGCTCTCCCGCACATGGGGCCTCGGCTTAACGTCCCATCCGACGGACGGCGGTATTTCCAAGCCCATCGGTGTCCCCTACTGACCGTGGGCAGGGCGGGGAATTTTTGCGGAGATAAATCTCAACGCTGACCCAGCTGGGACTCGAACCTGGGAACTACAGATTACGAGCCTGGCGCGCTACCGACTGAGCCACCCCCGCCCCGATATTGAATGAAATGGTTTCAAGAATAAACCTTTAAGAGTACAATAACAAAGTTGGATTGTTTTACCTTTGAGCGGCACATTTTTGCACACAATGGGCTAAATGGCCAGGTCACAAGGACCCCGAAAGCTCAGAGAAGTTTGTGGGTAGGAGACCCACTGGAATAGTCCCCCCTCTTGTCAAGGCCATCTAGCGTGTTCTTTAATTGCACAGGGTATGGATCTCCCGCACACGGAGGCGGGGGCGGGGGGGGGGGGGGCTCAGTCGGTAGCGCGCCAGGTTCGTAATCTGCAGTTCCCAGATTCGAGTCCCAGCTGGGTCAGCGTTGAGATTTATCTCCGCAGAATTCCCCGCCCTGCCCACGGTCAGTAGGGGACACCGATGGGCTTGGAAAGGCCGCCGTCCGTCGGATGGAACGTTAAGCCGTGGCTCCGTGTGCGGGAGAGACATATCCTGTGCACGTTAAAGAACACGCTGGATAGCCTTGACGGGAGGCTACCATCTGTCTCCCAACAGCTGTTCCATTGGGTCCCCTCCTCCAACCTTCTCTGAGCCTTCGGGGTCCATGTGACCTGGCCATTTAGCCCATGGTGTGCAAAATAGTGCCGGTCAGAGGTAAAACAACCCAACCCAACCAAACCCAACACGCACACGGGGATGCGGGGGTGGCTCAGTCGGTAGCGCGCAGGCTTGTAATCTGTAGTTCCTAGGTTCGAGTCCCAGCTCGGTCAGCATTGAGAGTTATCTCCGCAAAACTCCAGCCCTTCCCAAGGTCAGTAGGGGATACCGATGGGCTTGGAAAGGCTGCCGTCCGTCGGATGGGACGTTATGCCGTTGCTCCATGTGTAGGAGAGAGCCATACCTTGTTCACGTTAACGAACACGTAGATGGCCTTGACGGGAGGCTACCATCTGTCTCCTAACAGCTGTTCAGTGGGTTACCTTCCCCCAACCTTCTCTGAGCCTTCGGGATCCTTGTGACATGTCCATTTGCACGTTGTGTACAAAAAAAAGTGGCGCTCAGAGGCAAAACAACTCAACTATTTTTCTAATCATTCATCAGTTCAAATTTCTACCGTTAGGGAGCGTTAAAGTCAGAAAATGGTAAATTTCATTTTCCTTGGAAAAAAAAAGCGATTTGTCTGTGTAATTTTAATTTCAAATAGAAAACCTTTTAACTCTTTTTTCCACGAATCAATTTAACATTCCGGCATAAAGATTTGCTTTTATTTTTAGATTGGTTGGTTGGTTGTTTTACCTCTGAGCGGCTCTTTTTTGCACACCATGGGCTAAATGGCCAGGTTACATGGACCCCGTAGGCACAGAAAAGGTTGGGGGAGGGGACCCACTGGAACAGCTGTTGGGAGACAGATGGTAGCCTCCCGTCAAGGCCATCCAGCGTGTTCTTTAACGTGCACAGGGTATGGCTCTCCCGCACACGGGGCCACGGCTTAACATCCCATTCCACGGACGGCGGTCTTTCCAAGCCCATCGGTGTCCCCTACTGACTATGGGCAGGGAATTTTGCGGAGATAAATCTCAACACTGACCCAGCTGGGACTCGAACCTGGGAACTACAAATTACGAGCCTGGCGAGCTACCGACTGAGCCATCCCTTTTTATTTTTAGAATTTCCAAACAAATAAACATTCCGAATTGAACTCAAAACATTCTGATATCATCTGAATTTCGTCTCTCAGTTGTTTCGCTTCGTCCGTTTTTTTTAACGTTTCTGTGTTGGTGAGTTTCGAATTTTCCCAACGGGATTGTCATCGGACCGTCTGCAGAGGAAAGCACACCTGGTCAAAAAAAAGCATCGCCCTGTTTCAACAACAGACGACGACTACAATGGCAAATGACACATCCCGCCAGTGGAGTCGTTCTGCCTCCCGCCATCGCAGAGGTCAATCACACTGTTATAGTCCGTCTGCTGGTTTTAAAACGAACATTGCTAGACTTCCAATTACCGAAGCCAGTGTCGGTCAACACCCAACGTGCTTAGCCGGCAGATAGGCGACAAAATACGACCAATTCACGGAGGGATTCGGTTCGGTCTCGTCGCTTCTAGAAAACAGGAAAAAACTGCGATGCCTGATGATAACGTCAGCGAAAAAAGGCGTCGTTGGAAAATGGCTTTGGGCGAAGTTTCTTTTCTCTTCTATTATACAATGGAGGAATTAAAAAAATGGCCGATGCGTATCGATATTTCTGCTCAATGCATGAGGTTGGGTTGTTTTACCTATGAGCACATTTTTTTGCACACAATGGGCTAAATGGCCAGGTCACAAGGACCCCGAAAAGGTCAGGGGAAGGGGACCCAGTGGACGCTATTGGGAGACAGATGGAAGCCTCCGTTATGGCCATCCAGCGTGTTCTTCAATGTGCACAGGGTATGTCTCTTATGTACACGGGGCTTGGGTTCAGTTGTTTTACATCTGAGGGCACTTTTTTTGCACACCATGGGCTAAATGGCCAGGTCACATGTACCCTGAAGGTTCACAGAAGTTTGGGGGAGGGGGCCCACTTAAACAGGTCACAAGGACCCCGAAAAGGTCAGGGGAAGGGGACCCACTGGACGCTGTTGGGAGACAGATGGAAGCCTACCGTTATGGCCATCCAGCGTGCTCTTCAATGTGCACAGGGTATGTCTCTTATGCACACGGGGCTTGGGTTCAGTTGTTTTACATCTGAGCGGCACTTTTTTTGCACACCATGGGCTAAATGGCCAGGTCACATGTACCCTGAAGGTTCACAGAAGTTTGGGGGAGGAGGCCCACTTAAACAGGTCACAAGGACCCCGAAAAGGTCAGGGGAAGGGGACCAACTGGACGCTGTTGGGAGACAGATGGAAGCCTCCCGTTATGGCCATCCAGCGTGCTCTTCAATGTGCACAGGGTATGTCTCTTATGTACACGGGGCTTAGGTTCAGTTGTTTTACATCTGAGCGGCACTTTTTTGCACACCATGGGCTAAATGGCCAGGTCACATGTACCCTGAAGGTTCACAGAAGTTTGGGGGAGGGGGCCCACTTAATCAGCTGTTGGGAGACAAATGGTAGCCCACCGTTAAGACCATCCAGCATGTTCTTTAACGTGTACAGGGTATGTCTCTTCCGAACACGGGGCCTTTTCAAGCCCATCGGTGTCCCCTTCTGACCGAGGGCAGGTGGAGAGTTCTGCAGAGATAAATCTCAACCCTACCCCAAGCGGGACTCGAACCTGGGAACTGCAGATTACGAGCCTAGCACGCTAGCGTCTCAGCCACTAACATCGCACCAGCAGTAATTCGTGCACTTCTCTGTTCTGTGGATTAAACCAAGTGGTCAGCTGTTAGAATACAGATGGTAGCTTCCCGTCAAAGCCATCCCACACACTCTAGCTATTCTCTTTCTCAATGGGAGTTACCGCGGAAAATTATCAACTCAGAGACATTTTGGACTCGAAACAGGAAACTGCACACTCTGAACCTGGTGCGCTACCTACGAGACAATTCCTGCTCCAGCAACACATGGGGCGGGGGTGGCTCAGTCGGTAGCGCGCCAGGCTCGTAAGCTGTAGTTCCCAGGTTCGAGTCCCAGCTGGGTCAGCGTTGAGATTTGTCTCCGCAAAATTCCCCGCCCTGCCCACGGTCAGTAGGGGACACCGATGGGCTTGGAAAGGCCGCCGTCCATCGGATGGGACGTTAAGCAGTGGCCCCGTGTGCGGGAGAGCCAAAAACTGTGCACGTTAAAGAACACGCTGGATGGCCTTGACGGGAGGCTACCATCTGTCTCCCAACAGTTGTTCCAGTGGGTCCCCTCCCCCAACCTTCTCTGAGCCTTCGGGGTCCATGTGACCTGGCCATTTAGCCCATGGTGTGCAAAAACAAGTGCCGCTCAGAGGTAACCCAACCCAGCAACACATTGATTAAAGCTTAAAAAAAAAAGCGTTTTACCTAATTTTGTAGATTCTACTGCTCATCAAGTCACTAAAATTCTGGGCGGGGGTGGCTCAGTCAGTAGCGCGGCAGGCTCGTAATCTGTAGTTCTCAGGTTCGAGTCCCAGCTTGGTTAGCGTTGAGATTTTTCCCTGCAAAACTCCCCGCTCCGCCCACGGTCAGTAGAGGCCGCCGTCCGTCGGATGGGACGTTAAGTAGCAGCCCCGTGTATGGGAGAACCATACCCTACACGTTCAAAGCCCATACGTTCAAGCCCATACGTTCAAAGCCCATACGTTCAATAACCCATACGTTCAAGAATACACTGGATGACCTTGACGGGAGGCTATCATCTGTCTCCCAACAGCTATTCCAGTGGGTCCCCTCTTCCAACCTTCTATTAGCCTTCGGGGTCCTTGTGACCTGGCCAAATTCTTATTTTGTCTTTCGATAATTATCTTGTAATAGTCTGTGCCAGCCATTTTTAATCCTATCAACCTCAAACTTGGGGCGGGGGTGGCTCAGTCGGTAACGGGCCAGGCTCGTAATCTGTAGTTCCCAGGTTCGAGTCCCAGCTGGGTCAGCGTTGAGATTTATCTCCGCAAAATTCCCCGCCCTGCCCACGGTCAGTAGGGGACACCGATGGGCTTGGAAAGGCCGCCGTCCGTCGGATGGGACGTTAATCCGTGACCCTGTGTGCGGGAGAGCCATACCCTGTGCAAGTTAAAGAACACGTTGGATAGCCTTGATGGGAGGCTACCATCTGTCTCCCAACAGCTGTTCCAGTGGGTCCCCTCCCCCAACCTTCTCTGAGCCTTCGGGGTCCATGTGACCTGGCCATTTAGCCCATGGTGTGCAAAAAAGTGCCACTCAGAGGTAAAACAACCCAACGTTAAAGAACATGCTGGATGGCCTTGACGGGAGGCTACCATCTGTCTCCCAACAGTTGTTCCAGTGGGTCCCCTCTCCCAACCTTCTCTGAGCCTTCGGGGTCCATGTGACCTGGCCATTTAGCCCATGGTGTGCAAAAAAGTGCCACTCAGAGGTAAAACAACCCAACGTTAAAGAACATGCTGGATGGCCTTGACGGGAGGCTACCATCTGTCTCCCAACAGTTGTTCCAGTGGGTCCCCTCTCCCAACCTTCTCTGAGCCTTTGGGATCCATGTGACCTGGCCATTTAGCCCATGGTGTGCAAAAAAGTGCCACTCAGAGGTAAAACAACCCAACGTTAAAGAACATGCTGGATGGCCTTGACGGGAGGCTACCATCTGTCTCCCAACAGTTGTTCCAGTGGGTCCCCTCTCCCAACCTTCTCTGAGCCTTCGGGGTCCATGTGACCTGGCCATTTAGCCCATGGTGTGCAAAAAAGTGCCGCTCAGAGGTAAAACAACCCAACATTAAAGAACACGCTGGATGGCCTTGACGGGAGGCTACCATTTGTCTCCCAAGAGCTGTTCCAGTGGGTCCCCTCCCCCAACCTTCTCTGAGCCTTCGGGGTCTATGTGACCTGGCCATTTAGCCCATGGTGTGCAAAAAAAGTGCCGCTCAGAGGTAAAACAACCCAACCTCAAACTTTGAATATAATCTTTCCTTATGATTCTCATAAAACGCATAGATTTAAATTTTTGATCCACTCTCAATAGAAGGTCCTATTACAGGATTCTCTTTTTTTTGCACACTGAAGGATAAAAAGCAACGAGAATAAATGGACTCGTGAATTTTTGCAAAGTATTTTACAAGGACCATTGTAATTAGAGAACGTTTGCGCGATGATAATATGATATTAGCTTTAGAACATTAAAGATTTTGAATAAAGTTTTAAAAGACAAAAAAAAAGGAATTTATTCTCTTAAATAATAATTTAATGTAACTGATAATATAATTATATAATTAATAACAATTTTTTCATTCGGAATTGTTCACATTACATGGTTTTGCGCAACCCAAAATTTTTCTCAATTTCTGTTAAACCAGTCTTCATGTCTTAGATTCCATTGTACAGTCGCTCAAAAAAGTATCCGAACACTATGGTTGATTACAGAATTCAGAAAAAATATCTGGCAATGATTTTTTTGAAATTAGTGATCTGGCAACCTTCGTGTCACGTGATTGCAGAATTCAGGAAAAAAATCTGGAGCGTGTACAGCAACTGTACACGCTCCAGTTACCGTTCACAGCAAACTGGAGCGTGTGCAGTTACTGCACACGCTCCAGTTTGCTGTGAACGGTAACTGCACACGCTCAATATTTCCGTGAGTGAGCCCGCACGATCCAGGTCTTTGTGAGCTCACACGATCCAATGTGCTGTGAACATTAACCGCAACCGCTTCAGTTTGCTGTGAACGGTAACTGCACACGCTCAATATTTCCGTGAGTGAGCCCACACGATCTAGTATCAAAATAATATGACCACCAACAGTCGCTCAAAAAAGTATCCGAACACTATGGTTGATTACAGAATTCAGAAAATATATCTGGCAATGATTTTTTAGAAATGAGTGATCTGGCAACCTTCGTGTCACGTGATTGCAGAATTCAGGAAAAAAATCTGGAGCGTGTACAGCAACTGTACACGCTCCAGTTTGCTGTGAACGGTAACTGCACACGCTCAATATTTCCGTGAGAGAGCCCACACGATCTAGTATCAAAATAATATGACCACCAACAGTCGCTCAAAAAAGTATCCGAACACTATGGTTGATTACAGAATTCATAAAAAATATCTGGCAACGATTTATTTTTAGAAATTAGCGATCTGTAACCTTCGTGTCACGTGACACGGAAGTTGCCAGATCACTAATTTCTAAAAAAAATCGTTGACAGATATTTTTCCTGAATTCTTTAATCAACCATAGTTGCCAGATCACTAATTTCTAACAAAAATCGTTGCCAGATATTTTTTCTGAATTCTGTAATCAACCATAGTGTTCGGATATGTTTTTGAGGGACTGTCCCATTGCTTTCTTTATATCTTCGATATATAATGTAATTAAAAATATAATTAAATAATTAATAATAATATAACAAACTAATAAGTTTAATCAAAAACTAACGGACCGTTTAAACACTTTTTCTGCTAGTGCTTATATATAAAATGGTAAATGACTTTGTAACAATAATGTACTGCCCTACCAAAATAGAGAAAAATATATCAATCATATCAATGTGAATCTAATTTCGAAGCTCTATAACTTCTAAAATATGCATTTAATGGAAAAATGTGACTGAAGATAAATTAAAGATCATAATCAAATCTATTTAAATCTCGATTTTCAACCATATTCATTCAATATTTAAAAGGTTGTGAAAGCTGCAATATTTAATAATATATTATATTGTTTTACAAAAATCGTTCATAATTTAATAAACATTGAAAAAATTATTACACAAACTTCTAAAATATATATATATTTTATTAAATGGTTTGAAACAAACCTAGTTATTTAAATTTTAGTTAATTTCTGAGGTAAATTCTTACGACGAATCACTTATTGTGAAATATTCCAGCTTCCATAATTCTTTAAATACTGAACGAATATTGTTGAAAATCGAGATTTAAATAGATTTGATTATGATCTTTAATCTATATTCAGTCACATTTTTTTCCATTGAATGAACAGTTTAAAAAAAATTTTAAACTGCAATTAAATAAATAATAACTGCGATAAAAATATCTGGCAACTATGGTTCATTAAAGAATTCAGGAAAAATATCTGGCAACGATTTTTTTAAACGAAGTTTAAAAGTTCTGGAGCTTCGAAGTTAGATTCTCATTAACATAGCATGGAAACTATGGAATATTTTGGTAGGGCAGTTCGTATGTATTACAAGAATAAAAATATCTTTTTTTTCCACATTTCGTGTGTGAATTACACAGTATTGTAAAAGTCTTCCACTTTGCAATTTTCTGATATAAAAGTTCGCTTTTCTGTTTTTTTCTTCTGGACCGGGGGTGGCTCACTCGACAGCACGTCAGGCTCGTAATCTGTAGTTCCCAGGTTCGAGTCCCAGTTGGGTCAGGGTTGAGATTTATCTCCGCAAAATTCCCCGCCCTGCCCACGGTCAGTAGGGGACACCGATGGGCTTGGAAAGGCCGCCGTCCGTCGGATGGGACGTTAAGCCTTGGCCCCGTGTGCGGGAGAGCCATCCCTGTGCACGTTAAAGAACACGCTGGATGGCCTTGACGGGAGGCTACCATCTGTCTCCCAACAGCTGTTCCAGTGGGTCCCCTCCCCCAACCTTCTCTGAGCCTTCGGGGTCCATGTGACCTGGCCATTTAGCCCATGGTGTGCAAAAAAGTGCCGCTCAGAGGTAAAACAACCCAACGTTAAAGAACACGCTGGATGGCCTTGACGGGAGGCTACCATCTGTCTCCAACAGCTATTCCAGTGGGTCCCCTCCCCCAACCTTCTCTGATCCTTCGGGGTCCATGTGACCTGGCCATTTAGCCCATGGTGTGCAAAAAAGTGCCGCTCAGAGGTAAAACAACCCAACGTTAAAGAACACGCTGGATGGCCTTGACGGGAGGCTACCATCTGTCTCCCAACAGCTGTTCTAGTGAGTCCCTTCCCCCAACCTTCTCTAAGCCTTCGGAGTCCTTGTGACCTGGCCAATTAGCCCATTGTGTGCAAAAAAGTGCCGAAAAAACAAGCTGGATGGCCTTGACGGGAGACTACCATGGAGCTGTCTCCCAACAGCTGTTCTAGTGAGTCCCTTCCCCCAACCTTCTCTAAGCCTTCGGAGTCCTTGTGACCTGGCCAATTAGCCCATTGTGTGCAAAAAAGTGCCGAAAAAACAAGCTGGATGGCCTTGACGGGAGACTACCATGGAGCTGTCTCCCAACAGCTGTTCTAGTGAGTCCCTTCCCCCAACCTTCTCTAAGCCTTCGGAGTCCTTGTGACCTGGCCAATTAGCCCATTGTGTGCAAAAAAGTGCCGAAAAAACAAGCTGGATGGCCTTGACGGGAGGCTACCATGGAGCTGTCTCCCAACAGCTGTTCTAGTGAGTCCCTTCCCCCAACCTTCTCTAAGCCTTCGGAGTCCTTGTGACCTGGCCAATTAGCCCATTGTGTGCAAAAAAGTGCCGAAAAAACAAGCTGGATGGCCTTGACGGGAGACTACCATGGAGCTGTCTCCCAACAGCTGTTCTAGTGAGTCCCTTCCCCCAACTTCTCTAAGCCTTCGGAGTCCTTGTGACCTGGCCAATTAGCCCATTGTGTGCAAAAAAAGTGCCCAAATTGACAAAACAACCCAAATCTTTTTTATTTCATTCTTCGGGAACGCAATAGTGTTTTGATTCGTTTGATGATCTGTCTGAATAGGAAGCTGCTAAAATGAGCAGCCCGAGCTGTTGACGAGAGCCCAGGCCACACTGACCTCCATTGCGTGTAGAGCTCAAGGACATCGGCACGTGCAATTACGTCCAGCTATCGGTCCAGGTGCACGGAACGTGAAGTGAAACCCAACTCGATCACTTCACGCCTCGAGCTGAGGAATGCAAGCACTGGCGGCAAAAACTTGCAGACACCCAGTTTAGGAGAGGGTTAAAAAAAAATTTCAGAGTTCACGTTATTATACTGCACGATGAAAGCTATCAGGGATATTACCATATCCACCATGTTACGGTACAGGTGGGGCGGGGGTGGCTCAGTCGGTAGCGTGCCAGGCTCGTAATCTGTAGTTCCCAGGTTCGAGTCCCAACTGGGTCAGCGTTGAGATTTATCTCCGCAAAAATTCCCCGCCCTGCCCACGGTCAGTAGGGGACACCGATGGGCTTGGAAAGGCCACCGTCCGTCGGATGGGACGTTAAGCCGTGGCCCCGTGTGCGGGAGAGCCATACCCTCTGCACGTTAAAGAACACGCTGGATGGCCTTGACGGGAGGCTACCATCTGTCTCCCAACAGTTGTTCCAGTGGGTCCCCTTCCCCCAACCTTCTCTGAGCCTTTGGGGTCCATGTGACCTGGCCATTTAGCCCATGGTGTGCAAAAAAATGTCACTCAGAGGTAAAACAACCCAACCCAACGGTACAGGTTGAATAAATCATCGCCATTGTCATAATCTGCATAATGAATGTTATTAGTTTCAGAGATGCTTATTGCTTTAAATTATTCTGGTTTCCATAAAATTAAGGAAAATCCCTGTGTTAAGTCAATGGGAACCTGACCTCAAAGCTATATACCTTCTAAAATAAGTTTTTTTTTTGTAATAAAGAATCACAGGATAAGTCCTGTAGACATGGAACTCATTATTTCAAGTTTTTTTTGTTTTGAAAAATGTGATTGCAGACAAAGATCTCAATCAAATAAATCAATATCTCGATTTTCAACAATATTCGTTCAGTATTTAATGAGTTATGGAAGTTTGAATATTCAACAACAGCAATGCCAGTCTTAAGAAATTCAAAACTGAAGAATAGTGAAAGAATTTATACACAAAGTTCTAAAATATAAACTTATTTCATTAAACACTTTGATACAATACTTATTACGAGGTTTTAATTAACATCTGAAGTCAATTTTTGTGGCTAGCGTTGTTATCGCTAAATATTCAAACTTCCATAACTCATTAAATGCTGAACGAATATTGTTGAAAATCGAGATATTGATTTATTTGATTGAGATCTTTATCTGCAATCACATATTTCAAAACAAAACAACTTATTTTAGAAGTTACAGAGCTTTGACGATAGCTTCCCATTGATTTAACATAGGTTTGTTTCATAGTTTGTAATGTAAGATGTGAAGAATATAATTTTGCTTCTAGTTTAATCAATTTGAAAAAATTCCATTCTTTTAATCTTCTGTAATTAGATTTCGAAACAAATCTGAGAAATGTTTGCTTCAAAGCGTTGGATTCCAATCTTTTCGTAGTCACTGATCATCTACGAATTCTGAATTTTCTGTGTTAATTCGCTATGAAGTCTTATCTCTTTCTGCAGACACTCTTAAACATAGAGGGGGCGGGGGTGGCTCAGTCGGTAGCGCGCCAGGCTCCTAATCTGCAGTTCCCAGGTTCGAGTCCCAGCTGGGTCAGAGTTGAGATTTATCTCCGCAAAATTCCCCGCCCTGCCCACTGTCAGTAGGGGACACCGATGGGCTTGGAAAAACCGCCGTCCGTCGGATGGGACGTTAAACCGTGGCCCCGTGTGCGGGAGAGCCATACCCTGTGCACGTTAAAGAACACGCTGGATGGCCTTGACGGGAGGCTACCATCTGTCTCCCAACAGCTGTTCCAGTGGGTCCCCTCCCCCAACCTTCTCTGAGCCTTCGGGGTCCATGTGACCTGGCCATTTAGCCCATGGTGTGCAAAAAAGTGCCGCTCAGAGGTAAAACAACCCAAGTTAAAGAACACGCTGGATGGCCTTGAAGGGAGGCTACCATCTGTCTCCCAACAGCTGTTCCAGTGTGTCCCCTTTCCCAACCTTCTCTGAGCCTTCGGGGTCCATGTGACCTGGCCATTTAGCCCATGGTGTGCAAAAAAGTGCCGCTCAGAGGTAAAACAACCCAAGTTAAAGAACACGCTGGATGGCCTTGAAGGGAGGCTACCATCTGTCTCCCAACAGCTGTTCCAGTGGGTCCCCTCCCCCAACCTTCTCTGAGCCTTCGGGGTCCATGTGACCTGGCCATTTAGCCCATGGTGTGCAAAAAAGTGCCGCTCAGAGGTAAAACAACCGAACGTTAAAGAACACGCTGGATGGCCTTGACGGGAGGCTACCATCTGTCTCCCAACAGCTGTTCTAGTGGGTCCCCTCCCCCAACCTTCTCTGAGCCTTCGGGGTCCATGTGACCTGGCCATTTAGCCCATGGTGTGCAAAAAAGTGCCGCTCAGAGGTAAAACAACCCAAACAACTTAAACATAGATCTCTTCAAAGAAAACTCCTTAAATCTCCAAAGATAAAATAATTAATAAATAATAAAATAATATTTATCTTATCTTTATCTTCTGTTCGTTCATTGGCTATTTTGAAATATGAATCTAAAGATTTAAGTGGAAAGATTCAATGTGCCAGAAATTTATATGTCGTCAACATCCAGGACGGGGATGGCTGAGTTGGTAGCGCGCCAGACTCGTAATCTGTAGTTCTCAGGTTCGAATCCCAGCTGGGTCAGCGTTGAGATTTATCTCCGCGAAACTCCCCGCCCTGCCCACGATCAGTAAGGGACATCGATGGGCTTGGAATGGCCGCCGTCCGTCGGATGGGACGTTAGCCGTGGCCCCTTGTGCGGGAGAGCCATACCCTGTGCACGTTAAAGAACCATCTGTCTCCCAACAGCTGTTCCAGTGGGTGCCCTCCCCCCAACCTTCTCTGACCCTCCGGGGTCCTTGTGACCCATTGTGTGCAAAAAATGTGCCGCTTATAGGTAAAACAACCCAACCCACGTCAACAGCCAATCGCAAGTTGTGATTAGCATGGGTTGCGTTGTTTTTACCTCTGAGCGCAGCTTTTTGCACGAAATGGGCTAAATGGCCAGGTCACAAGGACACCGTGGGATCAGAGAAGATTGGGGAAAGGGGACCTACTGGACCGCTGTTAAGAGACAGCTAGTACCCTCCCGTCAAGGTCATACAGCGTGTTTTTAATGTGAACAGTTTAGCTCTCTCTCCACACACGGAGCCACGGCTTAACGTCCCATCCGACGGACTGCGTCCTTTCTAAGCTCATCAATGTCCCCAACGCGTCCTGACCGAGGGCAGGACGGGGAGTTTGTGTAGATAAATCTCAACGCTGGCCAAGGTGGGACTCGAACCTGGGATCTGCAGATTACGAGCCTGGCGCGCTACCGACTGAGCCCCTATGATCAAAATAAGGTAGCCAGTGTTGCCATATTAAATTCTAGTTCCTGCTTCAGGGTTTGGGTAGGGTTGTTTTTCCTCTGAGCGGCACTTTTTTTGCACACCATGGGCTAAATGGCCAGGTCACGTGGACCCCGAAGGCTCAGAGAAGGTTGGGGATCCACTGGAACAGCTGTTGGGAGACAGATGGTAGCCTCCCATCAAGGCCATCCAGTGTGTTCTTTAACGTGCACAGGGTATGGCTCTCCCGCACACGGGGCCACGGCTTAACGTCCCATCCGACGGACGGCGGCCTTTCCAAGCCCATCGGTGTCCGCTACTGACCGTGGGCAGGGCGGGGAATTTTGCGGAGATAAATCTCAACGCTGACCCAGCTGGGACTCGAACCTGGGAACTACAGATTACGAGCCTGGCGCGCTACCGACTGAGCCACCCCCGCCCTCCTGCTTCAGGTATTTTGCAGCCCCTTTAAGACACTATTCGCTAGAATTTCACTCTAAATTTTTTTTACTATTTTCAATAGTCTTCTGGGTCGGAAAATTCATTTGAAATTAACATAAAATAGAATTGTTTTTATTTATTAGAAGTTGCAAACGAAACATGAGCCACCCCCGTCCCCAAAATATTGCAGACTCCTGGTCTAAGCAAGGTCGGGGGTGGCTTAGTCGGTAGCGCGCCAGGCTCCTAATTTTCAGTTTACAGGTTCGAGTTCCTCCTGGGGCAGTCGTTGACATTTATCTCCGCAAAATTTCCAGCCATGCCGTCGATCAGTAAAAGACACCTCAGATGAGCTTGGAAAGACTGTCGTCCGTCGGATGGGACGTTAAGCCGTGGCACCGTATGCGGGAGAGCCATACGCTGTACACGTTAAAGAACACGCTGGATGGCTTTGACGGTAGTCTACTATCTGTCTCCCAACAGCTATTCCAGTGGGTCCCCTCTCTCAATCTTCTCTGAGCCTGCGGAGTACTTGTGACCTGGCCATTTAGCCCATTGTGTGCTAAAAAGTGCCGCTCAGAGGTAAAACAACCCAACCTGATCTAAGAACTCGGAACTGATTGTTGACGTATGTGTCTACAAAAAAATTTGTACGTTCTAAAAACGATTATAATTTCTCAAGAGTCTTACTGCCAATTAACCTGAATGTTTTCGCAGTGTAGCGGGTTCGTTGCACATGACACTATTTCTGCATTCCAGGAAAGCCTTTCAACTCTCGACAATAGTTTGCACATCGCTCAAATGATGATGATTTCAAAAACGTCAATACGTTAGAGTGAAATTCGAAGTATTTTCTGTGCTTTTGGAAAGAGACTTGGTGCATTTGGTATGGTCTGTGTCCTTTGGTAACTATGGGAACGATGATGTAAGGAAGAAATTGTTGCTACGAGGAAAACAAAATATTGCTTCATATCTTTTGTCAGACAAAACAAAAAAGTAGGCAAAATATGGCACTGAATTTGTTTTTTTTTAGGTAGACTTGTTTTACCTCTGAACGGCGGGGCGGGGATGGCTCAGTCGGTAGCGCGCCAGGCTCGTAATCTGGATTCCCAGGTTCGATTTCCAGTTGGGTCAGCATTGAGACTTATCTCCGCAAAATTCCCCGCCCTGCCCTCGGTCAATAGGGGACAGCGATGGACTTGGAAAGGCCGCCGTCCGTCGGATGGGACGTTAACCCGTTGGCCCATGTGCGGGATAACCATACCCTGTGCACCTTAAAGTACAAGCTGGTTGGTCTTGACGGGAGACTACCATCTGTCTCCCAACAGCTGTTCCAGTGGGTTTCCTCCTCCAACCTTCTCTGAGCCTTCGGGGTCCTTGTGACCAGACCATTTAATCCATTGTGTGCCAAAAAGTGCTGTTCAGAGGTAAAACAACCCAACTTACGAATCAGCTGTATTTATCTTATATAATAGTCTACAAAGTTAACTTGCTAACAATGGAATAAAGCGCGGTGTTTACTAGTCTGAAAATTTCAGAATAGAAAAGTCAGATCTCGCTGCGGATTTAAAAGAGGCTTCATTTCAGTAACATGTCGCGAGACAGATTACGTTATAATTTGCCATGAGTGGGATTCGAACCCATGTATCCAAAAAACAATCCCACTCAGGGAAAAAACTAATTATTTTCGACTAATTATTTCAAGTGTTTCTTAGTCTACATGACAATTTTCATTGATATTTTATTACTGTGTATTATTTGTACCCTTTGGGCACGGACTTGAACTCAGAAAAAAACGTAATGTCATCATAAAAATTGAACAGAAATATTTCAAATTAGTAATTTTACCTTATAATTAAAGCGGTAGGAAATGACTGATATCGCCGAAATTGAGGATTTTCAGTGTGTGCGTTTTTTTCATTCTATAGCAGTTAAATTCCATTTTCTATTGCGTTATGTTTATGTGTACGAGGGTCATTCATAAAGTCAGCTTACAGGACGTGTAATCTCGAAACCAAAGGACCTACACTTCTTGTGGTTACGTAGAAAGGATTTGTTAATCATTGTATGTCGATTTTGCCACCATCTTCTGTCTATTGCGTAGAGGAATCAGTTGAACGTGAACATGTACGAGTGGAACAGAGGTACAAAAACTAAATCCATGCTATAATTCGGTATTTGAATGCAAGAAAGGTGTCGCCTTCAGAAATTCATTACCAACTAAAGGGAATTTATGGCGAAAACGTTATGAATTTCGAAGCAGGGGTGGCTCAGTCGGGAGCACGCCAGGCTCCTAATCTGGTAGTTCCCAGGTTCGATTCCCACCTGGCCCCTGTCAGTAGAGGACACCAACAGTAGGTGGAAACGCCACCGTCCATCGAATGGGATGTTAAGCTCGTGTGCTGGAGAGTCATAGCCTGTGCACAATAAAGAACACGCTGAATGGCCTTGACGGGAGACTACTATATGTCTCCCAACAATTCTTCCAGTGGGTTCCCTCCCCCAACCTTCTCTGAGCCTTCGGGGTCCTTGTGACCTGGCCATTTAGCTCATTGTGTGCACAAAAAATACCGCTTAGATGTAAAACAGCCCTTCCAATATTATGAATCGATAAAGTGTAGTGAAATGGTGTGTTGAATTTCGTGGTGCATGAATCAGTACCGAAGATTGTGAAAGGAGTTGAATACTTACAACAAAAAATCACGGCTATAAAGCATTCTAAATATTGTTCTGATTTGGACATAACAATTACTATTGTACCGCTTTGGGTACGTTCTTGAAGTAGAAATAAGACACTGAATTTATTGTCTGAACGAAAAAATTTAAAATTAGTAATTTGAACCTATAACTAAAGCGGTAGGAAAATGTACGCACCGAAATGTGCCATATGTGACAAATTTCATGCTACTGCTAATATATCAAAAAAATGAAATACTTTAACTCATAAATGAAACGAAAAAAACTTCGATAAAATGTATTAGAATACTGTCTTTAGTATTTATTGAAGTAGAATGTGGGGAAACTAACTTCGAATTTTTCAAAAATCACTTTGTAACTTGGTGGATTCGGTTAGGTTGTTTTACCTCTGAGGGGCCCTTTTTTTGCATACATTGGGCTAAATAGCCAGGTCACAAGGACCCCGAAGGCTCAGACAAATTTGGGGGAGGGGACCCACTGCAACAGCTGTTGGGAGGCTACCAAAAACATACTGGATGGACTTAATAGGAGGCCATCCAGTATGTTTTTTTAACGTGCACAGGGTATGGCTCTCCCGCACATGGGACCACGGCTTAACGTCCCATCCGACGGATGGTGGCCTTTCCAAGCCCATCGGTATCCCCTTCTAAACGAGGGCAGGGTGAAGAGTTTTATGGAGATAAATCTCAACGCTGTGTCAGGTGGGACTCGAACCTACGAACTGCAGATTACGAGCCTGGCGCGCTACCGACTGAGCCAACTACTGTCGCATTGGAACGAGGTTTCGCTCAGTCGGTAGTGGGCTAAAACATCAATATACGAGTGTAGAGGGCTTACTCCTCTATTGATGTTTCTAGCCCACTGAGGTTATGGGGGCGGGGGTGGCTCAGTCGGTAGCGCGCCAGGCTCGTAATCTGTAGTTCCTAGGTTCGAGTCCCAGCTGGGTCAGCGTTCAGATTTATCTCCGAAAAATTCCCCGCCCTGCCCACGGTCAGTAAGGGACACCGATGGGCTTGGAAAGGCCGTCGTCCGTAGGATGGGACGTTAAGCCGTGGCCTCGTGTGCGGGAGAGCCATACCCTGTGCACGTTAAAGAACACGCTGGATGGCCTTGACGGGAGGCTACCATCTGTCTCCCAACAGCTGTTCCAGTGGGTCCCCTCCCCCAACCTTCTCTGAGCCTTCGGGGTACATGTGACCTGGCCATTTAGCCCATTGTGTGCAAAAAAGTGCCGCTCAGAGGTAAAACAGCCCAAACAGCCCAACTGAGATTATGTTGATAATTCTGATAGGCTTAAAAGGATCACTTTCTGTAATGTAGAATGTTAAAACCACGCCCCTTTGTGCAGGGTTGGGTTGTTTTTATCTCTGATCGGCACTTTTTTTAACACAATGGGCTAAACAGCCAGGTCACATGGACCACGAAGACTCAGAGAAGGTTGGAGAGAGCTGCTGAAGGCTCAGAAAAGGTTTGGACCCACTGGAACAGCTACTGGGAGACAGATGGTAGCCTCTCGTCAAGGCCATCCAGCGTGTTCTTTAACGTGCACAGGGTATGGCTCTCCCGAACACGGGGACACGGGTTAACATCCCATCCGACGAACGATGGCCTTTCCAAGCCCATCGGTGTCCTCTACTGACCGTGGACAGGGCGGTGAGTTTTGCGGAGATAAATCTCAACGATGACCCAGCTGAGTTTGGGTTGGGTTGTTTTACCTCTGAGCGGCATTTTTTTGCACACCGTGGGCTAAATGGCCAGGTCACATGGACCCCGAAGGCTCAGAGAAGGTTGGGGGAGGGGATCCACTGGAACAGCTGTGGGGAGACAGATGGTAGCCTCCCGTCAAGGCCATCCAGCGTGTTCTTTAACGTGCACAGGGTATGGCTCTCCCGAACACGGGGACACGGGTTAACATCCCATCCGACGAACGATGGCCTTTCCAAGCCCATCGGTGTCCTCTACTGACCGTGGACAGGGCGGTGAGTTTTGCGGAGATAAATCTCAACGATGACCCAGCTGAGTTTGGGTTGGGTTGTTTTACCTCTGAGCGGCATTTTTTTGCACACCGTGGGCTAAATGGCCAGGTCACATGGACCCCGAAGGCTCAGAGAAGGTTGGGGGAGGGGATCCACTGGAACAGCTGTGGGGAGACAGATGGTAGCCTCCCGTCAAGGCCATCCAGCGTGTTCTTTAACGTGCACAGGGTATGGCTCTCCCGCACACGGGGCCACGGCTTAACGTCCCATCCGACGAACTACGGCCTTTCCAAGCCCATCGGTGTCCCCTACTGACCGTGGACAGGGCGGTGAGTTTTGCGGAGATAAATCTCAACGCTGACCCAGCTGAGACTCGAACCTGGGAACTACAGATTACGAGCCAGGCGCGCTACCGACTGAGCCACCCCCGCCCCATCCTTCCAAGATGCGTGAGCCAGTGCCAAGTCCTAATATCAGTGTTCTCCTCCCTGTCTTCTCCTCTGCCAACAATTGCTAACAATCACCAGTAGAAGCACCTCTATTCTTCATCGGCAGACGTCACTTTCAGAACACACGTGGGCACGTGAACATCCTCACCCATCCGAAACCGAAGACAAAAGAAACCATTTAATGAGATTCCCCATCTTCGAGTGTCACCTGCTGCAGGCTTAAATAAATCACCAATGTTCGTGGAGATGTTTTCCAAGAAATGAAGCTTTGAATGACGCCGCTTCTCATGCGCATTCAACTGAGTTTAGGAATCTTTGACAGCCTGTTTTGTTTTTCAAGCTTGAGGTTTTTCTACAAATATATTTATAACATCAGATTTTTTTACAATGCTTTTGCAAAAATATTAGGATTTGGGTTGTTTTACCTCTGAGCGGCACATTTTTGCACACCATGGGTTAAATGGCTATGTCGCATGGACCCCGGAGGCTCAGAGAAGGTTGGGGGAGGAGACCCACTGGGTTGGGTTGTGTTGGGTTGTTTTACCTCTGAGCGGCACTTTTTTGCACACCATGGGCTAAATCGCCAGGTCACATGGACCCCGAAGGCTCAGAGAAGGTTGGGGGAGGGGACCCACTGGAACAGCTGTTGGAAGACAGATCGTAGCCTCCCGTCAAGGCCATCCAGCGTGTTCTTTAACGTGCACAGGGTATGGCTCTCCCGCACACGGGGCCACGGCTTAACGTCCCATCCGACAGACGGAGGCCGTTCCAAGCCCACCGGTGTCCCCTACTAACCGTGGGCAGGGAGGGGAACTTTGCGGAGATAAATCGCAAAGCTGACCCAGCTGGGACTCGAACCTGGGAACTACAGATTACGAGCCTGGCGCGCTACCGACTGAGCCACCCCCGCCCAGGGGGGGGGGACCCACTGGAACAGCTGTTGGGAGACAGATGGTAGCCTCCCGTCAAGGCCTATTCTTTAACGTGCACAGGGTGTGGCTCTCTCCCGCACACGGGGCCACGGCTTAACGTCCCATCCGACGGACGACAGCTTTTCCTAGCCCATCGGTGTCCCCTACTGACCATGGCCAGGGCGTGGAATTTTGCGGAGATAAATCTCAACGTTGACCCAGCTGGGACTCGAACCTGGGGTCTACAGATTACCAGCCTGGCGTGTTACGATTGAGCCCCCTCCGCCCCCCCAAAAAATTAGGAAATTTCCGTGTTATGTGAATGGAAATCTAATTTCGAAGCTCTATAACTTCCAAAATATGCATTTAACGCAAAATCGTAACTGAAGATAAATTAAAGAGCGTAATCAAACCTATTTAAATCTCGATTTTCAACAATATACTTTCAATATTTAAAGAGTTATGGAAGCAGGAATATTTCACAATAAATTATCTTGCTTTATGAAAACAATTCGGAATTGTGCAATATTTTAATATTCATTACGCAAGCTTCTAAAATTTATATTTATTTTAATAAATGATTTGAAACAATACTTATTATTTAAGTTTTAATTAACTTCTGACGTAAATTATTAAGAAGCAATAAAATAAAAAAATAAATATCCCCTCAATCAGCTGCTTGACACAGAGATATGACAGGGGCCTGTCAGTTTGAATACGCCATCATCCTCTCAGATTGGGGCGGGGGTGGCTCAGTCGGTAGCGCTCCAGGCTTGTAATCTGTAGTTCCCAGGTTCGAGTCCCAGCTGGGTCAGCGTTGAGATTTATCTCCGCAAAATTCTCCGCCCTGCCAACGGTCAGTAGGGGACACCGATGGGCTTGGAAAGGCCGCCGTCCGTCGGATGGGACGTTAAGCCGTGGCCCCGTGTGCGGGAGAGCCATATCCTGTTCACGTTAAAGAACACGCTGGATGGCCTTGACGGGAGGCTACCATCTGTCTCCCAACAGCTGCTCCAGTGGGTTGCAGGGGATTGCTATTGGGATTGCCAGTGGGTTGCTATTGGGAGACAGATGGTAGCCTCCCGTCAAGGCCATCCAGCGTGTTCTTTAACGTGCACAGGGTATGGCTCTCCCGCACACGGGGCCACGGCTTAACGTCCCATCCGACGGACGGCGGCCTTTCCAAGACCATCGGTGTCCCCTACTGTCCGTGGGCAGGGTGGGGAATTTTTGCGGAGATAAATCTCAACGCTGACCCAGCTGGGACTCGAACCTGGGAACTACAGATTACGAGCCTGGCGCACTACCGACTGAGCCACCCTCGCCCCGAAGTATGGGGGAGGAGAAAAGAGGGACCGCTGTCGCCTCGAAAAAACTGAAAGAAAAAATTAATTTATGATAAATAACATAGGTGTCCAAATTAATGTTTTTTCTTTAAAGAAATGTAATCTTGATTTTTTTTTACGTTTTCCTTTGTTTTAGGAAGAATGATGAACCGATTGATGCCTTATATGCATTTGTAGCTTGAAATATTTATTTGTTTTTTTGCTCCCCTCCCCCTTAAAAAATTTCTGCCGACGACCATTGATACTACAAAATGGGTTTTTGGCGTTTTTTGAAAGGAAATATCTGATTTCTAAGAAATCTCATTGTTAATTTATTTTTCATTGTAATACCTTCTGTTAAGATTAGTAGGATGTTAATTCGACTTATTCCCGCAATTTCTTCTTTCAGAAATAAGCTAATCACTCAATTTTTAAGAAGCGTAATAACTCAAGGGCCGTCCCGTGGCCGAGTGGTTAGCGCGCTTGGTTACTGATCTAAGGGACCTGGGTTCGTGACCCGGGTAAGGCATGGATATGTGTGTTGTTTTTCTGCTGAGGTCCTGCCATCCTCACAGACCTTCTACTATGGCATATAAACTGACAGGCTCCTGTCAGACGTTTGTGGCAAGCAGCTGCTTAAGTGGGGTATTTATTTTTATTTACATTGGATCGTGTGAGCTCACCAAAATTTGGATCGTGTGGCCCACTTACAGAAATATTGAGCGTGTGCAGTTACCGTTCACAGCAAACTGGAGCGTGTGCAGTAACAGCACAGGTTCCAGTTTGGAGCAACTGGATTGGGATTGCTCCAGTTACCGTTCACAGCAATAGTTCACAGCAAACTGGAGAACCCCAAACTGGAGCGTGTGCAGTAACTGCACACGCTCCAGTTTGCTGTGAACGGTAACTGGAGCGTGTACAGTTGCTGTACACGTTCCTGAGGTCCTGCCATCCTCTCAGACCTTCTACTATGGCATATAAACTGACAGGCTCCTGTCAGACCTCTGTGGCAAGCAGCTGCTTGAGGGGGTATTTATTTTTATTTTATTTACATTGGATCGTGTGAGCTCACAAAAACCTGGATCGTGTGGACTCACTCACGGAAATATTGAGCGTGTGCAGTTACCGTTCACAGCAAACTGGAGCGTGTGCAGTAACTGCACACGCTCCAGCTTGCTGTGAACGGTAACTGGAGCGTGTACAGTTGCTGTACACGTTCCTGAGGTCCTGCCATCCTCTCAGACCTTCTACTATGGCATATAAACTGACAGGCTCCTGTCAGACCTTTGTGGCAAGCAGCTGCTTGAGGGGGCATTTATTTTTTTTTTATAATAACTCAAATGACGTTCTCTCCTCTATTCCGGCGGTGGGGATGGCTCCATCGGTAGCGCGCCTGGCTCATAATCATCTGTAGTTCCCAGGTTCGAGTCCCAGCTGGACCAGCGTTGAGATTTATCTCCACAAAATCCCCGCGTTGCCGTCGATCAATTGGGGAAACCGATGGGCTTGGAATGGTCGCCTGTCAGATGGGACGTTAAGCCGTGGACCCGTGTGCGGGAGAGCCATATTCTGTGCACGCTAAAGAACACGCTGGATGGCCTTGACGGGAGGCTACCATCTGTCTCTCAACAGCTGTTCCAGGGTGTCCCCTCCCCCAACCTTCTCTGAGCCTTCGGGGTCCATGTGACCTGGCCATTTAGCCCATGGTGTACAAAAAAGTGCCGCTCAGAGGTAAAACAACCCAACTCTGAACCTTTGGGGTCCATGTGACCTGGCCATTTAGCCCATGGTGTGCAAAAAATTGCCGCTCAGAGGTAAAACAACCCAACTCTGAACCTTTGGGGTCCATGTGACCTGGCCATTTAGCCCATGGTGTGCAAAAAAGTGCCGCTCAGAGGTAAAACAACCCACAACAACAGTTGGAAATCGAACCTGTAACTACAGATTGCGAGCCTGTCACGCTACCAACTAAAGGAACCCCCGCTTAATTTGTCAATTTCTTCACCCCTCTGATATATTTTTACCTTGAGATCTTTGGACCGATATTCTTTCCCTATGCTGCTATAAATTCTCAAGTTGACGTTTCTTAAAACCCCAGTTACTACATCAAAAATCACGGTACGTGAATTGACGATTGAGAAGACTTCGTGATGAAACCATACTCGTGGATGTATGATTTTGTCACGAAATCGAAAGTTACAGCAAAGTTTTCCAATGTAATAATGGGCGCCTGACGTGGGAAGCGAATGGATTTCGACGACTTAAACAATGAAAAGCACATAGAAAAGCGAAAAATCGAGAGAAGGACAAACACAACTGTGACGTCATGGTCTATCATCATCAATCGTGACTGTTTGCACGAATCGCTGTTTCAACAGATATCGCAGAAACCTGAATCACGATGGAAACGTGACGTCATCCTTTGAAAGTAAACCGGTAAAATTTTTTTGGATTTAATACGAAAACAGAATGCTGGAGTTTGGAAGGAATTTGTTCGATTATATTTGCTGTGTTACGTGGGATGGGTTGTTTTACCTGTGAGCGGCACTTTTTAGCATACAATGGGCAAAATGATCAGGTCACAATCACCCCGCGGTAGCGCGCCAGGATCGTAATCTGTAGTTCCCAGGTTCGAGTCCCAGCTGGGTCAGCGTTGAGATTTATTTCCGCAAACCCCCCCGCCCTGCCCAGGGTCAGTTGGTGACACCGATGGGCTTGGAAAGGCCGCCGTCCGTCGGATGGGACGTTATGCCGTTGCACCGTGTGCGGGAGAGCAATAACCTGTGCACGTTAAAGAACACGCTGGATGGCCTTGACGGAAGGCTACCATCTGTCTCCCAACAGCTGTTCCAGTGGGTCCCCTTCCTCAACCTTCTCTGAGCCTTCGGGGTCCATGTGACCTGGCCATTTAGCCCATGGTGTGCAAAAAAGTGCCGCTCAGAGGTAAAACAATCCAACGTTAAAGAACACCCTGGATGGCCTTGACTGGATGGCTACCATCTGTCTCCCAACAGCTGTTCCAGTGGGTCCCCTCCCCCAACCTTCTCTGAGCCTTCGGGGTCCATGTGACCTCGTCATTTAGCCCATGGTGTGCAAAAAAGTGCCGCTCAGAGGTAAAACAACCCAACCCAACAAGTACCCCGAAGGCTTAGAGAAGGTTGGGTGAGTGGACCCACTGGAACAGCTGTTGGGAGACAGATGGTAACCTCCAATCAAAGTCATCCATCGTGTTCTTTAACCTGCACAGGATATGGCTCTCCCGTACACAGGGCCACGGCTTAACGTCCCGTCCGACGGACAGCAGCCTTCACAAGCCCATCGGTGTCGGCTACTGACCATGGGCAGGGCGGGGAATTTTGCGGAGATAAATGTCAACGCTGACCCAGCTGGGACTCGAACCTGGGAACTGCAGATGATTATGAGCCTGGCGCGCTACCGACTGAGCCATCCCAGCCCAGTTCATCGACTGGAATTTTCATTTTTTGTCCCTCGGGATGTGTGAGTTAAGCGAGAGCTTTACGAGGATTCGCGAGAAACTCAGAAAAATGAAGTCATTCTGCATTTCTCTGATTAGCATACGACATTTAAAGATTATTTTCCTCGCTGGGAACAAACATTAGATTAAAGTATTGCTGATTTTGGGTTTCTGATAAATCCTATTGAGATCTATATTCATATTTATTGTTTCAAAAGAAGCTTTTTTAAGAAGTTACTGAATCTTTCAATCTGACTCATAGACATATAACACGCCCATTTCCTCTACCCAGTATCTGTAGGTATTATATTTGGAACAATGTGGAAACTGTTTGCATATTTCTGCTCAGTATTTGTATACATTATAGCTGGAACAAAGTGTGTCAGATTAGAAAATGGAAACTGTTGCACATTTCTGCTCAGTATTTGTATACATTGTAGCTGGAACAAAGTGTGTCAGATTGGAAAATGGAAACTGTTTGCATATTTCTGCTTAGTATTTGTATACATTTTAGCTGGAACAAAGTGTGTCAGATTGGAAAATGGAAACTGTTTGCATATTTCTGCTCAAAATTTGTATATTTTATAGCTGGAACAAAGTGTGTCAGATGGAAAATGGAAACTGTTTGCATATTTCTGCTCAAAATTTGTATACATTATAGCTGGAACAAAGTGTGTCAGATTGGAAAATGGAAACTGTTTGCATATTTCTGCTCAAAATTTGTATACATTATAGCTGGAACAAAGTGTGTCAGATTGGAAAATGGAAACTGTTTGCACATTTGTGCTCAGTATTTGTATACATTATAGCTGGAACAAAGTGTGTCAGATTGGAAAATAGAAACTGTTTGCACATTTCTGCTCAGTATTTGTATACATTATAGCTGGAACAAAGTGTGTCAGATTGGAAAATGAAAACTGTTTGCACATTTGTGCTCAGTATTTGTATACATTATAGCTGGAACAAAGTGTGTCAGATTGGAAAATGAAAACTGTTTGCACATTTCTGCTCAGTATTTGTATACATTATAGCTGGAACAAAGTGTGTCAGATTGGAAAATGAAAACTGTTTGCACATTTCTGCTCAGTATTTGTATACATTATAGCTGGAACAAAGTGTGTCAGATTGGAAAATGGAAACTGTTTGCATATTTCTGCTCAGTATTTCTATACATTATAGCTGGAACAAAGTGTGTCGGATTGGAAAATGAAAATTATTTCCATATTTCTGCTCAGTATTTGTATACGTTATAGCTGGAACAAAGTGTGACAGGTTGGAAAATGGAAACTGTTTGCATATTTCTGCTCAGTATTTGTATATATTATAGCTGGAACAAAGTGTGTCAGATTGGAAAATGGAAACTGTTTGCATATTTCTGCTCAGTATTTGTATATATTATAGCTGGAACAAAGTGTGTCAGATTGGAAAATGGAAACTGTTTGCACATTTCTGCTCAGTATTTGTATACATTATAGCTGGAACAAAGTGTATCAGATTGGAAAATGGTAACTGTTTGCATATTTCTGCTCAGTATTTGTATACATTATAGATGGAACAAAGTGTGTCAGATTGGAAAATGGAAACTGTTTGCACATTTCTGCTCAGTATTTGTATACGTTATAGCTGGAACAAAGTGTGTCAGATTGGAAAATGGAAACTGTTTGCACATTTCTGCTCAGTATTTGTATACATTATAGCTGGAACAAAGTGTATCAGATTGGAAAATGGTAACTGTTTGCACATTTCTGCTCAGTATTTGTATACGTTATAGCTGGAACAAAGTGTGTCAGATTGGAAAATGGAAACTGTTTGCATATTTCTGCTCAGTATTTGTATACGTTATAGCTGGAACAAAGTGTGTCAGATTGGAAAATGGAAACTGTTTGCACATTTCTGCTCAGTATTTGTATACATTATAGCTGGAACAAAGTGTGTCAAATTGGAAAATGGAAACTGTTTGCATATTTCTGCTCAGTATTTGTATACATTATAGCTGGAACAAAGTGTGTCAGATTGGAAAATGGAAACTGTTTGCACATTTCTGCTCAGTATTTGTATACATTATAGCTGGAACAAAGTGTGTCAGATTGGAAAATGGAAACTGTTTGCATATTTCTGCTCAGTATTTGTATACGTTATAGCTGGAACAAAGTGTGTCAGATTGGAAAATGGAAACTGTTTGCATATTTCTGCTCAAAATTTGTATACATTATAGCTGGAACAAAGTGTGTCAGATTGGAAAATGGAAACTGTTTGCATATTTCTGCTCAGAATTTGTATACATTATAGCTGGAACAAAGTGTGTCAGATTGGAAAATGGAAACTGTTTGCATATTTCTGCTCAGTATTTGTATACATTATAGCTGGAACAAAGTGTGTCAGATTGGAAAATGGAAACTGTTTGCATATTTCTGCTCAGTATTTGTATACATTATAGCTGGAACAAAGTGTGTCGATTGGAAAATGAAAATTGTTTCCATATTTCTGCTCAGTATTTGTATACGATATAGTTGGATGAAAGTGTGACAGGTTGGAAAATGGAAACTGTTTGCATATTTCTGCTCAGTATTTGTATACATTATACCTGGAACAAAGTGTTTCAGATTGGAAAATGGAAACTGTTTGCATATTTATGCTCAGTATTTGTATACATTATAGCTGGAACAAAGTGTGTCAGATTGGAAAATGGAAACTGTTTGCATATTTCTGCTCAAAATTTGTATCCATTATAGCTGGAACAAAGTGTGTCAGATTGGAAAATGGAAACTGTTTGCACATTTCTGCTCAGTATTTGTATACATTATAGCTCGAACAAAGTGTTTCAAATTGGAAAATGGAAACTGTTTGCATATTTCTGCTCAGTATTTGTATATATTATAGCTGGAACAAAGTGTGTCAGATTGGAAAATGGAAACTATTTGCATATTTCTGCTCAGTATTTGTATACATTATAGCTGGAACAAAGTGTGTCAGATTGGAAAATGGAAACTGTTTGCACATTTCTGCTCAGTATTTGTATACATTATAGCTGGAACAAAGTGTTTCAAATTGGAAAATGGAAACTGTTTGCATATTTCTGCTCAGTATTTGTATACATTATAGCTGGAACAAAGTGTGTCAGATTGGAAAATGGAAACTGTTTGCATATTTCTGCTCAGTATTTGTATACATTATAGCTGGAACAAAGTGTGTTAGATTGGAAAATGGACACTGTTTGCATATTTCTGCTCAGTATTTGTATACGTTATAGCTGGAACAAGTGTGTCAGATTGGAAAATGGAAACTGTTTGCATATTTCTGCTCAAAATTTGTATCCATTATAGCTGGAACAAAGTGTGTCAGATTGGAAAATGGAAACTGTTTGCATATTTCTGCTCAGTATTTGTATACGTTATAGCTGGAACAAGTGTGTCAGATTGGAAAATGGAAACTGTTTGCATATTTCTGCTCAGTATTTGTATACATTATAGCTGGAACAAAGTGTGTCGATTGGAAAATGAAAATTGTTTCCATATTTCTGCTCAGTATTTGTATACGTTATAGTTGGATGAAAGTGTGACAGGTTGGAAAATGGAAACTGTTTGCATATTTCTGCTCAGTATTTGTATACATTATACCTGGAACAAAGTGTTTCAGATTGGAAAATGGAAACTGTTTGGATATTTCTGCTCAGTATTTGTATACATTATAGCTGGAACAAAGTGTGTCAGATTGGAAAATGGAAACTATTTGCATATTTCTGCTCAAAATTTGTATCCATTATAGCTGGAACAAAGTCTGTCAGATTGGAAAATGGAAACTGTTTGCACATTTCTGCTCAGTATTTGTATACATTATAGCTGGAACAAAGTGTTTCAAATTGGAAAATGGAAACTGTTTGCATATTTCTGCTCAGTATTTGTATACATTATAGCTGGAACAAAGTGTGTCAGATTGGAAAATGGAAATTGTTTGCATATTTCTGCTCAGTATTTGTATACATTATAGCTGGAACAAAGTGTGTCAGATTGGAAAATGGAAACTGTTTGCATATTTCTGCTCAGTATTTGTACACATTATAGCTGGAACAAAGTGTGTCAGATTGGAAAATGGAAACTGTTTGCATATTTCTGCTCAGTATTTGTATACATTATAGCTGGAACAAAGTGTGTCAGATTGGAAAATGGAAACTGTTTGCATATTTCTGCTCAGTATTTGTATACATTATAGCTGGAACAAAGTGTGTCGATTGGAAAATGAAAATTGTTTCCTATTTCTGCTCAGTATTTGTATACGTTATAGCTGGAACAAAGTGTGTCAGATTGGAAAATGGAAACTGTTTGCATATTTCTGCTCAGTATTTGTACATTATAGCTGGAACATAGTGTGTCAGATTGGAAAATGGAAACTGTTTGCATATTTCTGCTCAGTATTTGTATACATTATAGCTGGAACAAAGTGTGTCAGATTGGAAAATGGAAACTGTTTGCATATTTCTGCTCAGTATTTGTATACATTATAGCTGGAACAAAGTGTGTCAGATTGGAAAATGGAAACTGTTTGCATATTTCTGCTCAAAATTTGTATACATTATAGCTGGAACAAAGTGTGTCAGATTGGAAAATGGAAACTGTTTGCATATTTCTGCTCAGTATTTGTATACATTATAGCTGGAACAAAGTGTGTCAGATTGGAAAATGGAAACTGTTTGCATATTTCTGCTCAAAATTTGTATCCATTATAGCTGGAACAAAGTGTGTCAGATTGGAAAATGGAAACTGTTTGCATATTTCTGCTCAGTATTTGTATACATTATAGCTGGAACAAAGTGTGTCAGATTGGAAAATGGAAACTGTTTGCATATTTCTGCTCAGTATTTGTATATATTATAGCTGGAACAAAGTGTGTCGATTGGAAAATGGAAACTGTTTGCACATTTCTGCTCAGTATTTGTATACATTATAGCTGGAACAAAGTGTGTCAGATTGGAAAATGGAAACTGTTTGCACATTTCTGCTCAGTATTTGTATACATTATAGCTGGAACAAAGTGTGTCAGATTGGAAAATGGAAACTGTTTGCATATTTCTGCTCAGTATTTGTATACATTATAGCTGGAACAAAGTGTGTCAGATTGGAAAATGGAAACTGTTTGCATATTTCTGCTCAGTATTTGTATACATTATAGCTGGAACAAAGTGTGTCAGATTGGAAAATGGAAACTGTTTGCATATTTCTGCTCAGTATTTGTATACATTATATCTGGAACAAAGTGTGTCAGATTGGAAAATGGAAACTGTTTGCATATTTCTGCTCAGTATTTGTATACATTATAGCTGGAACAAGTGTGTCAGATTGGAAAATGGAAACTGTTTGCATATTTCTGCTCAGTATTTGTATACATTATAGCTGGAACAAAGTGTGTCAGATTGGAAAATGGAAACTGTTTGCATATTTCTGCTCAGTATTTGTATATATTATAGCTGGAACAAAGTGTGTCGATTGGAAAATGGAAACTGTTTGCATATTTCTGCTCAGTATTTGTATACATTATAGCTGGAACAAGTGTGTCAGATTGGAAAATGGAAACTTTGCATATTTCTGCTCAGTATTTGTATACATTATAGCTGGAACAAAGTGTGTAAATGGAAACTGTTTGCATATTTCTGCTCAATATTTGTATACATTATAGCTGGAACAAAGTGTGTCAGATTGGAAAATGGAAACTGTTTGCATATTTCTGCTCAGTATTTGTATACATTATAGCTGGAACAAAGTGTGTCAGATTGGAAAATGGAAACTGTTTGCATATTTCTGCTCAGTATTTGTATATATTATAGCTGGAACAAAGTGTGTCGATTGGAAAATGGAAACTGTTTGCATATTTCTGCTCAGTATTTGTATACATTATAGCTGGAACAAGTGTGTCAGATTGGAAAATGGAAACTTTGCATATTTCTGCTCAGTATTTGTATACATTATAGCTGGAACAAAGTGTGTCGGATTGGAAAATGAAAATTGTTTCCATATTTCTGCTCAGTATTTGTATACGTTATAGTTGGAACAAAGTGTGACAGGTTGGAAAATGGAAACTGTTTGCATATTTCTGCTCAGTATTTGTATACATTATAGCTGGAACAAAGTGTTTCAGATTGGAAAATGGAAACTGTTTGCATATTTCTGCTCAAAATTTGTATATTTTATAGCTGGAACAAAGTGTGTCAGATTGGAAAACGGAAACTGTTTGCACATTTCTGCTCAGTATTTGTATACATTATAGCTGGAACAAAGTGTGTCAGATTGGAAAATGGAAACTGTTTGCATATTTCTGCTCAGTATTTGTATACATTATAGCTGGAACAAAGTGTGTCAGATTGGAAAATGGAAACTGTTTGCATATTTCTGCTCAGTATTTGTATACATTATAGCTGGAACAAAGTGTGTCAGATTGGAAAATGGAAACTGTTTGCATATTTCTGCTCAGTATTTGTATACATTATAGCTGGAACAAGTGTGTCAGATTGGAAAATGGAAACTTTGCATATTTCTGCTCAGTATTTGTATACATTATAGCTGGAACAAAGTGTGTCAGATTGGAAAATGGAAACTGTTTGCATATTTCTGCTCAGTATTTGTATACATTATAGCTGGAACAAGTGTGTCAGATTGGAAAATGGAAACTTTGCATATTTCTGCTCAGTATTTGTATACATTATAGCTGGAACAAAGTGTGTCGGATTGGAAAATGGAAACTGTTTGCATATTTCTGCTCAGTATTTGTATACATTATAGCTGGAACAAAGTGTTTCAGATTGGAAAATGGAAACTGTTTGCATATTTCTGCTCAAAATTTGTATATTTTATAGCTGGAACAAAGTGTGTCAGATTGGAAAACGGAAACTGTTTGCACATTTCTGCTCAAAATTTGTATACATTATAGCTGGAACAAAGTGTGTCAGATTGGAAAACGGAAACTGTTTGCACATTTCTGCTCAGTATTTGTATACATTATAGCTGGAACAAAGTGTTTCAGATTGGAAAATGGAAACTGTTTGCATATTTCTGCTCAAAATTTGTATATTTTATAGCTGGAACAAAGTGTGTCAGATTGGAAAACGGAAACTGTTTGCACATTTCTGCTCAGTATTTGTATACATTATAGCTGGAACAAAGTGTGTCAGATTGGAAAATGGAAACTGTTTGCATATTTCTGCTCAGTATTTGTATACATTATAGCTGGAACAAAGTGTGTCAGATTGGAAAATGGAAACTGTTTGCATATTTCTGCTCAGTATTTGTATACATTATAGCTGGAACAAGTGTGTCAGATTGGAAAATGGAAACTTTGCATATTTCTGCTCAGTATTTGTATACATTATAGCTGGAACAAAGTGTGTCAGATTGGAAAATGGAAACTGTTTGCATATTTCTGCTCAGTATTTGTATACATTATAGCTGGAACAAAGTGTGTCAGATTGGAAAATGGAAACTGTTTGCATATTTCTGCTCAGTATTTGTATACATTATAGCTGGAACAAGTGTGTCAGATTGGAAAATGAAAACTGTTTGCACATTTCTGCTCAGTATTTGTATACATTATAGCTGGAACAAAGTGTGTCAGATTGGAAAATGGAAACTTTGCATATTTCTGCTCAGTATTTGTATACATTATAGCTGGAACAAAGTGTGTCGGATTGGAAAATGGAAACTGTTTGCATATTTCTGCTCAAAATTTGTATCCATTATAGCTGGAACAAAGTGTGTCAGATTGGAAAACGGAAACTGTTTGCACATTTCTGCTCAGTATTTGTATACATTATAGCTGGAACAAAGTGTGTCAGATTGGAAAATGGAAACTGGATATTTCTGCTCAGTATTTGTACACATTATAGCTGGAACAAAGTGTATCAGGTTGAACAAATCGAATGAGAATGTTATCTGAACCGTGTGAAATTAGAAAAATGAAACCAAACGAATTTTTATGCGATTTTAAAGAACGAAATCACTTCTAAAAGGAACCTAATGCAACTATTGTGGACTCTCGACTACTACTACTTCTGTTGCTAAATGCTTGACCAATCAAGTGTTAAATTTGTTGTAAAGTGCTTCCTTAATATATGCAACGTCGTTTTATCCACATTTTTCCTCTTTCTGGTGAAGTTCTCATTCATTATTACTTGTTAGCGTTCAACCTGAGAAATAGAAACGGTTGTGTTCTCTTATTACAGGTTTTTCGATGTGAATCAGAAGAACCAATCAAAAGATGCTTAGCCTAAACCTACCACCAAAAGAAATTACTACTACGTTTAGGGGGGGAGGAAATCAATCCTAAGACATGTTGGGTTATTTTTACTTCTGAGCGGCGCTTTTTGCACACAGTGGGCTAAATGACCAGATCACAAGGACCCCGATGGCTCAGAGAAGGTTACCACTGGACAGCTGTTAGGAGACAAATGGTACTCCCATCAGGGTCTGGGGGCGGGGGTGGCTCAGTCGGTAGCGCGCCAGGCTCGTAATCTGTAGTTCCCAGGTTCGAGTCCCAGCTGGGTCAGCGGAATTTATCTCCGCAAAATTCCCCGCCCTGCCCACGGTCAGTAGGGGACACCGATAAGCTTGGAAAGGCCGCCATCTGTCGGATGGGACGTTAAGCCGTGGCCCCGTCTGCGGGAGAGCCATACCCTGTGCACGTTAAATAACACACTGGATGGCCTTGACGGGAGGCTACCACCTGTCTCCCAACAGCTGTTCCAGTGGGTCCCCTCCCCCAACCTTCTCTGAGCCTTCGGGGTCCATGAGACCTGGCCATTGAGCCCATGGTGTGCAAAAAAGTGCCGTTTAGAGGTAAAACAACCCAACCCAACCCATCAGGGTCATCCAGCGTGTTCTTTAACTTGCACAGGGTATGACTATCCGCACACGGGCACGGCGCCAACGTCCCATCCGTCCCATCCTTGGAACGGCGGCCTTTCCAAGCCCATCGGTGTCTCCGACTGACCATGAGCAGGGAGGGAAGTTTTTACGGAGACAAATCTCAACGCTGACCCAGCTGGGACTCGAACCTGGGAACTGCAGATTAAGAACATGACACGCTAGTGAATGAGCCACGCCACCTCCCCAAACCTAAAACAATGAAATAATATATTCAGATATCAATTCTTTAGGACAACGAGGACAAACAGTGAAACGCGAAAGAGTTTTAAGTAAGACAGGTTTTCGTTTCAAGCAACATGGTTGTTTTACTTGGCAATTTGAGGGGCAACAGTAACCTGGGTTTGAATCCTAAATAAGACATGTACTCTCTCTTCTCAATGTGTGTGGTCTTTCTGATGAGGTCCCGGATTGCATATCATACAGGGATGGGGTTAGCTCAGACAGTAGAACGGTGGTCCTCAGGCAGAAATGGGACATTGAAAATGTTGGTGTTCGCTGTTGGGACGTTAAGCAGTAAGCAGTACGCACATACCATGTGCACGTTAAAGAACACGCTGGATGATTTGACAGGAGACTTCCATCTTTCTTCTAACAGCAGTACAGTGGGTTCCACTTTCCCTAAACTTCTCTGAGCCCCCCGGGTCCTTGTGACCTGGCTATTTAGTTCATTGTGTGCGAAAAAGTGCCGTTCAGAGGTAAAACAATTGCGTCTACTACCAAGACATTCAGTTGTACCCATCCTGCCCTAGGTGGGAAACGGGACACCATTTGTCTTGGAAAGGCTGCCGTCCGTCAGATGAGACGTTAAGCCGTAGGTCCGTGTGCGGGAGAGCCATACTCTGTGCACGTTAAAGAACACGTTGGTTGGCCTTGACGGAAAGGCTACCATCTGTCTCCCAACAGCTGTTCCAGTGGGTTCCCTCCCCCAACCTTCTCTTAGCCTTCGGGGTCCATGTGACCTGGCCATTTAGCCCATGGTGTGCAAAAAAGTGTCGCTCAGAGGTAAAACAACCCAACCCGAGTCCTTGTGACCTGGCCATTTAGTCCATTGTATGCAAAAAAGTGCCGTTCAGAGGTAAAACAACTGCATCTACTACGAAGGCATTCAGTTGTACCCATCCTGCCCTAGGTGGGAAACGAGATACCATTAGTCTTGGAAAGGTTGCCGTCCGTCGGATGGGACTTTAAGCCTTGACCCTCTATATAGGAGAGCCAGACCCTGGGCAAGTTAGAGAACTCGCTGAACGGCCTTGACGTGAGCCTACCATCTGTATTCTAACAATTAAATAATGAATCTACTACCCCAACTTTCTTTGGGGCGGGGGCGGCTCAGTTGGTAGCGCGCCGGGCTCGTAATCTGTAGTTCCCAGGTTCGAGTCCCAGCTGGGTCAGCGTTGAGATTTATCTCCGCAAAATTCCCCGCCCTGCCCACGGTCAGTAGGGGACACCGATGGGCTTGGAAAGGCCGCCGTCCGTCGGATGGGACGTTAAGCCGTGGCCCCATGTGTGGGAGAGCCATACCCTGTGCACGTTAAAGAACACTCTGGATGGCCTTGACGGGAGGCTACCATCTGTCTTCCAACAGCTGTTCCAGTGGGTCCCCTCCCCCAACCTTCTCTGAGCCTTCGGGGTCCCTGTGATCTTGCCATTTAGCCCATGGTGTGGAAAAAAGTGTCGCTCAGAGGTAAAACAACCCAACCCGAGTCCTTGTGACCTGGCAATTTAGTCCATTGTGTGCAAAAAAGTGCCGTTCAGAGGTAAAACAACTGCATCTACTACGAAGGCATTCAGTTGTACCCATCCTGCCCTAGGTGGGAAACGAGATACCATTAGTCTTGGAAAGGTTGCCGTCCGTCGGATGGGACTTTAAGCCTTGACTCTCTATATAGGAGAGCCAGACCCTGGGCAAGTTAGAGAACTCGCTGAACGGCCTTGACGTGATCCTACCATCTGTATTCTAACAATTAAATAATGAATCTACTACCCCAACTTTCTTTGGGGCGGGGGTGGCTCAGTTGGTAGCGCGCCGGGCTCGTAATTTGTAGTTCCCAGGTTCGAGTCCCAGCTGGGTCAGGGTTGAGATTTATCTCCGCAAAATTCTCCGCCCTGCCCACGGTCAGTAGGGGACACCAATGGGCTTGGAAAGGCCGCCGTCCGTCGGATGGGAGGTTAAGCCGTGGCCCCATGTGTGGGAGAGCCATACCCTGTGCACGTTAAAGAACACTCTGAATGGCCTTGACGGGAGGCTACCATCTGTCTTCCAACAGCTGTTCCAGTGGGTTCCCTCCCCCAACCTTCTCTGAGCCTTCGGGGTCCATGTGACCTGGCCATTTAACCCATGGTGTGCAAAAAAGTGCCGCTCAGAGGTAAAACAACCCAACCCAACCCCAACTTTCTTTGAGCCTTTGGGGTCCTTGTGACCTGTTCATTTAGACCGTTATGTGGAAAAAAGTACCGCTCAGAAGTAAAACAACAATCAGTCAACCTATTAAAGGCATAAAAACCGGACTGTAATAGGAAAATGACAATACAAATTCTGCTGCACAAATCCTTCGTTTTAAGGAAGAATAGCTTCAAGAATTGCTTCACTTGAAAGCAATGGATTCTGCCTCTGCTATTGTTTATGATACAAAAATGAAGAATTTCAGTGTCTCAGCCTAATCAGTCTCAGCCTCGAAACAAACATCCCCTTTCATGTTCGCAATCATCCCTCCGGCTTGAATCTCTAAACTGCTCTTCGTCCATCATTTCTCTTTCTTTATCAAGATTCGTTTCATCTGGATGTAACCACTTTTGCGCTCAGGTGCACACTGATATTTCGTCTAGCTTTACCCATGCTTAGAGTGGAAGAGGTCCAGTAACCATGGAAAATACCTCATGCGTAAGATGGCTCTGAAATGGGCTGTCATATCAGGTTGGCACAGTAATACACATTCTAGGCATATCCTCATTCCTTAATTCCTTCTGCAGACCCTCCTCGAAGTCATCGCTCCGGTTCACCAGCCATCCGGTTCTGAAGCTGCTCCTGCCGCACCCATGTTTCACTCTCAACCGACGAATTCAAAACTAGAGCATTGGTTCATCTGTTTGACACTGGATTTGCAATCGACTTCTCTAAGGGAGGTGGCTCAGTCGGTAGTGCGCCAGGCTCGTAATCTGTAGTTCCCAGGTTCGAGTCCCAGCTGGATCAGCGTTGAGATTTATCTCCGCAAAATTCTCCACCCTGACAACGGTCAGTAGGGGACACTGATGGGCTTGGAAAGGCCGCCGTCCGTCGGATGGGGCGTTAAGCCGTGGTCCCGTGTGCGGGAGAGCCGTACCCTGTGCACGTTAAAGAACACGCTGGATGGCCTTGACGGTTGGCTACCATCTGTCTCCCAACAGCTGTTCCAGTGGGGACTCGATCCTTCCCCAACCTTCTCTAAGCCTTCGGGGTCCATGTGACCTGGCCATTTAGCCCATGGTGTGCAAAAAAGTGCCGCTCAGAGGTAAAACAACCCAACGTTAAAGAACACGCTGGATGGCCTTGACGGTTGGCTACCATCTGTCTCCCAACAGCTGTTCCAGTGGGGACTCGATCCTTCCCCAACCTTCTCTAAGCCTTCGGGGTCCATGTGATCTGGCCATTTAGCCCATGGTGTGCAAAAAAGTGCCGCTCAGAGGTAAAACAACCCAACGTTAAAGAACACACTGGATGGCCTTGACGGGAGGCTACCACCTGTCTTCCAACAGCTGTTCCAGTGGGGACTCGATCCTTCCCCAACCTTCTCTGAGTCTTCGGGGTCCATGTGACCTGGCCATTTAGCCCATGGTGTGCAAAAAAGTGCCGCTCAGAGGTAAAACAACCCAACGTTAAAGAACACGCTGGATGGCCTTGACGGTTGGCTACCATCTGTCTCCCAACAGCTCTTCCAGTGGGGACTCGATCCTTCCCCAACATTCTCTGAGCCTTCGGGGTCCATGTGACCTGGCCATTTAGCCCATGGTGTGCAAAAAAGTGCCGCTCAGAGGTAAAACAACCCAACGTTAAAGAACACGCTGGATGGCCTTGACGGGAGGCTACCATCTGTCTCCCAACAGCTGTTCCAGTGGGTCCCCTCCCACAACCCTATCTGAGCCTTCGGGGTTCTTGTGACCTGACTATTCAGTTCACTGTGCGCCAAAAAAAATTCGCTGTGCAAAAGAAAACTCCTTCTCTAAATGTTATCCACAGAATCTGATATTTTCTCTTCGAATGTTTATTTTTTTCGATAGGAATTTTTAAAAAATAATAATAATTCAAACAAAAAAGTTTGATTTGATGAACTCTTCCTTTAATTTTTCATACTTTATGTATTCTGTTTGTTAGGCTTTTCTATATCCATACGGATTAAATAGAAATGTCACTTTATCGAGAAGAAATTCTACCAATTTTCAAAAATTTTACCTCAGCTCGCCACCAAAGATTTTCAATTCCCCGCTTTACTAAATTAAAATGACTAGTAATTTTACAAGTTTCTCTAAGCCAGTGGTCCTCAACCTTTGTTATACTATAACTATAATTTTATCTATCAATACAAGGAGTATGCCAATTACATACACATTTCCATTGGGTTCGTAAAGCATAAAAAGTTGAGAACCACTGATATATATATTTTATTTTATTCCCATTGTTATACTATAACTATAGGTTTATCTATCTATACAAGGGGTACGCCAGTTACATACACATTTCCAGGGGGTACGTGAAGCATAAAAGGTTGAGAACCACTGATATATATGTTTTATTTTATTCCCATTGTTATACTATAACTATAGTTTTATCTATCTATACAAGGGGTATGCCAGTTACATACACATTTCCAGGGGGTTCGTAAAGCATAAAAGGTTGAGAACCACTGATATATATGTTTTATTTTATTCCCATTGTTATACTATAACTATAGTTTTATCTATCTATACAAGGGGTACGCCAGTTACATACACATTTCCAGGGGGTGCGTGAAGCATAAAAGGTTGAGAACCACTGATATATATGTTTTATTTTAATTCCCATTGATATACTATAACTATAGGTTTATCTATCTATACAAGGGGTACGCCAGTTACATACACATTTCCAGGGGGTACGTGAAGCATAAAAGGTTGAGAACCACTGATATATATGTTTTACTTTATTCCCATTGTTATACTATAACTATAGTTTTATCTATCTATACAAGGGGTACGACAGTTACATACACATTTCCAGGGGGTACGTGAAGCATAAAAGGTTGAGAACCACTGATATATATATGTTTTATTTTATTCCCATTGTTATACTATAACTATAGTTTTATCTATCTATACAAGGGGTACGCCAGTTACATACACATTTCCAGGGGGTACGTGAAGCATAAAAGGTTGAGAACCACTGATATATATGTTTTACTTTATTCCCATTGTTATACTATAACTATAGTTTTATCTATCTATACAAGGGGTACGACAGTTACATACACATTTCCAGGGGGTACGTGAAGCATAAAAGGTTGAGAACCACTGATATATATATGTTTTATTTTATTCCCATTGTTATACTATAACTATAGTTTTATCTATCTATACAAGGGGTACGCCAGTTACATACACATTTCCAGGGGGTACGTGAAGCATAAAAGGTTGAGAACCACTGATATATATGTTTTACTTTATTCCCATTGTTATACTATAACTATAGTTTTATCTATCTATACAAGGGGTACGACAGTTACATACACATTTCCAGGGGGTACGTGAAGCATAAAAGGTTGAGAACCACTGATATATATATGTTTTATTTTATTCCCATTGTTATACTATAACTATAGTTTTATCTATCTATACAAGGGGTACGCCAGTTACATACACATTTCCAGGGGGTACGTGAAGCATAAAAGGTTGAGAACCACTGATATATATGTTTTACTTTATTCCCATTGTTATACTATAACTATAGTTTTATCTATCTATACAAGGGGTACGACAGTTACATACACATTTCCAGGGGGTACGTGAAGCATAAAAGGTTGAGAACCACTGATATATATGTTTTACTTTATTCCCATTGTTATACTATAACTATAGTTTTATCTATCTATACAAGGGGTACGACAGTTACATACACATTTCCAGGGGGTACGTGAAGCATAAAAGGTTGAGAACCACTGATATATATATGTTTTATTTTATTCCCATTGTTATACTATAACTATAGTTTTATCTATCTATACAAGGGGTACGCCAGTTACATACACATTTCCAGGGGGTGCGTGAAGCATAAAAGGTTGAGAACCACTGATATATATGTTTTATTTTATTCCCATTGTTATACTATAACTATAGTTTTATCTATCTATACAAGGGGTACGACAGTTACATACACATTTCCAGGGGGTACGTGAAGCATAAAAGGTTGAGAACCACTGATATATATATGTTTTATTTTATTCCCATTGTTATACTATAACTATAGTTTTATCTATCTATACAAGGGGTACGCCAGTTACATACACATTTCCAGGGGGTACGTGAAGCATAAAAGGTTGAGAACCACTGATATATATATGTTTTATTTTATTCCCATTGTTATACTATAACTATAGTTTTATCTATCTATACAAGGGGTACGCCAGTTACATACACATTTCCAGGGGGTGCGTGAAGCATAAAAGGTTGAGAACCACTGATATATATGTTTTATTTTATTCCCATTGTTATACTATAACTATAGTTTTATCTATCTATACAAGGGGTACGACAGTTACATACACATTTCCAGGGGGTACGTGAAGCATAAAAGGTTGAGAACCACTGATATATATATGTTTTATTTTATTCCCATTGTTATACTATAACTATAGTTTTATCTATCTATACAAGGGGTACGACAGTTACATACACATTTCCAGGGGGTACGTGAAGCATAAAAGGTTGAGAACCACTGATATATATATGTTTTATTTTATTCCCATTGTTATACTATAACTATAGTTTTATCTATCTATACAAGGGGTACGCCAGTTACATACACATTTCCAGGGGGTACGTGAAGCATAAAAGGTTGAGAACCACTGATATATATGTTTTATTTTATTCCCATTGTTATACTATAACTATAGTTTTATCTATCTATACAAGGGGTACGACAGTTACATACACATTTCCAGGGGGTACGTGAAGCATAAAAGGTTGAGAACCACTGATATATATATGTTTTATTTTATTCCCATTGTTATACTATAACTATAGTTTTATCTATCTATACAAGGGGTACGCCAGTTACATACACATTTCCAGGGGGTACGTGAAGCATAAAAGGTTGAGAACCACTGATATATATATGTTTTATTTTATTCCCATTGTTATACTATAACTATAGTTTTATCTATCTATACAAGGGGTACGCCAGTTACATACACATTTCCAGGGGGTACGTGAAGCATAAAAGGTTGAGAACCACTGATATATATGTTTTATTTTATTCCCATTGTTATACTATAACTATAGTTTTATCTATCTATACAAGGGGTACGACAGTTACATACACATTTCCAGGGGGTACGTGAAGCATAAAAGGTTGAGAACCACTGATATATATATGTTTTATTTTATTCCCATTGTTATACTATAACTATAGTTTTATCTATCTATACAAGGGGTACGCCAGTTACATACACATTTCCAGGGGGTACGTGAAGCATAAAAGGTTGAGAACCACTGATATATATATGTTTTATTTTATTCCCATTGTTATACTATAACTATAGTTTTATCTATCTATACAAGGGGTACGCCAGTTACATACACATTTCCAGGGGGTACGTGAAGCATAAAAGGTTGAGAACCACTGATATATATGTTTTATTTTATTCCCATTGTTATACTATAACTATAGTTTTATCTATCTATACAAGGGGTACGACAGTTACATACACATTTCCAGGGGGTACGTGAAGCATAAAAGGTTGAGAACCACTGATATATATATGTTTTATTTTATTCCCATTGTTATACTATAACTATAGTTTTATCTATCTATACAAGGGGTACGCCAGTTACATACACATTTCCAGGGGGTACGTGAAGCATAAAAGGTTGAGAACCACTGATATATATATGTTTTATTTTATTCCCATTGTTATACTATAACTATAGTTTTATCTATCTATACAAGGGGTACGCCAGTTACATACACATTTCCAGGGGGTACGTGAAGCATAAAAGGTTGAGAACCACTGATATATATGTTTTATTTTATTCCCATTGTTATACTATAACTATAGTTTTATCTATCTATACAAGGGGTACGACAGTTACATACACATTTCCAGGGGGTACGTGAAGCATAAAAGGTTGAGAACCACTGATATATATATGTTTTATTTTATTCCCATTGTTATACTATAACTATAGTTTTATCTATCTATACAAGGGGTACGCCAGTTACATACACATTTCCAGGGGGTACGTGAAGCATAAAAGGTTGAGAACCACTGATATATATATGTTTTATTTTATTCCCATTGTTATACTATAACTATAGTTTTATCTATCTATACAAGGGGTACGCCAGTTACATACACATTTCCAGGGGGTACGTGAAGCATAAAAGGTTGAGAACCACTGATATATATGTTTTATTTTATTCCCATTGTTATACTATAACTATAGTTTTATCTATCTATACAAGGGGTACGACAGTTACATACACATTTCCAGGGGGTACGTGAAGCATAAAAGGTTGAGAACCACTGATATATATATGTTTTATTTTATTCCCATTGTTATACTATAACTATAGTTTTATCTATCTATACAAGGGGTACGCCAGTTACATACACATTTCCAGGGGGTACGTGAAGCATAAAAGGTTGAGAACCACTGATATATATATGTTTTATTTTATTCCCATTGTTATACTATAACTATAGTTTTATCTATCTATACAAGGGGTACGCCAGTTACATACACATTTCCAGGGGGTACGTGAAGCATAAAAGGTTGAGAACCACTGATATATATGTTTTATTTTATTCCCATTGTTATACTATAACTATAGTTTTATCTATCTATACAAGGGGTACGACAGTTACATACACATTTCCAGGGGGTACGTGAAGCATAAAAGGTTGAGAACCACTGATATATATATGTTTTATTTTATTCCCATTGTTATACTATAACTATAGTTTTATCTATCTATACAAGGGGTACGCCAGTTACATACACATTTCCAGGGGGTACGTGAAGCATAAAAGGTTGAGAACCACTGATATATATATGTTTTATTTTATTCCCATTGTTATACTATAACTATAGTTTTATCTATCTATACAAGGGGTACGCCAGTTACATACACATTTCCAGGGGGTACGTGAAGCATAAAAGGTTGAGAACCACTGATATATATGTTTTATTTTATTCCCATTGTTATACTATAACTATAGTTTTATCTATCTATACAAGGGGTACGACAGTTACATACACATTTCCAGGGGGTACGTGAAGCATAAAAGGTTGAGAACCACTGATATATATATGTTTTATTTTATTCCCATTGTTATACTATAACTATAGTTTTATCTATCTATACAAGGGGTACGCCAGTTACATACACATTTCCAGGGGGTACGTGAAGCATAAAAGGTTGAGAACCACTGATATATATATGTTTTATTTTATTCCCATTGTTATACTATAACTATAGTTTTATCTATCTATACAAGGGGTACGCCAGTTACATACACATTTCCAGGGGGTACGTGAAGCATAAAAGGTTGAGAACCACTGATATATATGTTTTATTTTATTCCCATTGTTATACTATAACTATAGTTTTATCTATCTATACAAGGGGTACGACAGTTACATACACATTTCCAGGGGGTACGTGAAGCATAAAAGGTTGAGAACCACTGATATATATATGTTTTATTTTATTCCCATTGTTATACTATAACTATAGTTTTATCTATCTATACAAGGGGTACGCCAGTTACATACACATTTCCAGGGGGTACGTGAAGCATAAAAGGTTGAGAACCACTGATATATATATGTTTTATTTTATTCCCATTGTTATACTATAACTATAGTTTTATCTATCTATACAAGGGGTACGCCAGTTACATACACATTTCCAGGGGGTACGTGAAGCATAAAAGGTTGAGAACCACTGATATATATGTTTTATTTTATTCCCATTGTTATACTATAACTATAGTTTTATCTATCTATACAAGGGGTACGACAGTTGCATACACATTTCCAGGGGGTACGTGAAGCATAAAAGGTTGAGAACCACTGATATATATGTTTTATTTTATTCCCATTGTTATACTATAACTATAGTTTTATCTATCTATACAAGGGGTACGCCAGTTACATACACATCTCCAGGGGGTACGTGAAGCATAAAAGGTTGAGAACCACTGATATATATATGTTTTATTTTATTCCCATTGTTATACTATAACTATAGTTTTATCTATCTATACAAGGGGTACGCCAGTTACATACACATTTCCAGGGGGTACGTGAAACATAAAAGGTTGAGAACCACTGATATATATATGTTTTATTTTATTCCCATTGTTATACTATAACTATAGTTTTATCTATCTATACAAGGGGTACGCCAGTTACATACACATTTCCAGGGGGTACGTGAAGCATAAAAGGTTGAGAACCACTGATATATATGTTTTATTTTATTCCCATTGTTATACTATAACTATAGTTTTATCTATCTATACAAGGGGTACGCCAGTTACATACACATTTCCAGGGGGTACGTGAAGCATAAAAGGTTGAGAACCACTGATATATATATGTTTTATTTTATTCCCATTGTTATACTATAACTATAGTTTTATCTATCTATACAAGGGGTACGCCAGTTACATACACATTTCCAGGGGGTACGTGAAGCATAAAAGGTTGAGAACCACTGATATATATGTTTTATTTTATTCCCATTGTTATACTATAACTATAGTTTTATCTATCTATACAAGGGGTACGACAGTTGCATACACATTTCCAGGGGGTACGTGAAGCATAAAAGGTTGAGAACCACTGATATATATGTTTTATTTTATTCCCATTGTTATACTATAACTATAGTTTTATCTATCTATACAAGGGGTACGCCAGTTACATACACATCTCCAGGGGGTACGTGAAGCATAAAAGGTTGAGAACCACTGATATATATATGTTTTATTTTATTCCCATTGTTATACTATAACTATAGTTTTATCTATCTATACAAGGGGTACGCCAGTTACATACACATTTCCAGGGGGTACGTGAAACATAAAAGGTTGAGAACCACTGATATATATATGTTTTATTTTATTCCCATTGTTATACTATAACTATAGTTTTATCTATCTATACAAGGGGTACGCCAGTTACATACACATTTCCAGGGGGTACGTGAAGCATAAAAGGTTGAGAACCACTGATATATATGTTTTATTTTATTCCCATTGTTATACTATAACTATAGTTTTATCTATCTATACAAGGGGTACGCCAGTTACATACACATTTCCAGGGGGTACGTGAAACATAAAAGGTTGAGAACCACTGATATATATATGTTTTATTTTATTCCCATTGTTATACTATAACTATAGTTTTATCTATCTATACAAGGGGTACGGCAGTTACATACACATTTCCAGGGGGTACGTAAAGCATAAAAGGTTGAGAACCACTGATAGATATGTTTTATTTTATTCCCATTGTTATACTATAACTATAGTATAACAATGGGCAATTGAGGACCACTGGCTTAGAGAAGCTTGAAAAATTACTAGCCATTTTAATTTAGTAAAACGGAGAATTGAAAAATCTATTTTGGCGTGCAGAGGTAAAATTTTTGAAAATTGATTTTTTTAGTTATAGTATAACAATAGTTATACTATAACTAAATATTTTAGAAATTAGTGATCGGGCAACCTTCATGTCACGTGACACGAAGGTTTCCAGATCACTAATTTCTAAAAAAAAATCATTGCCAGATATTTTTTCTGAATTCTGTCATCAACCACAGTGTTCGGATATTTTTTTGAGCGACTCTAAGTGGAGACACTGACCTCGGGCGGAGAGGACGTTAATCCGTGGCTCCGTGGAAGGGTGAGAGAGCCATTCCCTGTGCACGTTAAAAACACACTGGATGACCTTCACGGGAGGCTACCATCTGTCTGTAAACAGCTATTCAGTGGGTCATCTTCAGAGGTCTTCTCTGAGGTTTGGGGATCCTTGTGGTCTGTCCACGTGCGCAAAAGAAAAAGTGCCGTTCGGAGATAATCCAACATTCTTAAAAATTTAATCGTCTAAATAAATTTCTTCTGATTTTAAAATATTTTACCCCCTATTGAAAACAAAATTTAAACACTCTAGCAAAATAACTATTTTTTTTCCTTTCCAGAAGAAATAAATTTTTCTAACAATATCTGTTTCTACCTTCTCAAGGAGGAAGTATTAATCGCTTGGTGAAGTCCAGAATTAGCGTGCGATACCCGTTGAAGGTTATTTCTTTTCTCTTTCCTGGTGTTGGGAAATCTTGGACATCTTCCTCACGACCAATTAGTCATTGCGTAAGAAATGAGGCTTCCCACAATTCCTTCGAACACAATACACTCACGAATCAAAGGCTATCGTGCCCAGAACAGTCTCAGGATGTTCCAGCATGTTAAATATCTTTTTCCTTCATTTCTCTAAGCAGCAATAGCTTTAGATCAGTGGTTCTCAAACTTTTATGCTTCACGTATCCCCTGGAAATGTGTATGTAACTGTCGTACCCCTTGTATAGATAGATAAAACTATAGTTATAGTATAACAATGGGAATAAAATAAAACATATATATCAGTGATTCTCAACCTTTTATGCTTCACGTACCCCCTGGAAATGTGTATGTAACTGGCGTATCCCTTGTATAGATAGATAAAACTATAGTTATAGTATAACAATGGCAATAAAATAAAACATATATATCAGTGGTTCTCAACCTTTTATGCTTCACGTACCCCCTGGAAATGTGTATGTAACTATCGTACCCTTTGTATAGATAGCTAAAACTATAGTTATAGTATAGCAATGGGAATAAAATAAAACATATATATCAGGGTTCTCAACCTTTTATGCTTCACGTACCCCCTGGAAATGTGTATGTAACTGGTGTACCCCTTGTATAGATAGATAAAACTATAGTTATAGTATAACAATGGCAATAAAATAAAACATATATATCAGTGGTTCTCAACCTTTTATGCTTCACGTACCCCCTGGAAATGTGTATGTAACTGGCGTACCCCTTGTATAGATAGATAAAACTATAGTTATAGTATAACAATGGCAATAAAATAAAACATATATATCAGTGGTTCTCAACCTTTTATGCTTCACGTACCCCCTGGAAATGTGTATGTAACTGGCGTACCCCTTGTATAGATAGATAAAACTATAGTTATAGTATAACAATGGCAATAAAATAAAACATATATATCAGTGGTTCTCAACCTTTTATGCTTCACGTACCCCCTGGAAATGTGTATGTAACTGGCGTACCCCTTGTATAGATAGATAAAACTATAGTTATAGTATAACAATGGGAATAAAATAAAACATATATATCGGTGGTTCTCAACCTTTTATGCTTCACGTACCCCCTGAAAATGTGTATGTAACTGGCGTACCCCTTGTATAGATAGATAAAACTATAGTTATAGTATAACAATGGGAATTAAAATAAAACATACATATCAGCGGTTCTCAACCTTTTATGCTTCACGTACCCCCTGGAAATGTGTATGTAACTGGTGTACCCCTTGTATAGATAGATAAAACTATAGTTATAGTATAACAATGGGAATAAAATAAAACATATATATCAGTGATTCTCAACCTTTTATGCTTCACGTACCCCCTGGAAATGTGTATGTAACTGGTGTACCCCTTGTATAGATAGATAAAACTATAGTTATAGTATAACAATGGCAATAAAATAAAACATATATATCAGTGGTTCTCAACCTTTTATGCTTCACGTACCCCCTGGAAATGTGTATGTAACTATCGTACCCTTTGTATAGATAGCTAAAACTATAGTTATAGTATAGCAATGGGAATAAAATAAAACATATATATCAGGGTTCTCAACCTTTTATGCTTCACGTACCCCCTGGAAATGTGTATGTAACTGGTGTACCCCTTGTATAGATAGATAAAACTATAGTTATAGTATAACAATGGCAATAAAATAAAACATATATATCAGTGGTTCTCAACCTTTTATGCTTCACGTATCCCCTGGAAATGTGTATGTAACTGGTGTACCCCTTGTATAGATAGATAAAACTATAGTTATAGTATAACAATGGGAATAAAATAAAACATATACATCAGTGATTCTCAACCTTTTATGCTTCACGTACCCCCTGGAAATGTGTATGTAACTGGCGTACCCCTTGTATAGATAGATAAAACTATAGTTATAGTATAACAATGGCAATAAAATAAAACATATATATCAGTGGTTCTCAACCTTTTATGCTTCACGTACCCCCTGGAAATGTGTATGTAACTGGCGTACCCCTTGTATAGATAGATAAAACTATAGTTATAGTATAACAATGGGAATAAAATAAAACATATATATCGGTGGTTCTCAACCTTTTATGCTTCACGTACCCCCTGAAAATGTGTATGTAACTGGCGTACCCCTTGTATAGATAGATAAAACTATAGTTATAGTATAACAATGGGAATTAAAATAAAACATACATATCAGCGGTTCTCAACCTTTTATGCTTCACGTACCCCCTGGAAATGTGTATGTAACTGGTGTACCCCTTGTATAGATAGATAAAACTATAGTTATAGTATAACAATGGCAATAAAATAAAACATATATATCAGTGGTTCTCAACCTTTTATGCTTCACGTACCCCCTGGAAATGTGTATGTAACTGGTGTACCCCTTGTATAGATAGATAAAACTATAGTTATAGTATAACAATGGCAATAAAATAAAACATATATATCAGTGGTTCTCAACCTTTTATGCTTCACGTACCCCCTGGAAATGTGTATGTAACTGGCGTACCCCTTGTATAGATAGATAAAACTATAGTTATAGTATAACAATGGGAATAAAATAAAACATATATATCAGTGATTCTCAACCTTTTATGCTTCACGTACCCCCTGGAAATGTGTATGTAACTGGTGTACCCCTTGTATAGATAGATAAAACTATAGTTATAGTATAACAATGGCAATAAAATAAAACATATATATCAGTGGTTCTCAACCTTTTATGCTTCACGTATCCCCTGGAAATGTGTATGTAACTGACGTACCTCTTGTATAGATAGATAAAACTATAGTTATAGTGTAACAATGGGAATAAAATAAAACATATATATCAGTGGTTCTCAACCTTTTATGCTTCACGTATCCCATGGAAATGTGTATGTAACTGACGTACCTCTTGTATAGATAGATAAAACTATAGTTATAGTATAACAATGGGAATTAAAATAAAACATACATATCAGCGGTTCTCAACCTTTTATGCTTCACGTACCCCCTGGAAATGTGTATGTAACTGGCATACCCCTTGTATAGATAGATAAAACTATAGTTATAGTATAACAATGGGAATTAAAATAAAACATATATATCAGTGGTTCTCAACCTTTTATGCTTCACGCACCCCCTGGAAATGTGTATGTAACTGGCATACCCCTTGTATAGATAGATAACACTATAGTTATAGTATAACAATGGGAATTAAAATAAAACATACATATCAGCGGTTCTCAACCTTTTATGCTTCACGTATCCCCTGGAAATGTGTATGTAACTGACGTACCCCTTGTATAGATAGATAACACTATAGTTATAGTATAACAATGGGAATTAAAATAAAACATACATATCAGCGGTTCTCAACCTTTTATGCTTCACGTATCCCCTGGAAATGTGTATGTAACTGGCGTACCTCTTGTATAGATAGATAAAACTATAGTTATAGTATAACAATGGGAATTAAAATAAAACATACATATCAGCGGTTCTCAACCTTTTATGCTTCACGTACCCCCTGGAAATGTGTATGTAACTGGCATACCCCTTGTATAGATAGATAAAACTATAGTTATAGTATAACAATGGGAATAAAATGAAACATATATATCAGTGGTTCTCAACCTTTTATGCTTCACGCACCCCCTGGAAATGTGTATGTAACTGGCGTACCCCTTGTATAGATAGATAAAACTATAGTTATAGTATAACAATGGGAATTAAAATAAAACATACATATCAGCGGTTCTCAACCTTTTATGCTTCACGTACCCCCTGGAAATGTGTATGTAACTGGCATACCCCTTGTATAGATAGATAACACTATAGTTATAGTATAACAATGGGAATTAAAATAAAACATACATATCAGCGGTTCTCAACCTTTTATGCTTCACGTATCCCCTGGAAATGTGTATGTAACTGGCGTACCCCTTGTATAGATAGATAACCCTATAGTTATAGTATAACAATGGGAATTAAAATAAAACATACATATCAGCGGTTCTCAACCTTTTATGCTTCACGTATCCCCTGGAAATGTGTATGTAACTGGCGTACCCCTTGTATAGATAGATAACACTATAGTTATAGTATAACAATGGGAATTAAAATAAAACATACATATCAGCGGTTCTCAACCTTTTATGCTTCACGTATCCCCTGGAAATGTGTATGTAACTGTCGTACCCCTTGTATAGATAGATAAAACTATAGTTATAGTATAACAATGGGAATTAAAATAAAACATACATATCAGCGGTTCTCAACCTTTTATGCTTCACGTACCTCCTGCAAATGTGTATGTAACTGGCGTACCCCTTGTATAGATAGATAAAACTATAGTTATAGTATAACAATGGGAATTAAACTTTGTTACTAGATGTAGCGACTTTTGAGCTCTCACGGAGTAACGCAAAAATTTTAATGCGTACCCCACGTTGAGAACCCCTCCTTAGAAGAACTGATTATAAAAACGGGTATTATAAGGCTAAACAATGATTGAATTTTAGATGAGTTTTTTTCTCTACTCTTCATTATAAGCAACGAAATCTCTAAAACAGGCGGGGCGGGGCTCGGTAGCGCGCCAGGTTCGTAATCTGTAGTTCCCAGGTTCGAGTCCCAGCTGAGTCAGCGTTGAGATTTATCTCCGCAAAATTCCCCGCCATGTCCACGGTCAGTAGGGGACACCGATGTGCTTGGAAAGGTCGCCGTCCGTCGGATGGGACGTTAAGCCGTGGCCCCGTGTGCGGGAGAGCCATACGCTGTGCACGTTAAAGAACACCCTGGATGGCCTTGACGGGAGGCTAACATCTGTCTCCCAACAGCTGTTCCAGTGGATCCCCTCCCCCAACCTTCTCTGAGCCTTCGGGATTCATGTGACCTGGCCATTTAGCTCATGGTGTGCAAAAAAGTGTCGCTCAGAGGTAAAACAATCCAACGTTAAAGAACACGCTGGATGGCGTTGACGGGAGACTACCATCTGTCTCCCAACAGCTGTTCCAGTGGGTCCCCTCCCCCAACCTTTTCTGAGCCTACGGGGTCCATGTGACCTGGCCATTTAGCCCATGGTGTGCAAAAAAGTGCCGCTCAGAGGTAAAACAACCCAACTCAACAACGGCTATCTCATTTATACACTCATGTGACTTATAAATCGACTCAAAGTTGTCGCCCATGGCGCTATCTATGATGGGGGGAAGGCAATTGCTTTTCTTTCAATTTGCTCTGAATAAGACGTAAATAAGAAAGAACTTAGATTATTTCGTTAGTCTCGCTTTGATGACTGCTTTGAACTGGCAGAATCGTTCAGGTATACACCTCAAATGATTTGGCCGAACAATTGGAAGAAATGAGTCAGATTCAGCATGGTGGTGATTGTTTCATGAGTTGCGGGTTGTGTAAGTCTGTTCTAGAAGAGTTGAATCTAATGTTTTGGAGGTGGGGGTGGGAGTATATAATTACCACCCATTGGAGAACTTTAGTAACCAGAATGGAGATGAAAAAATAGTAATTGAGGTGTTATAAAATAGCCGTAATTCCGGCAAGGGATCGGACTGGCGCGGCATAAAAGGATGGGCCATCAGAATTCAGAAAAAATATCTGGAGAGTGTACAGCAACTGTACACGCTCCAGTTACCGTTCACAGCAAACTGGAGCGTGTGCCGTTACTGCACACGCTCCAGTTTGCTGTGAACAGTAACTGCACACGCTCAATATTTCCGTGAGTGAGCCCACACGATCCAATGTGCTGTGAACATTAACCGCAACCGCTCCAGTTTGCTGTGAACGGTAACTGCACACGCTGAATATTTCCGTGAGTGAGCCCACACGATCTAGGTCTTTGTGAGCTCACAAGATCGAATGTGCTGTGAACATTAACCGCAACCGCTCCAGTTTGCTGTGAACGGTAACTGCACACGCTCCATATTCATCGCATTATATATTCATACGCATTATATATATTAAAAAAAGTATCCGAACACTATGGTTGAGTACAGAATTCATAAAAAATATCTGGCAACGATTTTTTTTTAGAAATTAGTGATCTGGCAACCTTCGTGTCACGTGACACGAAGTTTGCCAGATCACTAAAATCTAAAAAAAAAATCGTTGCCAGATATTTTTTCTGAATTTTGTCATCAACCATAGTGTTCGGATATTTTTTTGAGCGACTGTATCTAAAACGCTTTAAATATATATTTTTCGAACTATACTCTTACATACCTTAAGGTGTGGCATGCCTGAAGTCATAGAATAGCACAGCGGATGCTTATACACTGCCTTGACGAAAACATTTCTCCAACTTGCCATGAGCATTGCTCTCTGCCACTCGAATAAAAGAATTCTCAGGGAAGTTTTTCCCACCTCAAAAAATGAATGAAAGAGACAGCTTTTCACCCTTCTTTGGGTTTTCATTCATTCCTTTGTATGCTGCAAGAGTTGGCGATCAACAACAACCAGCACGTGACGTTTTTGTGGTCCTGTTTTCTGAAAGTGACTTTTGTTGAAGGCTAGCTTTTCATTATTCGCACACGGTGTACACACATCCTGTTGAACAGCTGGCATCAACATCAACGCAGATGAACTCGCGCAAAAGAGGAAGCTGTGCTCTCCGTCAGCTCATTCCCACCCACAAATCCTTCCTCTCTTTTCCGAAGGGCGGGGGGTGGCTCAGTCGGTAGCGCGCCAGGCTAGTAATCTGTAGTACCCAGGTTCGAGTCCCAGCTGGGCCAGCGTTGAGATTTATCTCCGCAAAATTCCCCGCCCTGCCCACGGTCAGTAGGGGACATCGATGGGCTTGGAAAGGCCGCCGTCGGTCGGATGGGACGTTAAGCCGTGGCCCCGTGTGCGGGAGAGCCATACCCTGTGCACGTTAAAGAACGCGCTGGATGGCCTTGACGGGAGGCTACCATCTGTCTCCCAACAGCTGTTCCAGTGGGTCCCCTCCCCCAACCTTCTCTGAGCCTTCGGGGTCCATGTGACCTGGCCATTTAGCCCATGGTGTGCAAAAAAGTGCCGCTCAGAGGTAAAACAACCCACCCCAACCCTCGTTCTGTAGGGGGCGCCGATTGGTTTGTAAAGGCCACCATCCGTCGGATGGAACGTTAAGCCGTGGCCCCGTGTGCGGGAGAGCCATACCCTGTGCACTTAAAGAACACGCTGGTACGCTGGATGACCTCGACAGGAGGCTACCATCTGTCTCCCAACAGCTGTTCCAGTGGGTCCCTACCATAACCTTCTCTGAGCCTTCGGGGTTCTTGTGACTTGGCCATTTAGCCCATGGTGTGCAAAAGAGAGGTCCCGCTCAGAGGTGAACCAACCCAATTTCTTATTTCCTGAAAAAGTTTCCTGAGTGGCGATGACAGCGCCATTAGGTCGTCAACTGCCTACTTCCACCCACACCCGACACAGAAAAAGCCGGTCTGCCTTGGTCCCACTTGCTCTACGAAGTCACCAAAGTTCTGTCGCCCTCGCAAGAAAGAGCAACTTCGGGGAAACGGTTTCCCCTGCGGCGTCTCCCCTGCAGCCAGCCGTTGCCTCGTCAAGGCATTCGAGTGGCAGACAGCGTCCGACCACCTCCGCCGTGTTTGGGCATTGGGCAAAGTTCTTCAGAAAGTCGATCCCCCACACAGTCTGCCGTCAACCGTATCACGAGGAAGTGCGAGGACGGGCGCACTTTTGGGAGGAAAATAACGGGATTGCAAATGAAGCAAGCTCGTGAAATGGAAAGCAGATCGTCAGGGTTGGGTTGTTTCACCTCTGAGCGGTACTTTTTTGCATATCATGGGCTAAATGGCCAAGTCACAAGTACCCCGAAAGCTCAGAGAAGGTTGGGGGAGGGTTGGGTTGTTTTACCTCTGAGCGGCACTTTTTTGTACACCATGGGCTAAATGGCAAGGTCACATGGACCCCGAAGGCTCAGAGAAGGTTGGGGGAGGGGACCCACTGGAACAACTGTTGGGAGACAGATGGTAGCCTCCCGTCAAGGCCATCCAGCGTGTTCTTTAACGTGCACAGGGTATGGTCTCCCGCACACGGAGCCACGGCTTAATGTCCCATCCGACGGACGGCGGCCTTTCCAAGCCCATCGGTGTCCTCTACTTGACCGTGGGCAAGGCGGGGAATTTTGCGGAGATAAATCTCAACGCTGACCCAGCTGGGACTCGAACCTGGGAACTACAGATTACGAGCCTGGCGCACTACCGACTGAGCCACACCCGCCCCGATCGTCAGGGATTTGGGCGTCGATTTGCTTGAAGTGGATGAGCGGGAGTGACTCAGACGGTGGTGCTGCAAACTCTTGAACTATAGTTCCCAGGTTCGAGTCCCACTGGGACTGCATTGAGGTCCCTGTCCTCAGTCAGAAGGGGACACCGATGGGTTTGTATAGGCCGTCGGGAGAGGATGGATTTCGTTTGTTTTACCTCTGAGTGGGCTAAATCACCAGGTCACAAAGACCCCGAAGGTTCAGAGATGGTTAGGGGACCCATCGGAAAACAGATGTTAGGAGACAGATGGTAGCCTCCCGTCAAGGCTATCCAGCGTGTTCTTTAACGTGCACAGGGTATGGTTCTCCCGCATACGGGACGCCGGCTTAACGTCCCATCCGACGGAAGGCGGCCATTCCAAGCCCATCGGTGTCCTCTACTGACCGTGGGCAGAGAGGCTAATTTTTCGGAGATAAATCTTAACGCTGCCCAGCTGGGACTCGAATCTAGTAACTGCAGATTTCGAGCCTGAGGCGCTACCAACTGAGCCACCCCCGGGGGATGGGACTTTAAGCCTTGACTCCGTATACGGGAGATCTATACCCAGTGCAAGTTTAAAAAACACGGTGGATGACCTTGACGGGAAGCTACCATCTCTCTGCTAACCTTGGAGTCCTTGTGACGCCAAGGGCTCAGAAACGCTCGCCCATCTTATGGGTTCCGTGTGCGGGAGGGCCATACTTTGTGCACGTTAAAGAACACACTGGATGACTTTGACGGGAAGCTACCATCTGTCTGCTAACCTTGGAGTCCTTGTGACGCCAAGGGCTCAGAAACGCTCGCCCATCTTATGGCTTCCGTGTGCGGGAGGGCCATACCTTGTGCACGTTAAATAACACACTGGATGACTTTGACGGGAAGCTACCATCTGTCTCCTAACAGCTGTCAAGTGTGTCTCCTCCCCCAATCTTCTCTGAGCCCTCGGGGTCCTTGTGACCTGGCCATTTTGCCCATTGTGTGCAAAAAAGTGCCGCTCAGAGGTAAAACAACCCAACCTATCCCGGGCGCGGGAGAGACATACCCTGTGCACGTTAAAAACACGCTGGATGGCCTTGACGGGAAGCTACCATCTGTCTCCCAACAGCTATCATGTTAAAGAACACGCTGGATGGCCTTGACGGGAGGCTACCATCTTTCTTCCAACAGCTGTTCCAGTGGGTCCCCTCCCCCAACCTTCTCTGAACCTTTAGGGTCCATATGACCTGGCCATTTAGCCCATGGTGTGCAAAAAAGTGCCGCTCAGAGGTAAACCCAACCCAAACCTAACTCAACAGCTATTCCAGTGGGTCCTCTCCCCCAACCTTCTCTGAGGCTTCGGGGTCCTTGTGACCCTGAATGGCAACATTTAGCTCATTGTGTGCAAGAAAAAGTGCCGCGCAGAGGTAAAACAACCCAACTCATCCAGCGCGTGTTCTTTAACGTGCAGAGGGTATGGCTTTCCCGCACACGGGCCATGGCGTAACGTCCCATCCGACGGACGGTGGCCTTTCTGAGCCCATCGGTATTCCCTACTGACTGACGGCAGGGCATTTAACAAAGAAAAATCTCTAAGTTGGGACTCGAACCTGGGAACTGAAGATTACGACTGTGGCGCGCTACCCACTGAGCCACCGCCGACTAGATGGAAGGCTACCATCTATCTCCTAACAGCCATTCAGTGGACCTTCCCCCAGCCTTCTCTGAGCCCTTGGGGTCCTTGAGACTTGGCCATTTAGCCCATTGTGTGCCGAAAAGTACCTCTCAGAAGTAAAGCAATCCTGCTAACTAGCCTTCCTTAGCAAACAGTTGCTTGAAGACGAATGCTTTTTAAAGCAATTTGTAATAGCTTGCAAAAATAAATTTTTTGTGTTACCATTTGAACTTGAATCTCATAAACGATCATCTAAGTCTCCGTGGATTCCATTTCAAGAAGGGCGGGGGTGGCTCAGTCGGTAGCGCGCCAGGCTCGTAATCTGTAGTTCCTAGGTTCGAGTCCCAGCTGGGTCAGCGTTGAGATTTATCTCCGCAAAATTCCCCCCCCCCCTGCCCACGGTCAGTAGGGGACACCGATGGACTTGGAAAGGCCGCCGTCGGTCGGATGGGACGTTAAGCCGTGGCCCCGTGTGCGGGAGAGCCATACCCTGTGCACGTTAAAGAACACGCTGGATGGCCTTGACGGGAGGCTACCAACAGCTATTCCAGTGGGTCCCCTCCCCCAACCTTCTCTGAGCCTTCGGGGTCCATGTGACCTGGCCATTTAGCCCATTGTGTGCAAAAAAGTGCCGCTCAGAGGTAAAACAACCCAACGTTAAAGAACACGCTGGATGGCCTTGACGGGAGGCTACCATCTGTCTCCCAACAGCTGTTCCAGTGGGTCCCCTCCCCCAACCTTCTCTGAGCCTTCGGGGTCCATGTGACCTGGCCATTTAGCCCATTGTGTGCAAAAAAGTGCCGCTCAGAGGTAAAACAACCCAACGTTAAAGAACACGCTGGATGGCCTTGACGGGAGGCTACCATCTGTCTCCCAACAGCTGTTCCAGTGGGTCCCCTCCCCCAACCTTCTCTGAGCCTTTGGGGTCCATGTGACCTGGCCATTTAGCCCATTGTGTGCAAAAAAGTGCCGCTCAGAGGTAAAACAACCCAACCCATTTCAAGAACTGTTCATCTGAATTTATGTTTCCAAAAGCAGATGAAATTACTTGATAAAATCTCCCGAAATGCCTCATACGAAATCAGGTTTCTGCACAGAAATCAAATTGTTAGTTGTTTTTTTCGGGGAAAACTGATGCAACTTAAAAGAAGAACTCTTTAGATTGTTGTTGTTTTTTTTAAATTTATGTTTATACTTCGTGATGCCAACTGTGTTTCAAGGTCTGGCTACTTTTCTGTAAACAACAGTCACGGTTGTTTTAACTTTGGAGGGAAAAAAATTCCAAGATCTGTTTTACGCACATTGTTATCTTTCTGTGGAAAATTCGTTAAGTAAAAAACGGAACAATGAGTAGACTTTAGTTAAGGAGGAAAACTTGTAGGCGAACTGAGATTCGGATTTAATTTGCAATTCATTGATGCTGTGAATTATTTGTAGCTAAAGAGGATTCCAACATAAATCTTTTATGGGTTGGGTAGTTTTACCTCTGAACGCGCTTTTTGCGCACAATGGGCTAAATGGCCAGGTCACAAGGACCCGGAAGTCTCACGAAGGGTACCCACTGGACAGCTGTTGGGAGACAGATGGTAGCATCACGTCAAGGTCATCCAGCGTGTTCTTTAACGTGCACAGGGTATGGCTCTCCCGCACACGGGGCCACGGCTTAACGCCCCATCCGATGGACGGCGGCCTTTGCAAGCCCATCGGTGTCCCCTACTGACCGTGGGCAGGGCGGGGAATTTTGCGGAGATAAATCTCAACGCTGACCCAGCTGGGACTCGAACCTGGGAACTACAGATTACGAGCCTGGCGCGCTACCGACTGAGCCACCGCCGCCCCTAAACTTGTAGGCGAACTGAGATTCGGATTAAATTTGCAATTCATTGATGCTGTGAATTATTTGTAGCTAAAGAGGATTCCAACATAAATCTTTTATGGGTTGGGTAGTTTTACCTCTGAACGCGCTTTTTGCGCACAATGGGCTAAATGGCCAGGTCACAAGGACCCGGAAGTCTCAGGAAGGGTACCCACTGGACAGCTGTTGGGAGACAGTTGGTAGCATCACGTCAAGGCCATCCAGCGTGTTCTTTAACGTGGGCACTGTATGGTTTACTTGCACTTTCGTGTCACGTGACACGAAGGTTGCCAGATCACTGATTTCTAAAAAAAACGTTGCCAGATATTTTTTCTGAATTCTCTAGGGTTGGGTTGTTTTACCTCTGAGCGGCACTTTTTTGCACACCATGGGCTAAATGGCCAGGTTACATGGACCCCGAAGGCTCAGAGAAGATTGGGGGAGGGGACTCACTGGATCAGCTGTTGGGAGACAGATGGTAGCCTCCCGTCAAGGCCATCCAGCGTGTTCTTTAACGTGCACAGGGTATGGCTCTCCCGCACACGGGGCCACGGCTTAACGTCCGATCCGACGGACGGCGGCCTTTCCAAGCCCATCGCTGTCCCCTACTGACCGTGGGCAGGGTGCGGAATTTTGCGGAAATAAATCTCAACGCTGACCCAGCTGGGACTCGAACCTGGGAACTACAGATTACGAGCCTGGCGCGCTACCGACTGAGCCACCCCCGCCCCACTCTGAATTCTCTAATCAACCATAGTGTTCGGATATTTTTTAATATGTATAATGCGTATGAATATATAATGCAATGAATATGGAGCGTGTGCAGTTACCGTTCACAGCAAACTGGAGCGGTTGCGGTTAATGTTCACAGCACATTGGAACGTGTGAGCTCACAAAGACCTGGATCGTGTGGGCTCACTCACGGAAATATTGAGCGTGTGCAGTTACCGTTCACAGCAAACTGGAGCAGTTGCGGTTAATGTTCACAGCACATTGGATCGTGTGAGCTCACAAAGACCTGGATCGTGTGGGCTCACTCACGGAAATATTGAGCGTGTGCAGTTACTGTTCACAGCAAACTGGAGCGGTTGCGGTTAATGTTCACAGCACATTGGATCGTGTGAGCTCACAAAGACCTGGATCGTGTGGGCTCACTCACGGAAATATTGAGCGTGTGCAGTTACTGTTCACAGCAAACTGGAGCGGTTGCGGTTAATATTCACAGCACATTGGATCGTGTGAGCTCACAAAGACCTGGATCGTGTGGGCTCACTCACGGAAATATTGAGCGTGTGCAGCAACTGGTGTGCCCGTGGTGTGCAAAAAAGTGCCGCTCAGAGGTAAAACAACCCAACCCAACTCACAGAGAGGGATTCGCAACTTAGAAATATGGGTTGTTTTATATCTGAGGGGTAGTTTTTTTGCACACCATTGGATAAACGGCCAGGCCACAAGGACCCCGAAGGCTCAGAGAAGGTTGGGGGAGGGGACCCATTAGAACAGCTGTTGGGAGACAGATGGTAGCCTCCCGTCAAGACCATTCAGCGTGTTCTTTAATGGGCACAGGGTATGGCTCTCTCGCACACGAGACCACGGCTTAACGTCCCATCTGATGGACGGCGTCCTGTTCCAAGCCCGTCGGTGTCCCCTACTGACAGTGGGGGACACCGACGGGCTACAGTGGACAGACCCTACTATATTCCCCTACTGACAATGGACAGGACGGGGAATTTTTGCGCAGATAAATCTCAACGTTGACGCAGCTGGGACTCGAACATGAGAACTACAGATTACGAGCCTGGCGCGCTACCGACTGAGCATCCCTGCCCATCTCTAAAATATGCATTTATTGGAAAAATATGACTGATAATAAAGATCATAATCAAATCTAAATCCTGATGTTCAACAATGTTCGTTCAATATTGAAAGAGTTTTGGAATTTGTCTCGATTTATAAAAATCAATCGAAATTGCTTAATATTGAAATAATCAACTTTCAAAATGTATATTTATTTTATTAAATAATTTGAAAAAACAATATTTATTATTTAAGGTTTATTTTCTGAGGAAAATTCTTATGGCGCATTACTGCTGTCTAATATTTCGACTTCCATAACTGTTTAAATACTGAATGAATATTGCTTCAAAATCGAGATTTAAATAGGTTTGATTATGATCTCTAATTTATCTTCAGTCACATTTTTCCACTAAATGCGTATGTTAGAAGTTATAGAGCTTTTAACTTAGTTCCCCATTCACATAACAAGGGAATTTTCTTATATTTTGGTGGGGCGGTGGTGGCTCAGTCGGTAGCGCGTCAGGCTCGTAATCTGTAGTTCGCAGGTTCGAGTTCCAGCTGGGGCAGTGTTGAGATTTATCTCCGCAAAATTCCCCGCCCTGTCCACGGTCAGTAGGGGACACCGATGGGCTTGGTAAAGGCCGCCGTCCGTCGGATGGGACGTTAAACCGTGGCCCGTGTGCCGGAGAGCCATACCCTGTGCACGTTAAAGAACACGCTGGATGGCCTTGACGGGAGGCTACCATCTGTCTCCCAACAGCTGTTCCAGTGGGTCCCCTCCCCCAACCTTCTCTGAGCCTTCGGGGTCCATGTGACCTGGCCATTTAGCCCATGGTGTGCAAAGAAGTGCCGCTCAGAGGTAAAACAACCCAACCCACCGACCACAGTCGCTATCAAAAATAGGCTACAGCTTAATTTGCTGCAGCTACTTTTAAAAACTGCTTTAGTCGTTATTCTGTTAAAATATGCAATTATGCGAGCTCCATTTCCCATCATTGGAAAGTTCTGCATCATTGGCCGCTTAAGATTCTGTATACTCGTACCCAAGTGGTTAGCGTGCTCGGCTACTGATCTAAGGGACCTGGGTTCGTTTTTTCTGCTGATTTCTCGCATCCTTGCAGATCTTCTACTATGGCATATAAACTGACAGGCTCCTATCAGATCTTTGTGGCAAGCAGCTGCTTGAGGGGGTATTTATTTATATTTATTATCCCCTTAAGCATTTTGAAGGACTTCTAAGCATTATCCATGTCTGACGATGCCTACAAGTCCTTCAAATGCAATTAAATTTAAATCTTCATCCAGATGTTATCTGATGAATGTGGGAACGGCCACACGATATGGTTTGAGAGCTTTATGGACTTCTATCCGAAGTTTGTGGCGTTCCCAAGCATAACCATGACAAACAGAGGTGTTAGGTTCACAGGAAACTTGGCACTTTTGATTTTAGCATTCAAATGGCTTTATGGGTGGCTATCGAAAATTAAGCTACGATATCCAATTCTTTTCCTGCAAGTGTAATGGAAGAACATCAAACTGGATAATAAAAAATATTTTTGCATAATCGATTGTGCAACGCACTTCACCCATCACTCCCAGAATGCATTTCAGCTCTTGTAAGGGGATTTTAACAATGGACGATTCGTGACATTTTTTCGGTGTAAACATTAGAAATGCGCAAACGTGAATCGGGACTTGCATACACAGAAGAGAATGGGTTCAGCAAACATCAGTCGAGGTCTTAAGCAATTGCTGTTCCTTAAGAAGAGAGAATTTCGTGTCGCCATTTCAAATTGGGAAGATTAAAGGAGCTGTTTTCTGTCGGCGATCACGAAAATCTATGAAATCACGACTGAAGAGATGAAAGTAAGGATGTGAAGATAATTTCTTTGTCAGCTGACATCATTCGATGACATACCTCTGACCCAATAGCGAAGTTCAAAGTCAGTAGCACAATTGTCGAATAGAATTCTTTTATTATAAAATCTCTGGCGAAATCAGAGAAAAGTTTATCCATGGTTAAAGTGACTATAACTTATCGGTTTGAAACCACTCGTTCAGCTGAACAGGTGACAGCAATTGGCTCAGTCGGTAGCGCACTAGGCTCGTAATCTGGATTTCCCAGTTCCAGTTCCACCTGAGCCAGCATTGAGATTTATCTCCGATAAATCCACATCCTGCTTTCGGTCAGTAGGGGACAGCGATGGGCTTGGAAAGGTCGTCGTCCGTCGGATGGGACGTTAAGCCGTAGTCCCATGCATGGGAGAGCCATGCCTTGTGCAGTTTAAAGAACACACTGGATGGCCTTGACGGGAGAGTTCCATCTGTCTCCTGACAGATGTCCATTGGGTCCCCTTCTACAACCTTCTCTGAACCCTTGGGGGTTCTTGTAACCTGCTATTTAGCTGTTGTGTGCAAAAAAGTGCAGCTCAGAGCTAAGACAATCGAATCCCCCCCCCCCCCTCCAAGGGCAAAGCTGGATGTTAGAGGAGAAACTTGTGATGACAGGCATAGAATGGACGGGAACTTGAAATCGCACATTACCAGGTGGTCCATAATATAATAATAACGTGTTAACTAGACTTTGAATACAAATTGAAAGGAAACTAACAGACATAAAATCAGCACTAATAACTCCGAGCAATAGCCTGTAATAAATGGAAAAAGAGAGTCAGGTCATCAAAAAGAGAGTCAGGTCATCGACCGTATCTCTTTTTTCTTGTCGTGTGTACTGTAAATTCGTCGTGTGTACTTGTCGTGTGTACTTGTCGTGTGTACATTCGTGTGTACTGTAATTCGTTCTTGTCGTGTGTACTGTAAATGCATCACTCATCAATGCATTTAATAATTCTTCAGAAGTTGCACGCAAGTATGCCAGGATATATGAAGTTACTGAGAAAAATGAATTTAGTCGAAAGTTCCAAATGTAATGCACAACTTATGAGCAATATTGACGATTGAGCAATACCGCCGTCCGTCGGATGGGACCTAAACCGTGGCCCCGTGTGCAGGAGAGCCATACCCTGTGGTTCTACAGGTAATGGCTTGAGTTAAAGAACACACTGGATGGCCTTGAGAGAAGGATTCTTTTTCCTAACTGCTTTCCAGTGGGTTTATTCCCCCCACAACTTTCTCTGAACTGTAGGGGTCCTTGTGACCTGGATATTTAGTCCGTTGGGAGCAAAAAAAGTGTCGCTCAGAAGTAAAACAACTCAAATATCTACTGATGTAGGCGTTGTTAATTCCTTATTAATATTAAAACAGCTGGAAGATTAAATCAATTGAATCTTTTTTGTCAGGACATTAAGTTTTACAATTAGTCAATCGTTGATTCTTGTTTGAAAGCAAAAAACAAATTGCTCGAGTTTTTTTTTTTTCTTTTGTAAATAGATCAGACAAAGGTAGCTTGAATGAAACACTATTCACGTTGAAAGAACTGTTTCGAAAATCAAGTTCAAAACGCTGAAATAGCTTCTGAAAAAGTTATTCCTTTGTTTTATCTCCTAGAAGCACTTTTGTGAACACATCGGGCTAAATGGCCAGGTCATAAGGACCCCAAGAAATGATAGAAGTTGGGGAAGGGGACCCATTGGACAGCTGTTAGGAGACAGATGGTAGCCTCTCGCCAAGGCCATCCAGTGTGTTCTTTAATGTGCACAAGGTTGTATATTGTATTACCTCTAAGCGGCACTTTTTTTAAACAAAGGGCTACATGCCACGTCACAATGACCCCAAGGGTTCAGAGAAAGTTATGGAAGGGGATCGGCTGGGCAACTGTTAGAAGCCAGGTGGTATAATCCCGTCAAAAGCATTTGGTATGACTGTGCTGCACACGAAGCCACGGTTTAACGTCCCATCCGACGGAGGGCAGCCTTTCTAAGCACAATGTTATCAAGTTTCTTATCCTCATCCTCAAGCAGCGATGGGCTACGGAGGTCCATCCAGACCGTGCAGTTTAATTCTCCAAGCAAGTCTGTCCTGAGCTACATCTGCTGCATCCGGCCACTGCACATCAATTCTAACAAGGTCCTGTTTGACATTGTCTGCCCACCGCATCCTAGGTCTCCCCCTCCTTCTGAGGCCTCTAGGCACACTGTTCATAACCCTATTCGCTAATCTATAATTATCCATACGGGCAACATGGCCAAACCAATGGAGTCTCTCTCTGCACAATATGCTGCTTAAAGGAGGTTGCAGACTCCTTTGCCTAACCTCATCATTAGTTACAAAGTTAAACCACCTAATACCCAAGGTACTGCGTAAGCATCTACCAAGTTTCTTACCAAGGGATAAATCGAAAGCAGGCAAATTTGGGAATCGAACCCGGGGAATGCAGTTGCGGATTCTGGTTCAATACCAACTGATCCTATACCTGCTTCACCTAATGTAATTCACCTAATGTAATTCCCTAATGCTTCACCTAATGACAATGATATTAAAAAATTTGATGAAACTGTTCTGCAAAATGAGAAAGATTGCGGTGAAATTCATCCTTTTTATTAAAATATATTCATGTTTCAGTTCAAAATAGATTTGGGTATTTTATATCAGCCGTCCCGTGGCCGAGTGTTTAGCGCGCTTGGCTACTGCCCTAAGGGACCTCGGTTCGAGTCCCGGTAAAGCATGGATGTATGTGTCGTTTTTCTGCTGAGGTCCTGCCATCCTCTCAGACCTTCTACTATGGCGTATAAACTGGCAGGCTCATGTCAGACTTCTGTGGCAAGCAGCTGCTTGAGGGGGTATTCATTTATTATTTTATACCATATTTCTTCGAGTCTAAGACGCACTTTTTTCCCCATATAAACGTCTCTAAGAACGGGATGCGTCTTAGAATCGATGGCGTCTTAGAATCGAAGAAATACGGTATATACCGAATCATAGTTTATGTCGTCATATATTAACTGATTAGTGTGACAGTGATTCTGTGCACGTTAAAGAACACACTGGATGGCCTTGAAATAAGGTTACCAACTGTCTCCTAACTAGCTGTGGGCCTCCTTCACCCAACAGTCTCTTAGACCTTGGGGTCCTTGTGACCTGAAAATTTAGCCCATTGTGTTCAGGAGAGCCATATCCTGTAAATGTTAAAGAACACGTTGGATACCCTTAGCAGGAGGCTACCTTCTGTCTCCTGTCCAGTGGGTCTCCTTCACCTAACGTTGTCTTAGTCCTTGGGGTCCTGATGACCTGACAATTTAGCCCATTGTTTTCATAAGCGTCATATCTCGTACATGTTAAAGAATACGCTGGATACCCTTGAAAAGGGGGCGGGGGTGGCTCAGTCGGTAGCGCGCCAGGCTCGTAATCTGTAGTTCCCAGGTTCGAGTCCCAGCTGGGTCAGTGTTGAGATTTATCTCCGCAAAACTCACCGCCCTGTCCACGGTCAGTAGGGGACACCGATGGGCTTGAAAAGACCACCGTCCGTCGGATGGGACGTTAAGCCGTGCCCCGTGTGCGGGAGAGCCATACCCTGTGCACGTTAAAGAACTCGCTGGATGGCCTTGACGGGAGGCTACCATCTGTCTCCCAACAGCTATTCCAGTGGGTCCCCTCCCCCAACCTTCTCTGAGCCTTCGGGGTCCATGGGCTAAATGACCTGGCCATTTAGCCCATGGTGAGCAAAAAAGTGCCGCTCAGAGGTAAAACAACCCAACCCTTAAAAAGAGATTTCCATCTGTCTCCTGTCCAGTGGGTCTCCTTCACCCAACATCGTCTTACTCTTGGGGTCCTTGTGACCTGACAATTTAGCCCATTGTGTGCAAAAAAAGCTCCAATCAGAGGTAAAACAACACAACCCACTACAAAAAGAATTTTTCATTTATCTCCATAAACAAAAAAGTTGGATACCTACAGAGTGTAAAAACAACGAAATCTGGACAATTCCTCCTCTTTGATAAAAAAAACCCCCAGCATTCCGTCTAACGCAAATTTTTTTGTGCAACACGCGTGGTAAAATATTCGGCATTTCAAAAACACAAACTGAATTACGATATTTCTTTTCGCCTTGAGATAAAGTCTGCAATAAAAGATCAACTTCCAGTTTTAAGCAGTCATAATTTCTGCGTCTTCATGCATAGAAATTGACGCTTTGCAACGCTTCGAAAGAAGCGCTCTGCGTATCAGACTCCTAAAGCTCGCTTCTTAATCAGAATCCTAAAGCTCGCTTCTTAATCAGAATCCTAAAGCTCGCTTCTTAATCAGAATCCTAAAGCTCGCTTCTTAATCAGAACCTAATGTTCTTAATCAGAACCTAATGTTTCAGGACCCTAATGTTCGCTTCTTAATAAGAATCCTAAAGCTCGCTTCTTAATCAGAACCCTAAAGCTCGCTTCTTAATCAGAATCCTAAAGCTCGCTTCTTAATCAGGACCCTAATGCTCGCTTCTTAATCAGGACCCTAATGCTCGCTAATTAATCAGAATCCTAATGCTCGCTTCTTAATCAGAATCCTAATGCTCGCTTCTTAATCAGAATCATAAAGCTCGCTTCTTAATCAGAATCCTAAAGCTCGCTTCTTAATCAGGACCCTAATGCTCGCTTCTTAATAAGAATCCTAAAGCTCGCTTCTTAATCAGAATCCTAATGCTCGCTTCTTAATCAGAACCCTAAAGCTCGCTTCTTAATCAGAATCCTAAAGCTCGCTTCTTAATCAGAATCCTAAAGCTCGCTTCTTAATCAGGACCCTAATGCTCGCTTCTTAATAAGAATCCTAAAGCTCGCTTCTTAATCAGAACCCTAAAGCTCGCTTCTTAATCAGAATCCAAAAGCTCGCTTCTTAATCAGAATCCTAAAGCTCGCTTCTTAATCAGAATCCTAAAGCTCGCTTCTTAATCAGGACCCTAATGCTCGCTTCTTAATCAGGACCCTAATGCTCGCTTCTTAATCAGAATCCTAATGCTCGCTTCTTAATCAGAATCCTAATGCTCGCTTCTTAATCAGAATTCTAAAGCTCTCTTCTTAATCAGAATTCTAAAGCTCGCTTCGTAATCAGAATCGTAAAGCTCGCTTCTTAATCAGAATCCTAAAGCTCGCTTCTTAATCAGAATCCTAAAGCTCGTTTTTCAATCAGAATCCTAAAGCTCGTTTTTTAATCAGAATCCTAAAGCTCGCTTCTTAATCAGAATCCTAAAGCTCGCTTCTTAATCAGAATCCTAAAGCTCGCTTCTTAATAACAATCCTAAAACTCGCTTCTTAATCAGAATTCTAAAGCTCGCTTCTTAATCAGAATCCTAAAGCTAGCTTCTTAATCAGAATCCTAAAGCTCGGTTCTTAATCAGAATCCTAAAGCTCGCTTCTTAATCAGAATCCTAAAGCTCGCTTCTTAATCAGGACCCTAATGCTCGCTTCTTAATCAGAATCCTAAAGCTCGCTTCTTAATCAGAATCCTAAAGCTCGTTTTTTAATCAGAATCCTAAAGCTCGTTTTTTAATCAGAATCCTAAAGCTCGCTTCTTAATCAGAATCCTAAAGCTCGCTTCTTAATCAGGACCCTAAAGCTCGCTTCTTAATCAGAATCCTAAAGCTCGTTTTTTAATCAGAATCCTAAAGCTCGCTTCTTAATCAGAATCCTAAAGCTCGCTTCTTAATCAGAATCCTAAAGCTCGTTTTTTAATCAGAATCCTAAAACTCGTTTCTTAATCAGAATTCTAAAGCTCGCTTCTTAATCAGAATCCAAAAGCTCGCTTCTTAATCAGAATCCTAAAGCTCGCTTCTTAATCAGAATCCTAAAGCTCGCTTCTTAATCAGGACCCTAATGCTCGCTTCTTAATTAGAATCCTAATGCTCGCTTCTTAATCAGAATTCTAAAGCTCGCTTCTTAATCAGAATTCTAAAGTTCGCTTCTTAGCCAGAATCCTAAAGCTCGCTTCTTAATCAGAATCCTAAAGCTCGCTTCTTAATCAGAATCCTAAAGCTCGTTTTTTAATCAGAATCCTAAAACTCGCTTCTTAATCAGAATCCTAAAGCTCGCTTCTTAATCAGGACCCTAATTCTCGCTTCTTAATCAGAATCCTAATGCTCGCTTCTTAATGAGAATTCTAAAGCTCGCTTCTTAATCAGAATTCTAAAGCTCGCTTCTTAGCCAGAATCCTAAAGCTCGCTTCTTAATCAGAATCCTAAAGCTCGCTTCTTAATCAGAATCCTAAAGCTCGTTTTTTAATCAGAATCCTAAAACTCGCTTCTTAATCAGAATTCTAAAGCTCGCTTCTTAATCAGAATCCTAAAGCTCGCTTCTTAATCAGAATCCTAAAGCTCGTTTTTTAATCAGAATCCTAAAACTCGCTTCTTAATCAGAATTCTAAAGCTCGCTTCTTAATCAGAATCCTAAAGCTCGTTTTTAATCAGAATCCTAAAGCTCGTTTTTTAATCAGAATCCTAAAGCTCGCTTCTTAATCAGAATCCTAAAGCTCGCTTCTTAATCAGAATCTAAAGCTCGTTTTTTAATCAGAATCCTAAAGCTCGCTTCTTAATCAGAGACACGTGAGACAAGCGACTTTAGGAAAGCCATAAATCCAATAATCAATTCGGAATTGTTCTAGGCGTACAGTCGCTCAAAAAAGTATCCAAACGCTACGGTTGATTACAGAATTCAGAAAAAATATCTGGCAACGATTTTTTTTAGAAATTAGTGATCTGGCAACGTCACGATTTATCATTTGATTGCGTTCGTGCCATCGCACCGAGTTATGGGAGAAAAATCATCAATTCCGAGTCTTTAGGACAACGAAATTTCGTGCCCCAACACGTGTTTGCGATTCACCAGTGACAGGGAAATTTCTTCGGTGTCTTTACGAGAGATTCCCATTGTTCTGCATATCACGTAAATCACGGAGAGGAAAAGCCAGTACTGAAGCCTCATCAAGGAAAAAATCAACAGGTTTGTCTCGCATTTGCTGAATATTCAGTCGCGTTAAAATGGGCTAAACGGCCGGGAATTTTGTAGAGATAAATCTCAACGCTGACCCAGCTGGGACTCGAACTTGGGAACTACAGATTATGAGCTTGGGCGCTACCGACTGAGCCACCCCCGCCCCCTAACGGAAAGCTACCACCTGTCCCCTAAAACTGTCCAGTAGGTTCTCTTCCCCCAAACCTTCTCTGAGCTCTCTGGTTCCTTGTGACCTGGCCATTTAGTCCACTGTGTGCAAAAAAAAATATCACTGAGAGGTAAAACATCCTAACATAATTCTTTAACCATAGATAAATTTTAATTTATGATTTCTATTCGGAAATCCCTGATTTTTAAACAGCCAATTCCTCTGAGAAGAATTCTCCGGTGTAATGAAGCTGTGATGTGTGCTAGGCGACGCTTGGGCACTCTCCCTTCGCAAGTATTTGGCCCAAGTGACGTGTTTTGCAACGGCATTGTCAGAAACCCTTTACCCATTTTTCAGCTGGTTGACGCTGAGAGAGAAGAACAAAAGCGGGAAATATTCCGGGTTGGGATCGCTGAATGGACACTTAGCAGGAAGACTCGGCGACGAGGCTATTGCAACCTCGTGCGCGGTTGTCGATGCGGAGACCAGGCGAAAGCCCACGGTCGATGTCTGCTTTCATCAGAATCTGGTGAAATATCTGCTGGGAGACGAATGCGGGAATAGACGAAATGGAAAAAGGAAATTTTCAGAAGGACGTGGAGAAAAAGTCAGATGATTTTTATATTCGGTGAAATTATTGATTTTTTTTGCTGGATTAATCCATTTAGGATTTTGAGATCACAGTTTCAGATTTTTTTCCGATTTTTGAGTTTTAAAAAATTAAATCATGCTTTCTGAAATTAGTTTGGCGTTTTTTTTTTTAAATAATTCAGTTCTTTCGGTTTATAAAATCGTACTTTATTTTCAAGGAACTAAATTTCAAGAAGCTTTTTAATTTTTCGTTTGAGCTGTTGTAGTTAAGGTCAATAACTCATAAACTGCAGTTCCCAGGTTCGAATCCTAACTGTGTCAGGGTCGAGAATTATCTCCGCTAAACTCCATCGAGTCCTCTGCCAATTGAAGGGACATCGATGCGCTTGGAAAGGTCGCCGCCGTCCGTCGGATTGGACATTAAGCCGTCACTCGTATTCTGTAGAGACGTATACTGCGCATGTTAAATATGCTGAATGGCCTTAATGGGAGTTATGAAACGCATAATAAACATTTAAGAAATTTAATATCATCAGTTTTAGCATTAAGGGCATTTGAGAATTCAAAACGAGGCACATATTAATTACTTAAAAACAAGTCCGATTTTAGCTCGGGGTAAGAGGTCATGAACAATTAGTGCTGAAGTCGAGGAGGTCATGAACAATTATCACTGATGTGGAAAACCTTCGAGCACTTAAGTATTAATATGGGGCACTTCTGAACAATCGTCCTTTTTGTGGAAAACCTTCTCAACTACTAGTGTTGATGTGGAAAACCTTCTAAACAATTTTCGTTGACATGGAGGACCTTCTGAACACTTAATATTCATGTGCAGAACCTTATGAACAATTATTATTGATGTGGAAGACTTTATGAACACCTAGTATTGGTGTGGAAAACCTTCTGAAGAATTATGATTGATGTGAAAGACTTTCTGAATACTTAGTACTGATGTGGAGAAACTTCTGAACAATTTTCATTGACATGGAGGACCTTCTGAACACTTAATATTCATGTGCAGAACCTTATGAACAATTATTATTGATGTGGAAGACTTTCTGAACACCTAGTATTGGTGTGGAAAACCTTCTAAAGAATTATGATTGATGTGAAAGACTTTCTGAATACTTAGTACTGATGTGGAGAATCTTCTGAACAATTTTCATTGACATGGAGGACCTTCTGAACACTTAGTATTCATGTGCAGAACCTAATGAACAATTATTATTGATGTGGAAGACTTTCTGAACACCTAGTATTGGTGTGGAAAACCTTCTAAAGAATTATGATTGATGTGAAAGACTTTCTGAATACTTAGTACTGATGTGGAGAATCTTCTGAACAATTTTCATTGACATGGAGGACCTTCTGAACACTTAGTATTCATGTGCAGAACCTAATGAACACTTAGTATTGATGTGGAGAATCTTCTGAATAATCAGTATTGATGTGGAGAATCTTCTGAACAATTAGCAGTGATGTGGAAGACGTTCTCAATAATGGGAATATATGTGGAACCATTTCTGAACAATTACCATTAATGAGGAGGACGTCCTAAATAATTATTATTAGGATGGAAGAAGTTCTGATCAATTAGTATTAACTGTCAGTACTTTCTGAAAAATTTGTACTGCTATGAAGAATCTGCAGGAGAATTAGGTATGGTGACCTAACACATTTAATACTAAATAAATTCTCTTTATCAATGTTTTTATTTAAAAGAGTACAGCTCATTTAATTTGGCAGAAGCGTTTTCATTATGTGGTTGGTGGGTAAAATACGGGTAAAATAGGGGCGGGGGTGGCTCAGTCGGCAGCGCGCCAGGCTCGTAATCTGCACTACCCAGGTTCGAGTCACAGTTGGGTCAGCGTTGAGATCTTTCTCCGCAAAACTCCCCGCCCTGCCCACGGTCAGTAGGGGACCGTCCGTCGGATGGGACGTTAAGCCGTGGTTCCGTGTGCGGGAGAGTCATAAACTGTGCACGTTAAAGAATACACTAGATGGCCTTGACGGGAGGCTACCATCTGTCTCTTAACAGCTGTTCCAGTGGGTACCTTCCCCCAACCTTCTCTGAGCCTTCGGGGTCCTTGTGGCCTGGCCATTTAGCCCATGGTGTGCAAAAAAGTGCCGCTCAGAGGTAAAACAACCGAAAATATTTTTAGTCACTTCTAACGAAGTTTGTAATTTCATAAATAGAATAACAAATGGATTAAAAAATAAACTAATACACATTAGAAATTCATTTCTTAAACTTTAATCATTTTTATCATGCTGTAACTGGGGCGGGGGTGGCTCAGTCGGTAGCGCGCCAGGCTCGTAATCTGTACTTCCCAGGTTCGAGTCCCAGCTGGGTCAGCGTTGAGATTTATCTCCGCCAAATTCCCCGCCCTGCCCACGGTCAGTAGGGGACACCGATGGGCTTGGAAAGGCCGCCGTCCGTCGGATGGGACGTTAAGCCGTGGCCCCGTGTGCGGGAGAGCCATACCCTGTGCACGTTAAAGAACACGCTGGATGGCCTTGACGGGAGGCTACCATCTGTCTCCCAACAGCTGTTCCAGCGGGTCCCCTCCCCCAACCTTCTCTGAGCCTTCGGGGTCCATGTGACCTGGCCATTTAGCCCATGGTGTGCAAAAAAGTGCCGCTCAGAGGTAAAACAACCCAACCCAACCCATGCTGTAACTAAGGGGGGAGGGGCTTCCGGTTACATTCCAGCAGCTCCTAATAAATTGCGATATTATAAAGAGTATTATAAATGCACTAAACGCGAATTTCTAAGTGATTCGTTGCAATTTGTTCCAAAATTTGCTTTAGCTGTTAAAGCAATCTCCTTGAGAAGAATTGAAAACGAATTCTTCATGAATCAAAATTGGCCTTGAGTATGGAGATGTCACGCGATTTCATCGAGTAGCTTATGTATGTTTATTGTAAACTATAATAAACTATAATTATGTTTTATTATAAACCACAACTTCAAATGGACTTTAGGCAGAACAAAGACAGATGGCAGATGCAAATAACACAGCGCAGAATCTTATAAATGCTGGCGACATTGTTTATAGAAGCTGAATGCGCCCGGGTGGCTCAGTCGGTAGCGCTACAGGCTCGTAATCTGTAATTCCCAGGTTCGATTCCCACTTGTTCTAACGTTGAAATTTATCTGTACTAAATCTTCACCTTGCCCTTTTGTCAGAAAGGGGACACCGATGGGCTTGGGAAGTCCGTCGTCCATCGTACGATACGTTAAGCCTTGTGTCCGTGTGAGCGCTAGAGGTTCATGACAGGAGGCTACCATCTGTCTCCTAGCAGCTGTCCAGTGGGTTCTGTCCCTTCATCCTTTTCTGAGCCCTTGGGGACTTCCATTTAGCCCAGTGCAAAAAAGTGCTGCTCAGCGATAAAAGGAAACAAATAGTTGTTGATATACGTAATCTTTCGTCACATTTTTATTTGCACCAATTCTTAGTTACATATGGGGCGGGGGTGGCTCAGTCGGCAGCGCGCCAGGCTCGTAATCTGTAGTTCCCAGGTTCGAGTTCCAGCTTGGTCAGCGTTGAGATTTATCTCCGCAAAATTCCCCGCCCTGCCCACGGTCAATAGGGGACACCGATGGGCTTGGAAAGACCGTCGCCGTCGGATGGGACGTTAAGCCGTGGCCCCGTGTGCAGGAGAGCCATACCCTGTGCACGTTAAAGAACACGCTGGATGGCCTTGACGGGAGGCTACCATCTGTCTCCCAACAGCTGTTCCAGTGGGTCCCCTCCCCCAACCTTCTCTGAGCCTTCGGGGTCCATGTGACCTGGCCATTTAGCCCATGGTGTGCAAAAAAGTGCCGCTCAGAGGTAAAACAATCCACCCCAACTCTAACGGAGGTGGCTCAGTCGGTAGTGCGCCAGGCTCGTAATCTGTAGTTCCCAGGTTCGAGTCCCAGTTGGATCAGCGTTGAGATTTATCTCCGCAAAATTCTCCACCCTGCCAACGGTCAGTAGGGGACACCGATGGGCTTGGAAAGACAGTCGTCCATCGGATGGGACGTTAAGCCGTGGCCCCGTGTGCGGGAGAGCCATACCCTGTGCACGTTAAAGAACACGCTGGATGGCCTTGACGGGAGGCTACCATCTGTCTCCCAACAGCTGTTCCAGTGGGTCCCCTCCCCCAACCTTCTCTGAGCCTTCGGGGTCCATGTGACCTGGCCATTTAGCCCATGGTGTGCAAAAAAGTGCTGCTCAGAGGTAAAACAACCCAACTTAGTTACATAAAAAAGAAATATTAAATTCAAACTTGCTGATGTCTGGCTGGAGTTTAAACTTCTCGATTTTTTAAGAATGCGTGATAAATGATTAGATCCAATGAGATCATTCAACAGTGTTATTGACAAACCAGTTTTTTTTGGTTTAAAGTTCTTGTGCTAAACCTCGCTTCGGTGGAATTTAAATAGCAATTAATGCTCTCTATAAGTCCGGTTATTAAATCTGAAGAAATCAACGACATATCATTAATATTCGTTCCAGTTTTGCAAATCCTTGGTCTTGCTCGAGTGTTCCCGTAGCCTTCATTAAACAACGCCCAAGTCGACGGTCCCACAGGAATCACAAACAGCATTAATGTTGCTATCTGTTAGTTTTAAATTGATGTTAAAATCTATGGGATGAGATTCGGTAGACTTTAAGCAAAGTGATTAATATACTAGGGTATGCCTGAAATTAAGGTTCCGTATTTAATTTCAGCAGAGGGAAGGTAATTGCACTGAGTTGGGTTGTTTTACCTCTGAGCGGCACTTTTTTGCACACCATGGGCTAAATGGCCAGGTCACATGGACCCCGAAGGCTCAGAGAAGGTTGGGGGAGGGGACCCACTGGACAGCTGTTGGGAGACAGATGGTGGCCTCCCGTCAAGGCCATCCAGCGTGTTCTTTAACGTTGGGTTGTTTTACCTCTGAGCGGCACTTTTTTGCACACCATGGGCTAAACGGCCAGGTCACATGACCCCGAAGGCTCAGAGAAGGTTGGGGGAGGGGACCCACTGGAACAGCTGTTGGGAGACAGATGGTAGCCTCCCGTCAAGGCCATCCAGCGTGTTCTTTAACGTTGGGTTGTTTTACCTCTGAGCGGCACTTTTTTGCACACCATGTGCTAAATTGGCAGGTCACATGGACCCCGAAGGCTCAGAGAAGGTTGGGGGAGGGGACCCACTGGAACAGCTGTTGGGAGACAGATGGTAGCCTCCCGTCAAGGCCAACCAACGTGTTCTTTAAAGTACACAGGGTATGGCTCTCCCGCACACGGGGCCACGGCTTAACGTCCCATGCGACGGACGGAGGCCTTTCCAAGCCCATCGGTGTCCCCTACTGACCGTGAGCAGGGCGGGGAATTTTGCGGAGATAAATCTCAACGCTGACCAAGCTGGGACTCGAACCTGGGAACTACAGATTACGAGCCTGGCACGCTACCGACTGAGCCACCCCCGCCCCTAATTGCACTGAAGATAATATAAGAGAAATATTGCCATATATGCTTACGCAGTATCTTGGGCATTAGGTGGTTCAACTTTGTAAGTAATGATGAGGTTAGGCAGAGGAGTGTGCAACCTCCTTTAAACAGCATATTGTGCAGAGAGAGACCCCGCTGGTTTGGCCATGTTGCCCGTATGGATAATTATAGATTGGCGAATAGGGTTATGAACAGTGTGCCTAGAGGCCTCAGAAGGAGGGGGAGACCTAGGATGCGGTGGGCAGACAATGTCAAACAGGACCTTGTTAGAATTGGTGTGCAGTGGCCAGATGCAGCAAATTTAGCTCAGGACAGACTTGCTTGGAGAACTAAAATGCACGGTCTGGTTGGACCTCCGTAGCCCATGGCTGCTTGAGGATGATGATCTCTATTATTGTTTCACATAGTCGCCAGACTTGTTTATAAGACACTTATAATGGTCGATAGCACTTGCCAAATAGAAGACACCTCCTACTCCTCAAAACAGTTGGTAGCGGGCCACGTTCCAAATTTGCAGTTCCAAGGTTTGAGTCCCAGATGGGCCACATTCAGTTTTATCTCTGCAAAACTCTCCGTCCTGTCCTTGCAAAGGTTCTTGTCCGTGGGGGCGGGGGTGACTCAGTCGGTAGCGCGCCACGCTCTAATCTGCAGTTCCCAGCTGAGTCAGCGTTGAGATTTATCTCCGTAAAACTCCCCCGCCCTGCCCACGGTCAGTAGGGGGCACCTATGGGCTTGGAAAGGCCGTCCGTCCGTCGGATGGGACGTTAAGCCGTGACTCCGTGTGCGGGAGATCCCCCTCACACGGGGCCACGGCTTAACTTCCCATTCGACATACCCTGTGCACGTTAAAGAACACACCGGATAGCCTTGACGAGAGGATGAGGAGACAGATGGTAGCCTTACCATCTGTCTCCCAACAGCGTCCAATGGGTCCCCTCCCCCAACATTCTCTGAGTCTTCGGGGTCCTTGTGACCTGGCCATTTAGCCCATTGTGTGCAAAGAGAGCGCCGCTCAGAAATAAAACAACCAACGCTATCAGAGTTTAAATCTTGAAGAATATCAAACTGGCGAAATTTTATTTCACTTTACAAGAAGATTTCAATTTTAAAGGAAAAGAAGCACAAAACGATTAAATATAGGAAAAATATTTATATATTTTTTTACCGGTGGTAGTGTACAATGTTTGAGAAGTTTCAAAACGCCTTCGACCTTATTTATTTAGAAACATAAAATATTGTTACACGTAATTTTCAGAAATGATTTTAGGGGTGGCTCAGTCGGTAGCGCCCCAAGCTCGTAATCTTTAGTTCCCAGGTTCGAGTCCCAGCTGCGTCAGCGTTGAGATTTATCTCCGCAAAATTTCCCGTCCTGCTCACGGTCAGTAGGGGACACCGATGGGCTTGGAAAGGCCTCCGTCCGTCGGATGGGACGTTAAGCCGTGGCCCCGTGTGCGGGAGAGCCATACCCTGTGCACGTTAAAGAACACGCTGGATGGCCTTGACTGGAGGCTACCATCTGTCTCCCATCAGCTGTTCCAGTGGGTCCCCTAACCCCAACCTTCTCTGAGCCTTCGGGGTCCATGTGACCTGGCCATTTAGCCCATGGTGTGCAAAAAAGTGCCGCTCAGAGGTGAAACAACCCAACCCAGAAATGATTTTATGATATCGTGAGATCTGTTTTAGAAATATTAACTGACTTCTAAGAGTTTAGTAACAAACAACATTTTAATATGCATAGAAGTTTGTTCTCTGAATTTTCGAAACTGACTTTATGACAAAAAAACCTGCACTTTTCCACGAGAGTCTCTGTGATTTAAGAAAAAAAAAATGCTCAAAACTCTTAGAATATGGAAAAAGAGTCGATGAATTAGTAGTCTACGGAGATGTAGCTTTTCCCTGAAGGTTATGCGTCATCGAAAGCAACTGTGCAAGTTACTTATATGAAGAAATGTAAAGGACATTTCATCTAACAAGGAAATTCCAGTTCATTGAACTGGAATGAAGTGCAATGTAGAAGAAAATATCTGTAACAAATATGTGCTTGTTCCGATTGCTTGAAAATAAATTATTTCATACTAACTGTGGGTTGGGTTGGGTTGTTTTACCTCTGAGCGGCACTTTTTTGCACACCATGGGCTAAATGGCCAGGTCACATGGACCCCGAATGCTCAGAGAAGGTTGGGGGAGGGGACCCACTGGAACAGCTGTTGGGAGACACATGGTAGCCTCCCGTCAAGGCCATCCAGCGTGTTCTTTAACGTTGGGTTGTTTTTCCTCTGAGCGGCACTTTTTTGCACACCATGGGCTAAATGGCCAGGTCACATGGACCCCGAATGCTCAGAGAAGGTTGGGGGAGGGGACCCACTGGAACAGCTGTTGGGAGACAGATGGTAGCCTCCCGTCAAGGCCATCCAGCGTGTTCTTTAACGTGCACAGGGTATGGATCTCCCGCACACGGGGCCATGGCTTAACGTCCCTTCCGACGGACGGCGGCCTTTCCAAGCCCATCGGTGTCCCCTACTGACCGTGAGCAGGGCGGGGAATTTTTGCGGAGATAAATCTCAACGCTGACCCAGCTGGGACTCGAACCTGGGAACTACAGATTACGAGCCTGGCGATCTACCGACTGAGCCACCCCCGCCCCAGTACTAACTGTGGTAAGTTATTTATTACTTATTAACTGTGAAAGTTATACAGTAATGGGATAAGGTTGGAATTTTTAATCATTGTAGTTAATATTTTAATGTTACTTATTACACAGAAATTGCCTCAACTCATTGGGTCATTTGGTCACTAGCAAGAAAGGGAGTCTGCTATTCGCAGGTTCTAGCCCCACCTGGGCCTGCTTTCAAATGTATCTCCGTTAATCCTACACTGTGTTCGATAATGAAAAGACAGGTGGTATCGAAATAGCCGTCGTCTGTCGGAGAGGAACTTAAGCCGTGTCTCCGTGTTTTTTGTAAACGTTACTTGTAAACGTTAAAGAAAACGATGGATAGTTAAGGAAAACACTGAAAAATGAAAGAAATCGCTTGATAGTCTTAAAGAAAACGTTGGATAGTCATAAAGAAAACGTTTGACAGTCTTATAGAAAAGAAATCGTTTTATAAAAAGTTTGTCTCCTAAACAGCTGTCCAAGAGCTTCTATTCAAGTCTGAGCTTTTGGGTTCCTTGTGACCTGGCCATCCAGTCGTGTGACAGTTTAAACATATGTGAATTCCTAGCCCACAGTTAAGAGTACACATTGGCTTGCTTAAAGGTGGCCCATAAATGAAATGAATTACCCCTCAAGCAGCTGCTTGCCATAGAAACCTGACAGGGACTTGTCAATATGCCATTGAGAAGGTCTGTGAGGAAGAGGGCCTCAGCAGAAGAACAACCGAACAAAAGAAACATCCAAACCTTGTTATCGAGAGCTCGAACCCATTTACTCTAAATCCACAGACAAACCCACTAACCATGAATTGGGTTGTTTTACCTCTGAGCGGCACTTTTTTGCACACCATGGGCTAAAAAAATAATCACAAGGACCCCGAAGGCTGAGAGAAGGTTGGGGACACACTGGAACAGTTGTTGGGAGACAGATGGTAGCCTCCCGTCAAGGCCATCCAGTGTGTTCTTTAACGTGCACAGGGTATGGCTCTCCAGCACACGGGTCCACGGCTTAACGTCCCATCCGACGGACGGCGGCCTTTTCAAGCGCATCGGTATCCCCTACTGACTGTGGGCAGGGCGGGGAAATTTTCGGAGATAAATCTCAACGCTGACCCAGCTGGGACTCGAACCTGGGAACTGTAGATTAAGAGTCTGGCGCGCTACCGACTGAGCCATCCCCGCACTCACTAACCATGGCTTTTAAATATTCTCTCAAAGTGTCGATTCAGATTAAGTTATGGATTATATTTTGAATCGTAAGTTTAATACCCAAAAATTGTGCTACTATAAATATAAAGTGTTAATATGAAGCCGTTTCAGTTTTATACAATATACTGTTTTATTTAAGTAAACGTTATGTAAAAGAGCATCAACACAAAACTTCATATTTAGATTATCAGAGTATATGATTATAAATATTTCGCAATAAAAATATTATAAATTATATAACTTAAAGTAAACTTATTTTCACGATAAAAAATGCCGATTTTAAAGCTGACTCCCCGATTTAGCCATGTAAGGAAATAGAGACCCAACTTTAAAAGCAATTTGAAACAAAATGTTGAACACCAAAAAAAAACAATAAAAAACAAAACAAAACAAAAAAATCCTCCCTGTCTTCAGTCAATAGGGGGAACCCAGGAATATCGAACCTGGGAAAATGGCCAGGTCACATGGACCCCGAAGGCTCAGAGAAGGTTGGGGGAAGGCGACCCACTGGAACAGCTGTTAGGAGACAGATGTTAGCCTCCCGTCAAGGCCATCCAGCGTGTTCTTTAACGTGCACAGGGTATGGCTCTCCCGCACACGGGCCACGGCTTAACGTCCCATCCGACGGACGGCGGCCTTTTTAATCCCATCGGTGTCCCCTACTGACCGTGGGCAGGGTGGGGAAATTTTGCGGAGATAATCTCAAATCTGACCCAGCTGGGACTCGAACCTGGGAACTACAGATTACGAGCCTGGCGCGCTACCGACTGAGCCCCCCCCCCCCTCTTAGAGGTAAAACAACCCAACTGGAGGCACTTTACAGCTAAAAACGAGTTAAAAGGGTTCGAATTCATTCGGTAAAAAAGAAGCCTCTGAAAAGTATTGCATACCAGGAGCATTTGGTGCGTTCTTTTCTAAAGGAAACTAACTGTGTATGGATCCAGTTTATTGATCCGGATCTATAAGCCTTCAACCCATTTCCTGAGTAGGCCATGCCGAAGAAGTTTCACTCGCATCCAAATCTTTTCCCTCATTAGGTTGCGGCCACATCACAAGCGGTTTCAGCGGCTTTAGCGTTATAAGACATTCTCGCGGCTGAAAACCTCGATTAGAGTTGGGTTGTTTTACCTCTGAGCGGCACTTTTTTGCACACAATGGGCTAAATGACCAGGTCATAAGGACCCCGAAGCCTCAGAGAGGGTTGGGGGAGCGACCCATTGAACAGCTGTTGGGAAACAGATGGTAACCTCCCGTCAATCCATCAAACGTGTTCTTGAACGTGCACAAGGTATGGTTCTCCCGCACACAGACCACGGCTGAACATCGTATTGAACGGACGGCGACCTTTCCAAGCCCATCGGTGTCCCCTACTGACCGAGCGCTGGGAGATTTGCGGAGATAAATCTCAACGCTGTTCCAGGTGGGAATCGAACATGGAAACTGCATGTTACGAATCTGGTGCGATACCGACTGAGCAACTCTCGTCCCTACAAACTCAGTTGTTCGATTACAATTCAGTTTGTTGTGAGTTTGGGTTGTTTTACCCTTGAGCGGCACTTTTTTGCACACATTGGAGGAAATGACCAGGTCACAAGGACCCTTAAGGGCTCAGAAAAGATTTGGGGAAGGGGACTCACTGGAAAACTAAGAGATAGATAGAAATCTCCAGTCAAGGCCATCCAGCGTGTTTTAACGTGTGCAGCGCGGGTGGAGCCAGATGGTAGCGCGCCGGGCTCGTAATCTGCAGTTACCATGGTCATCAATAAGGCAATTTGAGTACCACCTGGGCCAACGATGAGATCTAATTCCGTGAAATTCCTACCCTGTCCTTGGTCAGAAAGGGGACATTAATGAACTTGGAAAGGTCGCCGTCCTTATGATTGGACATTAAGCCGTGGTTCCGTATGCAAGAGGAACATACCTTGTGCACTTTAACGAACACACTGGATGGCTTTGGCAGGAGGCTTCCATATGTCTTCTAACTGCTGGCCAATAGGTTCCCTCCCCCAACCTTCTCTAAGTCTTGGGGGTCCTTGTGACCTGGTCATATAGCCATTGTGTACATAAAAAGTGCCGCTCAAAGGTAAAATAGCCCAACTCTTTTGAAAACTGGGAGTGGGGGGTGGAGGATGGTTCAGTCGGTAACGCGCCATGCTTGAAATCTGCAGTTCCCAGGTTCGAGTCCCAGCTGAGTCAGCGTTGAGATTTATCTCCGCAAAATTCCTCGTGTTGTCCTCGATCAGTAGAGGACACCGATGGGCTTGGAAAGGCCACCGTCCTTTGGATGAGATGCTAAGCCGTGGGCCGTGTGCGGGAGAGCCATACTCTGTGCACGTTAAAGAACACACTGGATGGCATCGGTGGGAGGCTAACATCTGTCTACCAACAACTTTTCCAGTGGGTCCCCAACCTTCTCTGAGCCTTCGGGGTCCTTGTGACCTGGTCATTTAACCCAATGTGTGCAAAAAAAAAAGTGCCGCTCAGAAGTAAAACAACCTAACTCCTTTCAAACGAGCAATTTTCTGCAAAGGCACGCCAAAGAATCCTGTGTGCACTTTGCAGATTCTTCAGCTCGCATCGTGCAGAAAATCTTCTCATTTCCCTTGTTACCTCCTGAAACGGCTCTAAAGCAGCAGAAGGATGGGTTACTATGGCAACAACTGTCCAACTCCTCCTTGTCGTGGGGCGGGGGTGGCTCAGTCGGTAGCGTGCCAGGCTCGTAATATGTAGTTCCCAGGTTCGAGTCCCAGCTGGGTCAGCGTTGAGATTTATCTCCGTAAAATTCCCCGCCCTGCCCACGGTCAGTAGGGGACACCGATGGGCTTGGAAAGACCGCCGTTCGTCGGATGGGACGTTAAGCCGTGGCTCCGTGTGCAGGAGAATCATACCCTGTGCACGTTAAAGAACACACTGGATGGCTTTGACGGGAGGCTACCATCTGTCTCCCAACAGCTGTTCCAATGGGTCCGGTCCCTCAACCTTCTCTGAGCCTTCGGGGTCTATGTGACCTGGCCATTTAGCCCATGGTGTGCAAAAAAGTGCCGCTCAGAGGTAAAGCAACCCAACCCTCCTCAATACCTGCGAAAAAGATAAATTTATATGTTCATATGATTCGTTTCTGAACGTTTGCTCTGTCCGTTTCAAGGTTGATTTAGCAACGTGTTCCGAAGAGTGCTATTTTGCCTTATTGAACTACTACGGGGGAAAACTGGTCGTATTGAGGTTAGTAGGAGATATTTTGTCGTATTTTTCATTCGGTTCGTCCTACGTATGTTTGCCCACATAGATACAAATCAAAGACCTTTCTCTAAAGGACTTTAGCGCTCTCTTTCTGGCCACGTTGGTATAGAATGCAAATGCTTTCTTTACAAGTGGGTAGTATCGAAGTTGTTTTAATTATGCATTTAGTAACTATTCTAGGAAATCGTCGTTTCAGTGAAATGAATTTGATTTCTTTTCGTTCCAGAATGGGAATTTTTTGCATAAAGGCTTCTCCTTATGGGGCGGGGATGGCTCAGTCGGTAGCGCGCCAGGCTCGTAATCTGTAGTTCCCAGGTTCGAGTCCCAGCTGGGTCAGCGTTGAGATTTATCTCCGCAAAATTTCCCCGCCCTGCCCACGGTCAGTAGGGGACACCGATGGGCTTGAAAAGGCCGCCGTCCGTCGGATGGGACGTTAAGCCGTGGCCCCGTGTGCGGGTGAGCCATACCCTGTGCACGTTAAAGAACACGCTGGATGGCCTTCACGGGAGGCTACCATCTGTCTCCCAACACTGTTCCAGTGGGTCCCCTCCCCCAACCTTCTCTGAGCCTTCGGGGTCCTTGTGACCTGGCCATTTAGCCCATGGTGTGCAAAAAAGTGCCGCTCAGAGGTAAAACAATCCAAACTTCTCCTTATGACTCAGTCGGTAGCGCGCTAGTGTCATAATCTGTAGTTCCCAGGTTCGAATCCCGGAACTTGATTGTGCTTGCTTTGAGATTTATCTCAGCAGAGTCCCCACCGTGACTCCGGTCACACTGATGAGCTTGCAAAGGCCACCATCCGTCGGATGAGACGTAAACCAGCTCCGTGTGCAGAGCCCTGCGCAAGTTAAAGAGCACGCTGGATGGCCTTGACCAGACGCTACCAGCTGTCCAGTGGATTCCCTTCCCCAACCGTCTCTGATCCTTCAGGGTCCTTGTGACCTAGCCGTTTATACGTTTGTGCCGCTCAGAGGTAAAACAACCCAATTATGCACTTAAGAACACGCTGAATGACCTTGACGACAAGGCTTCTTTGTATTTCGTAACAGATGTGCAATTGGCCTCCTTCCTCAACCTTCTCTGAGCCCTTGAAGTCCTTGTGACCTATTTAGTCCATTGTGTGCAAAAAATTGATTGTACTGAAATTAGGTTGTTTAATAGTTTGAAGATTTGTTGAAGTTTCTAGAGTTCCACTGCTGGCCATTAAAAGTGCAACACCAGGGAAGACATTGTCTTGTTGGTAAATGGCACCCGAGAGCCCCTGAAGATAAGGTATGACCACAGGCTCCAACACCTCACTGATGCTTGGGTTGGGTCGGGTTGTTTTACCTCTGAGCGGCACTTTTTTGCACACCATGGGCTAAATGGCCAGGACACATGGACCCCGAAGGCTCAGAGAAGGTTGGGAGAGGGGACCCACTGGAACAGCTGTTGGGAGACAGATGGTAGCCTCCCGTCAAGGCCATTCAGTGTGTTCTTTAACGTGCACAGGGTATGGCTCTCCCGCACACGGGGCCACGGCTTAACGTCCCATCCGACGGACGGCGGCCTATTCCAAGCCCATCGGTGTCCCCTACTGACCGTGGGCAGGGCGGGGAATTTTGTGGAGATAAATCTCAACGCTGACCCAGCTGGGACTCGAACCTGGGAACTACAGATTACGAGCCTGGCGCGCTACCGACTGAGCCACCCCCGCCCCCCTCAGTGATGCAATTTTCAAAGTACTAGTAATGCGCATGAGTGAGTGGAGTCCAATGGCACCCCGTACAGTCGCTCAAAAAAGTATCCACTATGGTTGATTACAGAATTCAGAAAAAATGTCTGGCAACGTTTTTTTTAGAAATTAGTGATCTGGCAACTTTCGTGTCACGTGATTACAGAATTCAGGAAAAATATCTGAAGCGTGTACAGCAACTGTACACGCTCCAGTTACCGTTCACAGCAAACTGGAGCGTGTGCAGTTACTGCACACGCTCCACTTTGCTGTGAACGGTAACTGCACACGCTCAATATTTCTGTGAGTGGGCCCACACGATACAGGTTTTTGAATTCAGAAAAAATATCTGGCAGCGATTTTTTTAGAAGTTAGTGATCTGGCAACCTTCGTGTCACGTGACACGAAGGTTGCCAGATCACTAATTTCTAAAAAAATCGTTGCCAGACATTTTTTCTGAATTCTGTAATCAACCATAGTGTTCGGATACTTTTTTTGAGCGACTGTACCATAACACCAGGGGCCAGACCTGTATGGCGCTGTATCATGCATGTCTCACTGAGTTTTCCACCACGGTACTACCAGATATGGATTCGTCCATCACGGTGCTGCATAATGAAGCGGGATTCGTCTGAAAAGACGATGCGATGCCATTCGCACATCCATGCAGGACGTTCTTGTCACCATTACAATGGCATACGCCTGTGTGATAGAGTAAATAGTAGCCGAAGCAATGGCCACCTAGCTAGCACGCCAGGCTCGTAATCTGTAGTTCCCAGGTTCGAGTCCCAGCTGGGTCAGCGTTGAGATTTATCTCCGCAAAATTTCTTCGCCCTGCCCACGGCCAGTAGGGGACACCGATGGGCTTGGAAAGGCCGCCGTCCGTCGGATGGGACGTTAAGCCGTGGCCCCGTGTGTGGGATAGCCATACCCTGTGCACGTTAAAGAACACACTGGATGGCCTTGAACACACTGGAGGCTATCATCTGTCTCCCAACAGCTGTTCCAGTGGATCCTTTCCCCCAACCTTCTCTGAGCCTTCGGGGTCCATGTGACCTGGCCATTTAGCCCATGGTGTGCAAAAAAGTGGCGCTCAGTGGTAAAACAATCCAACGTTAAAGAACACGCTGGATGGCCTTGACGGGAGGCTACCATCTGTCTCCCAACAGCTGTTCCAGTGGGTCCCCTCCCCCCAACCTTCTCTGAGACTTCGGGGTCCTTGTGGCCTGGCCATTTAGCTCATGGTGTGCAAAAAAGTGCCGCTCAGAGGTAAAACAATCCAATCCAATCAAGGAAAGTGAAAACAGAAATATAATGTGATGAATGAATCAGAATTCCCTACTCAAGAAAATTGAAAACAGAAATGAAAAGAGATTTTGCTCCTCAGGAAAGATGAATGGAGGAATGTGATGAGTGAAAACAATTCTCCTTACCGAAGAAATGGGAGAACAGAAATATAATATGATGAACGAAAACAATTCTCCCTGCTGAGGAAAAGTGCAAACAGAAATACAATTTGACGAACGGGAACGGTCCTCGCTGGTCAGGATTTATTTTTGAATTATTCAAACACTTAATTGCCCTTCATCAAAGAGAAAGGGGGACACCGATGGGTTTGAGAAGGAACCTATCCGTCAGTTGTGACATTAAGCCGTGTTGCCTTGTGTAAGACAACTGTATCCTGCACGTTAAAGAACATCCTACATCCATGATGGCCTTGAACAGAGGCTACATCTATTGTGTTATAACACTCCAGAGAATCCTCTATCTCTAACAAACTCTGAGCCATTTCGGGTTCTTGTAACCTGGCTATTTAACTCATTTTGGTTAAACAGTACAGTCGCTCAAAAAAGTATCCGAACACTATGATTGATTACAGAATTTAGAAAAAAATCTGGCAACGATTAGTGATTAAATTATTGATCTGGCAACTTTCGTGTCAAAAAAATTAGTGATCTGGTAAACCTGCGTTTCACGTGACACGAAGAGTCACGTGACGAAGTGATCTGGCAACCTTCGTGTCACGTGACACGAAGGTTGCCAGATCACTAATTTCCAAAAAAATCGTTGCCAGATATTTTTTCTGAATTCTCTAATCAACCATAATGTTCGGATATTTTTTAATATGTACAATGCGTATGAATATATAATGCAATGAATATGGAGCGTGTGCAGGGCGGGGAATTTTTGCGGAGATAAATCTCAACGCTGACCCAGCTGGGACTCGAACCTGGGAACTACAGATTACAAGCCTGGCACGCTACCGACTGAGCCACCCCCGCCCCGTGCAGAGAGAGATTCCGTTGGTTTGGCCATGTTGCCAAATAAAATAAATAAAATAACAATAATTAAAATAAATAAAAAAAGCAAATAAAAACAAATATCGTTACTCAAGAAAAGGAAAAGCAAAAATATAATATGATGAATGAAAACAACTGTCCTTACTCAAGAAAAGTGATGGCAGAAACAAAATGTGATGAATGAAAACAAACATGGTTACTCAAGAAAAGCGAAAACAGAAATATAATAATTTATGATGAATGAATACAGACCTGCTTATTCAAGGAAAGTGGGGGGCGGGGGTGGCTCAGTCGGTAGCGCGCCAGGCTCGTAATCTGTAGTTCCCAGGTTCGAGTCCCAGCTGGGTCAGCGTTGAGATTTATCTCCGCAAAATTCCCCGCCCTGCCCACGGTCAGTAGGGGACACAGATGGGCTTGGAAAGGCCGCCGTCCGTCGGATGGGACGTTAAGCCGTGGCCCCGTGTGCGGGAGAGCCATACCCTGTGCACGTTAAAGAACACACTGGATGGCCTTGACGGGAGGCTACTATCTGTCTCCCAACAGCTGTTCCAGTGGGTCCCCTCCCCCAACCTTCTCTGAGCCTTCGGGGTCCTTGTGGCCTGGCCATTTAGCCCATGGTGTGCAAAAAAGTGCCGCTCAGAGGTAAAACAACCCAACGTTAAAGAACACGCTGGATGGCCTTGACGGGAGGCTACCATCTGTCTCCCAACAGCTGTTCCAGTGGGTCCTCTCCCCCAACCTTCTCTGAGCCTTCGGGGTCCTTGTGGCCTGGCCATTTAGCCCATGGTGTGCAAAAAAGTGCCGCTCAGAGGTAAAACAATCCAATCAAGGAAAGTGAAAACAGAAATATAATGTGATGAATGAACCAGAACTCCCTACTCAAGAAAATTGAAAACAGAAATGAAAAGAGATTTTGCTCCTCAGGAAAGATGAATGGAGGAATGTGATGAGTGAAAACAATTCTCCTTACTGAAGAAATGGGAAAACAGAAATATAATATGATGAACGAAAACAATTCTCCGTACCGAGGAAAAGTGCAAACAGAAATATATTTTGACGAACGGGAACGGTCCTCGCTGGTCAGGATTTATTTTTGAATTATTCAAACACTTAATTGCCCTTCATCAAAGAGAAAGGGGGACACCGATGGGTTTGAGAAGGAACCTATCCGTCAGATGTGACATTAAGCCGTGTTGCCTTGTGTAAGACAACTGTATCCTGCACGTTAAAGAACATCCTACATCCATGATGGCCTTGAACAGAGGCTACATCTATTGTGTTATAACACTCCAGAGAATCCTCTATCTCTAACAAACTCTGAGCCATTTCGGGTTCTTGTAACCTGGCTATTTAACTCATTTTGGTTAAACAGTACAGTCGCTCAAAAAAGTATCCGAACACTATGGTTTATTACAGAATTGAGAAAAAAAAACTGGCAACGATTAGTGATTAAATTATTGATCTGGCAACTTTCGTGTCAAAAAAATTAGTGATCTGGCAACCTGCGTTTCACGTGACACGAAGAGTCACGTGACGAAGTGATCTGGCAACCTTCGTGTCACGTGACACGAAGGTTGCCAGATCACTAATTTCCAAAAAAATCGTTGCCAGATATTTTTTCTGAATTCTCTAATCAACCATAATGTTCGGATATTTTTTAATATGTACAATGCGTATGAATATATAATGCAATGAATATGGAGCGTGTTAAGGGCGGGGAATTTTTGCGGAGATAAATCTCAACGCTGACCCAGCTGGGACTCGAACCTGGGAACTACAGATTACAAGCCTGGCACGCTACCGACTGAGCCACCCCCGCCCCGTGCAGAGAGAGATTCCGTTGGTTTGGCCATGTTGCCAAATAAAATAAATAAAATAACAATAATTAAAATAAATAAAAAAAGCAAATAAAAACAAATATCGTTACTCAAGAAAAGGAAAAACAAAAATATAATATGATGAATGAAAACAACTGTCCTTACTCAAGAAAAGTGATGGCAGAAACAAAATGTGATGAATGAAAACAAACATGGTTACTCAAGAAAAGCGAAAACAGAAATATAATAATTTATGATGAATGAATACAGACCTGCTTATTCAAGGAAAGTGGGGGGCGGGGGTGGCTCAGTCGGTAGCGCGCCAGGCTCGTAATCTGTAGTTCCCAGGTTCGAGTCCCAGCTGGGTCAGCGTTGAAATTTATCTCCGCAAAATTCCCCGCCCTGCCCACGGTCAGTAGGGGATACCGATGGGCTTGGAAAGGCCGCCGTCCGTCGGATGGGACGTTAAGCCGTGGCCCCGTGTGCGGGAGAGCCATACCCTGTGCACGTTAAAGAACACACTGGATGGCCTTGATGGGAGGCTACCATCTGTCTCCCAACAGCTGTTCCAGTGGGTCCCCTCCCCCAACCTTCTCTGAGCCTTCGGGGTCCTTGTGGCCTGGCCATTTAGCCCATGGTGTGCAAAAAAAGTGCCGCTCAGAGGTAAAACAATCCAACGTTAAAGAACACGCTGAATGGCCTTGACGGGAGGCTACCATCTGTCTCCCAACAGCTGTTCTAGTGGGTCCTCTCCCCCAACCTTTTCTGAGCCTTCGGGGTCCTTGTGGCCTGGCCATTTAGCCCATGGTGTGCAAAAAAGTGCCGCTCAGAGGTAAAACAATCCAATCAAGGAAAGTGAAAACAGAAATATAATGTGATGAATGAACCAGAACTCCCTACTCAAGAAAATTGAAAACAGAAATGAAAAGAGATTTTGCTCCTCAGGAAAGATGAATGGAGGAATGTGATGAGTGAAAACAATTCTCCTTACTGAAGAAATGGGAAAACAGAAATATAGTGTGATGAACGAAAACAATTCTCCCTGCTGAGGAAAAGTGCAAACAGAAATACAATTTGACGAACGGGAACGGTCCTCGCTGGTCAGGATTTATTTTTGAATTATTCAAACACTTAATTGCCCTTCATCAAAGAGAAAGGGGGACACCGATGGGTTTGAGAAGGAACCTATCCGTCAGTTGTGACATTAAGCCGTGTTGCCTTGTGTAAGACAACTATATCCTGCACGTTAAAGAACATCCTACATCCATGATGGGCTTGAACAGAGGCTACATCTATTGTGTTATAACACTCCAGAGAATCCTCTATCTCTAACAAACTCTGAGCCATTTTGGGTTCTTGTAACCTGGCTATTTAACTCATTTTGGTTAAACAGTACAGTCGCTCAAAAAAGTATCCGAACACTATGGTTGATTACAGAATTCAGGAAAAAAATCTGGCAACGATTAGTGATTAAATTATTGATCTGGCAACTTTCGTGTCAAAAAAATTAGTGATCTGGCAACCTTCATGTCACGTGACGAAGTGATCTGGCAACCTTCGTGTCACGTGACACGAAGGTTGCCAGATCACTAATTTCCAAAAGAAATCGTTGCCAGATATTTTTTCTGAATTCTGTAATCAACCATGGTGTTCGGATATTTTTTAATATGTATAATGCGTATGAATATATAATGCAATGAATATGGAGCGTGTGCAGTTACCGTTCACAGCAAACTGGAGCAGTTGCGGTTAATGTTCACAGCATATTGGATCGTGTGAGCTCACAAAGACCTGGATCGTGTGGGCTCACTCACGGAAATATTGAGCGTGTGCAGTTACTGTTCACAGCAAACTGGAGCGGTTGCGGTTAATGTTCACAGCACATTGGATCGTGTGAGCTCACAAAGACCTGGATCGTGTGGGCTCACTCACGGAAATATTGAGCGTGTGCAGTTACCGTTCACAGCAAACTGGAGCGGTTGCGGTTAATGTTCACAGCACATTGGATCGTGTAGGCTCACAAAGACCTGGATCGTGTGGGCTCACTCACGGAAATATTGAGCGTGTGCAGTTACCGTTCACAGCAAACTGGAGCGTGTGCAGTTACTGCACACGCTCCAGTTTGCTGTGAACGGTAACTGGAGCGTGTACAGTTGCTGTACACGCTCCAGATATTTTTCCTGAATTCTGTAATCACGTGACACGAAGGTTGCCAGATCACTAATTTCTAAAAAAATCGTTGCCACATATTTTTTCTGAATTCTGTAATCAACCATAATGTTCGGTTACTTTTTTGAGCGACTGTACAACTGAGAGATAAACCAATCCACCCCAATCGTAAGCATTCATCACAAAAGGGACAAAAAATGTGGACAGAAAGAAGGTTTACCAGAAACGATAAAATGACTGACTCAGCATTTTAGTTTACATCGCAGGAAAGAAAGATTATTTAAAAGCTAACAATTGAAAAAATTGTTTGCAACTTAAACAATACAGATAAAAGACTTTTGCAATTTTGTCAAAAATCGTTCTTTTGTTTTGCGAATTCCATTCCTCTGAGGAGGAAGTCGTCGGAATAATTACTCATGGTGAAAACCTCACCGCAAAAATCTCCTCTAGGAAGGTTATTTCATCTATTTACATTTTTGGTGGTTTGCAGTTATGTTGGATCTTTCGTTTCTTGGTGAATATTTTTCCCAAGCAACAAGTATCGTGTACATTAGTTTCCGATAGAAACGGATTCAGAATAATTCTCCTGTGATAGACTCAGTATCAATGACTGCATGATGTAAAGTATGTTATTGGTGGTGGGAATTTTATATACCGGGTGATTCAAAAGTAACAGAAAAAGTAAAAACACAATAATTCGAAAAGTATAGATAATAGCACGATGCGGTTTTCACAGAAATGCACAGAAAGACATTGGATTTTTTTTAATAACGAAAAATTTTATTGCCAGAATAGTTACATTTGTTACCGACAGGTGGCGCTGTAGCGGTTCCGCAGCTGCTGCCTGTCGCTATTCAAACAGATCCGCCGGCCGCCGCTCCTCAAACGGTGCGAGACTGCGAACAATGATCAATCTGACTTTGCCGTGAGGTACGTGAATTTCAGATGTACTGAATACTAAAGTTAAACTTTCAGCATTTAACGTTTATTACCGAAGTTAAACGTTCTGCCAAGGTGAGGCATGTTATCGTTACCAGATAAAGCACTTTTAGTTAAGCTGTATTTTCATAACTCAGAATGTGCAAGTGCGGCTTTGTGCACCTATCGTTTGATGCGGGGTATTAAAAGTGGAAAGGGACCGATGTCTTGTTCCTCACCGATGTCTTGTTCCTCACCGATGTCTTGTTCCTCACCGATGTCTTGTTCCTCACCGATGTCTTGTTTCTCACCGATGTCTTGTTCCTCACCGATGTCTTGTTCCTCACCGATGTCTTGTTCCTCACCGATGTCTTGTTTCTCACTGATGTCTTGTTCCTCACTGATGTCTTGTTCCTCACCGATAGCTATGATGAAAAGGTTTGAGCAAGTGGAAAGGGACCGATGTCTTGTTCCTCACTGATAGCTATGATGAAAAGGTTTGAGGACACTGGCAGTTTGGAAGCACGTGCAAGAAGTGGGAGACCCAAAAACACTATTGCAGTTGTGCACGAGGTCGAACAAGAGGCCGACACACAATCGGAAGCTTCTGCACATGGGGAATTCTCATGAATGACGGCCGTCACATTGAACATTTCTAATCCTAGCTGTGTTGCGAACTGTGCTGCGCCACTGTACAAACTACTGACACAACTGAAGCGCCACCTGTCGGTGGCAAATGTAACTATTCTGGCAATAAAATTTTTCGTTATTAAAAAAAATTCCATGTCTTTCTGTGCATTTCTGTGAAAACCGCATCGTGCTACTGTCTGCACTTTTTGAATTTTTGCATTTTTACTTTTTCTGTTACTTTTGGATCACCCGGTATATTTATAGCCATAAAACTTTATTTTGTTTAAATAAAACTGAAAGAATTTTATTTAATTCAAAGTGTACTTGGAATCTTCTCATGAAAGCTTTATTAATATAGTGTGTAAGACTAAATCGTCAAGTCGCCCCCCCCCCCCATGGCCTGGGGTTGAGATTTACTTCCGCTAACTCCTCGCCCTGACCTCTGTCAGAAAGGAGGCACCGATGGGCTTGGAAAAGCCGCCGTCCGTCCTGTAGGGCTCTAAGCTATGACCCGTGAACATGAGAGACTTATGTGCACGTTAATGAACACGCTAATGGCTTTGACGAGAAGCTATCTTGTGTCTTGTTCTCCAGTGAGTACTTTTTCCTCCCAACCTGCTTTGAGCCCTTGGGACCTGGCTATGTGTGCAAGAAAAGTTCCGTTCAGGGGTAAAAGAGCTCAACCGTTGGGTTGTTTTACCTCTGAGCGGCACTTTTTTTGCACACCATGGGCTAAATGGCCAGGTCACATGGACCCCGAAGGCTCAGAGAAGGTTGGGGGAGGGGACCCACTGGAACAGCTGTTGGGAGACAGATGGTAGTCTCCCGTCAAGGCCATCCAGCATGTTCTTTAACGTGCACAGGGTATGGCTCTCCCGCACACGGGGCAACGGCTTAACGTCTCATCCGACGGACGGCGGCCTTTCCAAGCCCATCGGTGTCCCCTACTGACCGTGGGCAGGAATTTTGCGGAGATAAATCTCAACGCTGACCCAGCTGGGACTCGAACCTGGGAACTACAGATTACGAGCCTGGCGCGCTATCGACTGAGCCACCCCCGCCCCGAGCTCAACCGAAATATCCCACCTTTAGCTCAATCTGCATAAACATTCCTCTGTTTGTGAGCTGAGGAATGGGAGATGAACAAGAATGGACAGAACTTTTTTTGTTCAGAAATAATATTTCGCCGATTACTATAATATATAGGAACATTACAAAGAATGGACATTTCTAAAGTGTTATTTTTTTTAAAATAATTAAGTAGCAAAAGCAATCATGTGTCCAAACCATCAAGAAACTCTCAAATTTTCCTTGATGTGAAGGCGTGAGTTAGTATCACATGTAATATCTTAAATGAGAAATTTCCAATTAGCTGTTTGGGTTGTTTTACCTCTGAGCGGCAGTTTATTGCACACAATGGGCTAAATGGCCCGAAGACTCGCAGAAGGTTGGGGGAAATGGACCCACTGGAACAGCTGTTGGGAGACAGATGGCAACCTTCCATCATGGCCATCCAGCGTGTTCTTTAACGTGCTTCGGGTATGACTTCCTGCACACGAGGCCACGGCATAACGTCCCATCCGACCAACGGTTGCCTTTCAAAGCCCATCGGTGTCCCCTGCTAACCGAGGGTAGACCGAGGGTATCCTTTGCAGAAATAAATTTCAGTGCTGTCTCAGCTGAGACTCGAACCTTGGAACTGCAGATTACGACCCTAGTGCGCTACCGGAGGAACCACCTCCAACAGACTAAGGACATTGATGAAAGGGAAAGAGGGCGTTGGTTAGCAGAGAATTTCTTAACCAAGTGCAAGACAAGAAAAACCACTATGTGACGTCATTCGCGGGAAGATCTCAGAAAGACGGAACTTACTTCATTTGCAAAAGGGAACTTATTTGAAAGAGTTCTTTTATAGAGTGCATTGCTTCGAAGGCGATACGCGGATTAAAACCAAAATCCGGATAAAACTGGTCCTAAAAGTTAAGGGCAAAGGACAATCACATTCAGTATATAACTTCCCCTCACCGTAAGTTAAAGAAAGATGAAGGTTGCCCCTCCGCCCCATCATACAATGGGAGGAATGAAAACATAATACTCCCTATCCAAGAAGGATAAAAACGTCACCAAAGAAAACAGATCTCCCTCTTCAGAAAAGGTGAATGGAGAAATAAAATTTGACGAACGAAAACCATCTCTCTCTTCATCATCATCATCGTCATCCTCAAGCAGCCATGGGCTACGGAGGTCCAACCAGACCGTGCAGTTTAATTCTCCAAGCATATCTGTCCTGAGCTACATCTGCTGCATCCGGCCACTGTACACCAATTCTAACAAGGTCCTGTTTGACATTGTCTGCCCACCGCATCCTAGGTCTCCCCCTCCTTCTGAGGCCTCTAGGCACACTGTTCATAACCCAATTCGCCAATCTATAATTATCCATACGGGCAACATGGCCAAACCAGCGGAGTCTCTCTCTGCACAATATGCTGCTTGAAGGAGGTTGCAGACTCCTTTGCCCAACCTCATCATTAGTTACAAAGTTAAACCACCTAATGCCCAAGATGCTGCGTAAGCATCTAGAATCAAAAGCATCTAGTTTCCTGTTATCATGTTTACAAAGTGTCCAAGTTTCACTACCATAACTAACCCTAGAAAGAACCAAACTACTATACAGTCTAATTTTAGTCTTTAGGTGTATACGCCTATTTCTCCACAATCTCCATAGATTCTTAAAAGTCCCGGCAGCAATCCCTATTCGTCTGTTAATCTCATGCCGCACATCACCATTATCTGTTACATAGCTCCCAAGATAATTAAACTGTGACACCTGCTCAAGACTGCAACCATTCAGGAAACGTGAATTGAGAAATAAAATGAGACGAACGAAAACTATCTCTCTCTTCAGGAAAAGTGAATTGAGAAATAAAATGTGACAAACGAAAACCATCTCTCTCTTCAGGAAAAGTGAATTGAGAAATAAAATGTGACGAACGAAAACCATCTCTCTCTTCAGGAAAGGTGAATAGAGACATAAAATGTGACGAACGAAACCAGATCTCCCTCTTCAGGAAAGGTGAATGGAGACATAAAATGTGACGAACGAAAACCATCTCTCTCTTTAGGAAAAGTGAATTGAGAAATAAAATGTGACGAACGAAAACCATCTTTCTCTTTAGGAAAAGTGAATTGAGAAATAAAATGTGACGAACGAAAACCATCTCTCTCTCTTCAGGAAAAGTGAATTGAGAAATAAAATGTGACGAAAGAAAACCATCTCTCTCTTCAGGAAAAGTGAATTGAGAAATAAAATGTGACGAACGAAAACCATTTCTCTCTTCAGGAAAGGTGAATGGAGACATAAAATGTGACGAACGAAAAACAGATCTCCCTCTTCAGGAAAGGTGAATGGAGACATAAAATATGACGAACGAAAACAGATCTCGGTCGTCAGGAAACGTGAATGGAAAAAATAAAATGTGACGAAAGAAAACAGATCTCCCTCTTCAGGAAAGGTGAATGGAGACATAAAATGTGACGAACGAAAAACAGATCTCCCTCTTTAGGAAAGTTGAATGGAGACATGAAATGTGACGAACGGAAAACAGATCTCCCTGTTCAGGAAAGGTGAACGGAAAAATAAAAACGAACGAAAACAGATCTCCCTTTTCAGGAAACGTTAATGGAGAAATAAAATGTGACGAAAAAAACAACAGTTCTTCAAAAAAGTGAATGGAGAAATAAAATGTGACGAAAAAAACAACAGTTCTTCAAGAAAGTGAACGGAGAAATAAAATGTGAAGAACGAAAACAGATCTCTCTCTTCAGGAAACGTGAATGGAGAAATAAAATATGACGAACGAAAACAGATCTCCCTTTTCAGGAAACGTGAATGGAGAAATAAAATATGACGAAAAAAAACAACGGTTCTTCAAGAAAGTGATTGGAGAAATAAAATGTGAAGAACGAAAACAGATCTCTCTCTTCAGGAAACGTGAATGGAGAAATAAAATGTGAAGAACGAAAACAGATCTCCCTTTTCAGGAAACGTGAATGGAGAAATAAAATATGACGAACGGAACCAGATCTCTCTTTTCAGGAAACGTGAATGGAGAAATAAAATATGACGAACGAAAACAGATCTTCCTCTTCAGAAAACGTGAATGGAGAAATAAAATATGACGAAAGAAAACAGATCTTCAGAAAACGTGAATGGTGAAATAAAATATGACGAAAGAAAACAGATCTTCAAAAAAGTGAATGGAGAAATAAAATATGACGAAAGAAAACAGATCTCCCTCTTCAGAAAACGTGAATGGTGAAATAAAATATGACGAAAGAAAACAGATCTTCAAAAAAGTGAATGGAGAAATAAAATATGACGAACGAAAACAGATCTCCATCTTCAGAAAACGTGAATGGAGAAATAAAACATGACGAAAGAAAAGAGATATTCAAAAAAGTGAATGGAGAAATAAAATATGACGAAAGAAAACAGATCTCCCTCTTCAGAAAACGTGAATGGTGAAATAAAATATGACGAAAGAAAACAGATCTTCAAAAAAGTGAATGGAGAAATAAAATATGACGAACGAAAACAGATCTCCCTCTTCAGAAAACGTGAATGGAGAAATAAAATATGACGAAAGAAAACAGATCTTCAAAAAAGTGAATGGAGAAATAAAATATGACCAAAGAAAACAGATATCCCTCTTCAGGAAACGTGAATGGAGAAATGCAATATGATGAATGAAACCAGATCCCTATTCCGATATTTTTCGGCATTAAATTTCAGTGAAGGAAAGCTGATTTCTCTCCCCAGGGAAAATGAAAGGTGATGAATGAAAAAAAATTCCCTATTTCAAAGAAGAGTGATAGTACATATACTACGTAATAAATGGTTAATAAAAACATTTATCCCCACTCAAGAAAAGTGAAAATCAGAAATACAACGTTATTAACAAAAATAGATCTCCCCTTTTCAGGAAAATGGTAAGGAGAAATCCAAATTTTATAACATTTCTGAGATTTACGGCCCAAAATACCCCTAGACACCAATATTCATGTCTCCAGCAATCTTAGATGAAGGGTTGACCTCTACGTAACCTCCATTTGACCTTAAAGGTACACGTCGGAAGTCAAATTTTGTATTTTTCCCGAGAACTACGATTAGGGTTACTCCTAGGTGCAAATATTCAGAGCCATATCATTTCTGCATCATAGTCAGAATAAGGTGATACCCCATCAGTCAGTCAATTAATCACTCAGCATCTTCCATACGTATATCTGATGATTACATTTTAGAAAATGTCCTTTTAGAAGTCTGGGTTAGGTTGGGTTGTTTTACCTCTGAGCGGCACTTTTTTTGCACCCCATGGTCTAAATGGTCAGGTCCCATGGACCCCGAAGGCTCAGAGTAGGTTGGAGGAGGGGACCCACTAGAACAGCTGTTGGGAGACAGATGGTAGCTTCCCGTCAAGGCCATCCAGCGTGTTCTTTAACGTTGGATTGTTTTACCTCTGAGCGGCACTTTTTTGCACACCATGGGCTAAATGGCCAGGTCACATGGACCCCGAAGGTTCAGAGAAGGTTGGAGGAGGGGACCCACTAGAACAGCTGTTGTGAGACAGATGGTAGCCTCCCGTCAAGGCCATCCAGCGTGTTCTTTAACGTTCACAATGTATGTCTCTCCCGCACACGGGGCCACGGCTTAACGTCCCATCCGATGGACGGCGGCCTTTCCAAGCCCATTGGTGTCCCCAACTGACCGTGGACAGGGCGGGGAATTTCGCGGAGATAAATCTCAACGCTGACCCAGCTGGGACTCGAACCTGGGAACTGAAGATTACGAGCCTGGCGCGCTACCGACTGAGCCACCCCCGCCCCTTAGAATTCTGAAATTCCCCCACAATAATTGTACAATCTTGACTCCAGTTATTCTTTTATGAATGCATGAACTTTTGTCCACATTTACAAATTCGTTTTGGATTTAAATTCAAGCAGTTAACAGACCAGGTTCGATTTTCCCGAAGGTAAATGCTTGGGATGACTGTAATCAAGCTGAATGACAGTTTGCATGAGTCACCTGATCACTTTAAGTATCTTGGCAGATGTGTAGAAGAGGTCAGGGTCAACAGCAGAAGTGAAAGTGAAACAGGGATCTGTGATCAGAGAACTCAAAAAACTTGAGTACCTAAATGATACAGAACTGACCTAAAGCGCGGAACGGTTACGACACACAAGAAGTGGTTTAACGTTATTAATAATGTTTAGAAACTTTCTGACATCATAAAACCATTACTAATGAAAAAGATGGGGCAAAAGAAGAATTAGAATACTTTCTGGCACCACAGCAATTTTGACAGTTTCAATTAGGTAGCATATGTTGGGAGCGCTGGGGCGGGGGTGGCTCAGTGGGTAGCGCGCCAGGCTCGTAATCTGTAGTTCCCAGGTTCGAGTCCCAGCTGGATCAGCGTTGAGATTTATCTCCGCGAAACTCCCCGCCCTGCCCACGGTCAGTAGGGGACACCGATGGGCTTGGAAAGGCCGCCATCCGTCGGATGGGACGTTAAGCCGTGGACCCGTGTGCGGGAGAGCCATACGCTGTGCACATTAAAGAACACGCTGGATGGCCTTGACGGGAGGCTACCATCTGTCTCCCAACAGCTGTTCCAGTGGGTCCCCTCCCCCAACCTTCTCTGAGCCTTCGGGGTCCATGTGACCTAGCCATTTAGCCCATGGTGTGCAAAAAAGTGCCGCTCAGAGGTAAAACAACACAACCCATGTTGGGAGCGCTAACATTTGGCATAGCACTATGAATTCCTGTGCGAGGGGAATATGAATACCTATCTTTGATTGGACTGTTTTACCTCTAAGAGGCAATATTTTGCAGATAATGGGTTAAATGGCCAGGTTACAAGGACCCTAAGGGCTCAGAGAAGTTTGAAGAAGGGGACCCATAGACAGCAGACAGATGGAAGCCTCCCTTTTAGACCATCTGCTTGAACGTGCACAGGGTATAGCACAGTATAGTCCTCCTGCGTTGCTGGGTTGTTCAACTTCTGAACTACACTTTTTTGCAGACAGTGGGCTAAATGGCCAGGTCACAAGGACACCATGGGCTCAGAGGGGAACCCACTGGACAGCTGTTAGGAGGCAGATAGTAGCTTACCGTCAAGGTCACCCAGCATGTTCTTTACGTGTGCAGGATATGTCTCTCCTGCACTAGGGACCATTGCAATACAACACATCTGACAGACGGCAGCCCTCTACTGACCGAAGGCAATGTGGGCGTTTGGGGAGATAAATCTCAACGTGGTACAGTTGGGACTCGAAGAGAGACTGAGAACTACAGATTGCGACCTTGACAGACTCTGTACTGAGAACTACAGATTGCGAGCTTGGTACACTATCGACTGAGCTAACCTTAGCTCCCCCCAGAAGATGGTAAGAGACGCCTGGTAAATGCCTGACCGCGATTGTGTGAAGAGTCATAGTAATGTGGGCATGGTGGGTGGTGGATGGAATTAAGCGGTGGTCCATCCCCTTTTGTCGCCTCTCGAGATACGGTAGACGAAATATTTCCCACTTTCTGGTAGAGAAGTGAAACATGTTCCTGCATAATCGTGAAACCATTCAACAACGCATGACTGGGTAACATTTGGGGAATGTTTGAAGATGGGTTGTTGGGTTGTTTTACCTCTGAGCGGCACTTTTTTGCACACCATGGGCTAAATGGCCAGGTCACATGGACCCCGAAGGCTCAGAGAAGGTTGCGGGAGGGGACCCACTGGAACAGCTGTTGGGAGACAGATGGTAGCCTCCCGTCAAGGCCATCCAGCGTGTTCTTTAACGTGCACAGGGTATGGCTCTCCCGCACACGGGCCACGGCTTAACGTCCCATCCGACGGACGGCGGCCTTTCCAAGCCCATCGGTGTCCCCTACTGACCGTGGGCAGGGCGGGGAATTTTGCGGAGATAAATCTCAACGCTGACCCAGCTGGGACTCGAACCTGGGAACTACAGATTACGAGCCTGGCGCGCTACCGACTGAGCCACCCCCGCCCCAAATGGTCTCTCTCTGAATTAAGCAATGGCTCTATCTGAATTAAGCAATGGGTTTATAACTTCGAACTCTATAACTTCTAAAATATGCATTTAATAGAAAAATGTGACTGAAGATAAAATTAAGATCACAATCAAATCTATTTAAATCTCGATTTTCAACAATATCCATTCAGTATTTAAATAGTTATGGAAGTTAGAATACTTCACAATAGTAATACGTCATAAGAATTCGCCTGAGATAAAACCCAACCCAACAAATACCGGGTATTGTAATTTTGCGTCGAATTCCCATTACCTCATTGAAGATTGCATACCTTCGTGCAAATAATGCATGTACTTGAACTTTAACACCAGATTCCTTCTCACAAGCGGAACTGCGGGAAAACAGACATATCCCTGGATGACCTTTACACTTAAATGTGCAAGAATATCTTTCCACCCTAAGACCCAAACACTTCAGAACACTATTGTTCGTGAATCGCAGGTACAAATTGCAAACTGATTTCCAGCAATTTCAGCTGAACACACACACAGCGTCATTTGGCAGCAGTCGAGCAGGTGAACACATTCCAGACGGCGCAGCATGAAGCGGTAGATTTTCCTCTTTCCCCCATTTTTTCGTTCGCCGCCTGAAGAGTTTCTTCCTCGCCTCGAACGTCTGCATTCTTTGTAGCTTCCAGACAGGTCGTACTCGTGGGCACAATGGGGCGCTGCTGTCGCTACTAAGGACCCAGTACCCCACTTGTATCTGGGCTCCGTTGGACCGGCTGCGATGCCCGGTCGCCTAGCAACCGCATCACGTAGGAGAGGTCAGTCTCCGAATTGTCGGCTAGTTCAAGGTCTGATTAATCAATGGCACTTGAGGTCTCTGTTCTGGTATCACTGGTTCAAATGTAACTCCCTCGATCACTTTCTTTGGATATTGTCTTTCGACTGGATCTCTGGGGCAATGGTCTCAATTCAGTTAATCAAGTTTTGCATTGCTATGCTTAAGACGTGGTAAGAATTTCCTTGAAGGTTTTGCTACCAAGTCCTTTTCTCGATTCAGTACATATTCTTTTAAATGTGTCCTTGATTTCGTGTAGGTGGCTGAGGCTTTGGCTGGAATGATTTAAATATCCAAAATGAATATCCCTCAAATAGCTGCTTGCCACAGAGGTCTGATAGGAGTGTTTCAGTTCGGCTGCTTTACCACTGAGCGGCACCCTTTTGCACACAATGGGGTAAATGGCCAGGTCACAAGGGTTGGGTTGGGTTGTTTTACCTCTGAGCGGCACTTTTTTGCACACCATGGGCTAAATGGCCAGGTCACATAGACCCCAAAGGCTCAGAGAAGGTTGGGGGAGGGGACCCACTGGAACAGCTGTTGGGAGACAGATGGTAGCCTCCCGCCAAGGCCATCCAGCGTGTTCTTTAACGCGCACAGGGTATGGCTCTCCCGCAAACGGGGCGCCACGGCTTAACGTCCCATTCGACGAACGGCGGCCTTTTCAAGCCCATCGGTGTCCCCTACTGACCGTGAGCATGGCGGGGAATTTTGCGGAGATAAATCTCAACGCTGACCCAGCTGTGACTCGAACCTAGGAACTACTGATTACGAGCCTGGCGCGCTACCGACTGAGCCACTCCCACCCCAGGTCACAAAGACTCCAAGAGCTCAGCGAAGGTTGGGGGGAATCCACTAGACAGCTGTTGCTAAACAGATGGTAGCCTACCGTCAAGGCATTCCAGCATGTTTTGTACCGTGCACTGGAGAGTATGGCTCTCTCACACACGAAGCCACGGCTTAATGTCCCATCCAAACGACGGCGGCATTTCCAAGTCCGTCGGCGTCCCCTACTAACCGAGGGTTGGCCGGGAGTTTTGAGAAGATAAATCTCAATACTCACTCAGCTGGAACTCGAACCTGGGGCGGACTGAGGATCGTAATCTGCAATTCCTAGATTCGAGTTCCAGCTGCGTCAACATTGAGATTTATCTCCGCAAAATTCCCCGCCCTGCCCACGGTCAGTAGGGGACACCGATGGGCTTGGAAAGCCCGCCGTCCGTCGGATGGGAATTTAAGCCGTGGCTCTGCGTGCGGGAGAGACATACCCTGTGCACGTTAAAGAACTCATACTGTTGGGAGACAGATTTAACATACCCTGTGCACGTTAAATCTGTCTCCCAACAGCTGTTCCAGTGGGTCCCCTCCCCCAACCTTCTCTGAGTCTTCGGGGTCCATGTGACCTGGCCATTTAGCCCATGGTGTGCAAAAAAGTGCCGCTCAGAGGTAAAACAACCCAACGTTAAAGAACACGTTGGATGGCCTTGACGGGAGGCTACCATCTTGTGTCCCAACAGCTGTTCCAGGGGGTCCCCTTCCCCAACCTTCTGTGAGCCTTCGGGGTCCATGTGACCTGGCCATTTAGCCCATGGTGTGCAAAAAAGTGCCGCTCAGAGGTAAAACAACCCAACGTTAAAGAACACGTTGGATGGCCTTGACGGGAGGCTACCATCTTGTGTCCCAACAGCTGTTCCAGTGGGTCCCCTTCCCCAACCTTCTCTGAGCCTTCGGGGTCCTTGTGACTTGGCCATTTAGCCCATGGTGTTCAAAAAAGTGCCGCTCAGAGGTAAAACAATCCAACCCAACCCAATCTAACCTGGGAACTGAAGATTACGAGCCTGGCTCGCTATCGACTGAGCCACCCCCGCCCCAGGAGCCTATCAGTATATAGATCATATATATATATATACCTATCAGACCATAGGGAAGATCTGTGAAGGAGGTGACACCTCAGCAGAGACACAACACAAACATCCACGTCTTATCTGGGCTCGAGCCCAGTTTGTTGCGATCAGTAGCCAAGCACGCTAACCGCTCAGCTACGTAGAAGGTCGGTTTCAACTTCGGTCTGCGGAAATCGATGCATTTTTAAGTTTGGAGTTGAGAAGTGTATTGAAGTTCCATTTTAATAAAAGTGTACAGTCGCTGAAAAAAATATCCGAACACTTTTTTGCATTAATCTACTATAACTGTTATATGTAACATGGATATTGAATGTTTCTGACTTTCACACTTCTGGATTACTAGAAATTTTTTGTTTTGAGTTGTTTTCGTTTTTTTTTTTTGTGTATTATTCAATGTGACGACTGATGCTTTCAATTGAAATTGTTTCTATATTGAGATCTCACGAACGAGCCTGCTCTTGTGAGACTTCAAAAGTTTTTGTATACTGTAAAACATTATCTGAAATAAAAATTATCTATCTATCTATCTATCTATCTATGGTTGATTACAGAATTCAGAAAAAATATCTGGCAACGATTTTTTTTTAGAAATTAGTGATCTGACAACCTTCGTGTCACGTGATTACAGAATTCAGGAAAAATATCTGGAGCGTGTACAGCAACTGTACACGCTGCAGTTACTGCTCAATATTTCCGTAAGTGAGCCCACACGATCCAGGTCTTTGTGAGCTCACACGATCCAATGTGCTGTGAACATTAACTGCAACCGCTCCAGTTTGCTGTGAACGGTAACTGCACACGCTCCATATTCATTGCATTATATATTCATACGCATTATACATATTAAAAAATATCCGAACACCATGGTTGATTACAGAATTCAGAAAAAATATCTGGCAACGATTTTTTTTAGAAATTAGTGATCTGGCAACCTTCGTGTCACGTGACACGAAGGTTGCCAGATCACTAATTTCTAAAAAAAAATCGTTGCCAGATATATTTTCTGAATTCTGTAATCAACCATGGTGTTCGGATATTTTTTGAGCGACTGTACTCATATTATGAAAGTTTGAATTGTTTTCCTCCGAGTGGTACTTTAACAAAAATTTTACACACAATTAATTGCTGAGGTAAATTCTTACAAAGCATTACAAAGCATAAGTTGTGAAACATTCCAGATTTCATAACTCCTCTAATAACGATCAAATATTGTTGAAAATTGAGATTTAAATATATTTGATTATGATCTTCATCTTCAGCCACATTTTTCCATTAAATGCATATTTTAGAAGTTATAGAGCTTCGAAGTAAGAGTCTCATTGACATAACATTGAAATTGTTTGGGTTGGGAAGTGTGTAAAATAGCGCTGAGCAGTGTGTGAGAACTACTAGAGTTGGGTTGGGTTGTTTTACCTCTGAGCGGCACTGTTTTGCTCACCATGGGCTAAATGGCCAGGTCACATGGAACCCAAAGGCTCAGAGAAGGTTGGAGGAGAGGACCCACTGGAACAGCTGTTGGGAGACAGATGGTAGCCTCCCATCAAGGCCATCCAGCGTGTTCTTTAACGTGCACAGGGTATGGCTCTCCCGCACACAGGGTCACGGCTTAACGTCCCATCCGACGGACTTTCCAAGCCCATCGGTGTCCCCTACTGACAGTGGGCAGGGCGGCACTTTTTTGCACACCATGGGCTAAATGACCTCTGAGCCGTCTGAACCACCATGACCTCTGAGCAGCACTTTTTTGCACACCATGGGCTAAATGCCCAGGTCACATGGACTCCAAAGGATCAGAGAAGGTTGGAGGAGGGGACCCACTGGAACAACTTTTGGGAGACAGATGGTAGCCTCCCGTCAAGGCCATCCAGCGTGTTCTTTAACGTGTACAGGGTATGGCTCTCCCGCACACGGGCCACGGCTTAACGTCCCATCCGACGGACGGCGGCCTTTCCAAGCCCACCGGTGTCCCCTACTGACCGTGGGCAGGGCGGGGAATTTTGCGGAGATAAATCTCAACGCTGACCCAGCTGGGACTCGAACCTTGGAACTGCAGATTACGAGCCTGGCGCGCTACCGACTGAGCCACCCCCGCCCAACTAGTAGAGACTAGGGATTTGGTTTAACTTTACAACTAGAATCAAACAAAAGTTGTATTTTGGCATCTTTTTCGTCTAATGATCTGTTATTATGTCATGGCGAAAGTTTTTCAAGGAGAACATCTTTTTAGAACAGGCGTGTCCAGACTTTTTGACTTCCCTGGGCCACATTGAGTGAAGATGAATTGTTTGGGGTCGCATGTAAAATATATAATATAGTTAATGTATATGAATAATAAAACTTCATTTATTTTCTTATGTTTTTTATTATAAAATAAAAAAAGGGCAACATAAAGATAGTGGAATATAAAAAACTCGCTGAAAATCACATAATCATGTTGAAAGCTCATGTCGTAAACTTTACGATTTTGTGGGTCGCATTACTAGCTGTCCAGGGCCGCTGGTTGTACACGACTGTTTTAGAAGGAAGCCAGGAAATTCCACCTGTTTTAGCATCACTTCTAGAAGAAGCCAGAATATTTCAACTGTTTTAACATCACTTCTAGAAGAAGCCAGAATATTTCAACTGTTTTAACATCACTTCTAGAAGAAGCCAGAATATTTCACCTGTTTTAACATCATTTCTAGAAGAAGCCAAAATATTTCACCTGTTTTAACATCACTTCTAGAAGTCAGAATATTTCACCTGTTTTAACATCACTTCTAGTAGGAAGCCAGGAAATTCCACCTGTTTTAACATCACTTCTAGAAGAAGTCAGAATATTTCACCTGTTTTAACATCACTTCTAGAAGAAGCCAAAATATTTCACCTGTTTTAACATCACTTCTAGAAGAAGCCAGAATATTTCACCTGTTTTAACATCACTTCTAGAAGGAAGCCAAGAAATTCCACCTGTTTTAACATCACTTCTAGAAGAAGTCAAAATATTTCACCAGTTTTAACATCACTTCTAGAAGGAGCCAGAAAGTTTCATCTAAAGTTTTAACATCACTACTAGAAGGAGCCAGAAAGTTTCATCTAATGTTTTAACATCACTTCTGAAAGGGAGCAAGAAAATTTCGTCCGTGTTTCAACATCATTTGGAAACAGTGAGAAATTTTTAGCTATGTTTTAACATCACTGGCATGAGTCAGAAATTTTCACCTACAGTTTTACATTACTTGTAGAAGGGAGTTAAAATTTTTGTATTTTTTTTAATCACTTCTAGGAGTTAGTTAAAATTTCACCTGTATTTTGACATCACTTCTAGAAGGGAGCAAGATATTTTCGCCTATGTTTTAATATTACATCTAAAAGAGAGCAAGAAATATTTCATCTATGTTTTAACATCACATGTAGTAGGGAGCCAGAAATTTTCATCTATATTTTAACAACACTATTGAAGGGAGCCAGAAATTTTCATCTATGTTTTAACATCACTTGTAAAAGGGAGAAAGAAATTTTCATCTATGTTTTAACCTCACTTGTAGAAGGGAGCCAGAAATTTTCATCTACGTTTTAACAACACTATAGAAGGGAGCCAGAAATTTTCATCTATGTTTTAACATCACTTGTAAAAGGGAGAAAGAAATTTTCATCTATGTTTTAACATCACTATAGAAGGGAGCCAGAAATTTTCATCTATGTTTTAACATCACTTGTAGAAGGGAGAAAGAAATTTTCATCTATATTTTAACATCACAATAGAAGGCAGCCAGAAATTTTCATCTATGTTTTAACATCACAATACAAGGCAGCCAGAAATTTTCATCTATGTTTTAACATCACTTGTAGAAGGGAGAAAGAAATTTTTTATGTATGCTTTAACATCACTTGTAGAAGGGAGAAAGAAATTTTCATCTATGTTTTAACATCACTTGTAGAAGGGAGAAAGAAATTTTCATCTATGTTTTAACATCACTTGTAAAAGGGAGAAAGAAATTCATCTATGTTTTAACATCACTTGTAGAAGGGAGAAAGAAATATTCATCTATGTTTTAACATCACTTGTAGAAGGGAGAAAGAAATTTTCATCTATGTTTTAACATCACAATAGAAGGCAGCCAGAAATTTTCATCTATGTTTTAGCGTCACTGTAGAAGGGAGCCAGAAATTTTTATCTATGTTTTAACATTACTATAAAAGAGGGCCAGAAATTTTCATCTATGTTTTAACATCACAATAGAAGGCAGCCAGAAATTTTCATCTATATTTTAACGTCACTATAGAGGGGAGCCAGAAATTTTCATCTATGTTTTAACATCACTTGTAGAAGGGAGAAAAAAATTTTTTATGTATGCTTTAACATCACTTGTAGAAGGGAGAAAGAAATTTTCATCTATGTTTTAACATCACTTGTAGAAGGGAGAAAGAAATTTTCATCTATGTTTTAACATCACTTGTAGAAGGGAGAAAGAAATTTTCATCTATGTTTTAACATTACAATGGAAGGTAGCCAGAAATTTTCATCTATGTTTTAGCGTCACTGTAGAAGGGAGCGAGAAATTTTTATCTATGTTTTAATATTACTATAAAAGAGGGCCAGAAATTTTCATCTATGTTTTAACATCACTATAGAATGGAGCCAGAAATTTACATCTATGTTTTAACGTCACTGTAGAAGGGAGAAAGAAATTTTCATCTATGTTTTAACATCACTTGTAGAAGGGAGAAAGAAATTTTTTATGTATGCTTTAACATCACTTGTGGAAGGGAGAAAGAAATATTCATCTATGTTTTAACATCACTTGTAGAAGGGAGAAAGAAATTTTCATCTATGTTTTAACATCACAATAGAAGGCAGCCAGAAATTTTCATCTATGTTTTAACGTTACTGTAGAAGGGAGCCAGAAATTTTCATCTATGTTTTAACATCACTATAGAATGGAGCCAGAAATTTACATCTATGTTTTAACGTCACTGTAGAAGGGAGCGAGAAATTTTCATCTACGTTTTAACGTCACTTGTAGAAGGGAGCCAGAAATTTTCATCTATGTTTTAACATCACTTGTGAAAGGGAGAAAGAAATTTTCATCTATGTTTTAACATCACTTGTAGAAGGGAGCCAGAAATTTTCATCTATGTTTTAACATCACTTGTAGAAGGGAGCCAGAAATTTTCATCTATGTTTTAACATCACTTGTAAAAGGGAGAAAGAAATTTTCATCTATGTTTTAACATCACTTGTGAAAGGGAGAAAGAAATTTTCATCTATGTTTTAACATCACTTGTAAAAGGGAGAAAGAAATTTTCATCTATGTTTTAACATCACTTGTAGAAGGGAGCCAGAAATTTTCATCTATGTTTTAACATCACTTGTAGAAGGGAGCCAGAAATTTTCATCTATGTTTTAACATCACTTGTAAAAGGGATCAAGAAATTTTCATCTATGTTTTAACATCACTTGTAAAAGGGAGAAAGAAATTTTCATCTATGTTTTAACATCACTTGTGAAAGGGAGAAAGAAATTTTCATCTATGTTTTAACATCACTTGTAAAAGGGAGAAAGAAATTTTCATCTATGTTTTAACATCACTTGTAGAAGGGAGCCAGAAATTTTCATCTATGTTTTAACATCACTTGTAGAAGGGAGCCAGAAATTTTCATCTATGTTTTAACATCACTTGTAAAAGGGAGAAAGAAATTTTCATCTATGTTTTAACATCACTTGTAAAAGGGAGAAAGAAATTTTCATCTATGTTTTAACATCACTTGTAGAAGGGAGCCAGAAATTTTCATCTATGTTTTAACATCAGTTGTAGAAGGGAGCCAGAAATTTTCATCTATGTTTTAACATCACTTGTAAAAGGGAGAAAGAAATTTTCATCTATGTTTTAACATCACTTGTAAAAGGGAGAAAGAAATTTTCATCTATGTTTTAACATCACTTGTAAAAGGGAGAAAGAAATTTTCATCTATGTTTTAACATCACTTGTAGAAGGGAGCCAGAAATTTTCATCTATGTTTTAACATCAGTTGTAGAAGGGAGCCAGAAATTTTCATCTATGTTTTAACATCACTTGTAAAAGGGAGAAAGAAATTTTCATCTATGTTTTAACATCACTTGTAAAAGGGAGAAAGAAATTTTCATCTATGTTTTAACATCACTTGTAGAAGGGAGCCAGAAATTTTCATCTATGTTTTAACATCACTTGTGAAAGGGAGAAAGAAATTTTCATCTATATTTTAACATCACTTGTAAAAGGGAGAAAGGAATTTTCATTTATGTTTTAGATCACTTGTAAAAGGGAGAAAGAAATTTTCATCTATGTTTTAACATCACTTGTTGAAGGGAGCCAGAAATTTTTATGTATGTTTTAACATCACTTGTAGAAGGGAGCCAGAAATTTTCATCTATGTTTTAACATCACTTGTAAAAGGGAGAAAGAAATTTTCATCTATGTTTTAACATCACTTGTAAAAGGGAGAAGAAATTTTCATCTATGTTTTAACATCATTTGTAGAAGGGAGCCAGAAATTTTCATCTATGTTTTAACATCACTTGTAGAAGGGAGCCAGAAATTTCCATCTATGTTTTAACATCTCTTGTAAAAGGGAGAAAGAAATTTTCATCTATGTTTTAACATCGCTTGTAAAAGGGAGAAAGAAATTTTCATCTATGTTTTAGCATCACTTGTAGAAGGGAGCCAGAAATTTTCATCTATGTTTTAACATCACTTGTAGAAGGGAGCAAAAACTTTTCACCCGTGTTTTAAACATCGCTCTCATGAAAGAGTCAGAAATTTTCTCTTATGTTTCAATATCACTTGTAGAAGTGAGTTAAAACTTTCGTATTTTTTGATCACTTCTAGAAGTTAGCAAATATTCTCCTATGTTTTAACATCACTTTTAGAAGTGTACAAAATAATCACCTATGTTTTAACATCACTTGAAAAAGGGGAATCAAATTTTAATTTATGTTTTAATATCACTTCAAGGAAGGAGTCAGAAATTTTCAGCTGTGTTTTAACAAGGTGTACACAAAGTGGTCAGAAATTTTCACCTAAAGTTTAACATCACTTGTAGAAGAAAGTTAAATTTTCACCTGTTTTATTTTCACTTCTAGGAGGGAGTCAGAAATCTTAATCTATATTTAACTTCATTCCTATTATTATTCCTTCAATAGAATCAGAAAGTTTTATAATTATTTTATGGCGATATTTATGCCGAATTTTCAACATCTCTGAACAGAAAGTCAATATTTTTCTCTCGTATTTTCTCAATAACACAGTTTATTTATACGATAATTATTTGTCTTTTTCATAACACACGGATGTTTTTTAATATTGCAGCGATAGCACACAGAAACAATACTTCTATTTTTTTTCATAGCAGACAGATACTCAATATTGCCATTAAGAAGTACATATTCAATATTTCTTTGTCATTTTCATGACACACGGATACCTAATACTGGAATTAAGTGGCACATATGTGCAAAACTAATACAGTCGGTCAAAAAAATATCCGAACACTATGGTTGATTACAGAATTCAGAAAAAATATCTGGCAACGATTTTTTTTTTTAGAAATTAGTGATCTGGCAATCTTCGTGTCACGTGACTGAAGGTTGCCAGATCACTAATAAAAAAATCGTTGCCAGATATTTTTTCTGAATTCCGTAATCAACCATAGTGTTCGGATATTTTTTTCAGCGACTGTATGTACGCTAGAAATTTGACATTTCGGTGATGGAATGTTAAAGTCACAAAATGGATAGACCTCGTTGCATCACTGTGTGCAATAAAGTGACGCTCAGAGGTACAGTCGCTGGAAAAAATATCCGAACACCATGGTTGATTGAACACCGTGTCACGTGACACGAAGGTTGCCATATCACTAATTTCTAAAAAAAAAATCGTTGTCAGATATATATTTTTTTAATTCTGTAATCAACCATAGCGTTCGGATACTTTTTTGAGCGACCGTACTTCATTTCCTCGATAATGTCATTTGTAATCTCTGTAACTTAGTTACATCCTATTCCGAAATATAACATCATCATGAAAATCTTCAACGGAAGCATGGAAACGGATGCAGTCTGTGGTCGACCCCTCCACTACGTAAGTGGGTGAGGTTGTCTAAATGCGACGTGACCGCACCAGGACAGGTTCTGTACGCCTCACACGCCTGAGTCAGCCACTGTCTCCCGGCAACTACCAATAATTAACCCAGATTAACCGACGCTGCCCGTGCAGCTCCAGCCTGAAACGATACCTGGAGAGACGGACTATCGATACTCTGTCGATGATGAACTCTACTTCGTGTGTGAGCAGGCCTGGGTTCGAATCATGACGTTGATATTGTTGTCCGTCGCCTGCAGAGAAGTGATCCTACAGGTTTGTCACGAGGACATCAAATTCTTTTTTGTGGCCTTGCCACACTTCTCTCTTCAGGTGGCTGTTTCACAAAGCAGCTAAAATAAAAGTTCTGCATTCTGTGTTGGATCCTGTTACACTAAACCGAATCTTTGCCCTCTGGCGGTAACATATCTCAGTTCTCTTAGTGTCTGATAAGATCAACGAGTTCATTGTTTAATGAAGTGGAATTCTTTTAAAATTATCCGTTCTGTTGTTCACCCGACATTCAGTTACTAACGAGAGGATCAGGAGTGTCAGCTGGTTTCTTTGATTTCGAAAAATTATCTCTATTAGTTTAAATAAGTAAATAAATGTCCCCTCAAGCAGCTGCTTGACAAAGAGGTTTAACCCTTTCACGACTAAGGGAAACATTTTTACCATTTTAAAATTGGTGATTGTCGTATTTAATTATAACCTTATCTGCATTTTTTATACAGAATGTCAAAATAGAACGTATGCCGAACGCAATTACGTAAACGGGAACGTTTAGAAAACAAAAACAGAACTGTCAGGTTGGGTTGTTTTACCTCTGAGCGGCACTTTTTTGCACACCATGGGCTAAATGGCCAGGTCACATGGACCCCGAAGGCTCAGAGAAGGTTGGGGGAGGGGATCCACTGGAACAGCTGTTGGGAGACAGATGGTAGCCTCCCGTCAAGGCCATCCAGCGTGTTCTTTAACGTGCACAGGGTATGGCTCTCCCGCACACGAGGCCTCGGCTTAACGTCCCATCCGACGGACGGCGGCCTTTCCAAGCCCATCGGTGTCCCCTACTGACCGTGGGCAGGTCGGGGAAATTTTGCGGAGATAAATCTCAACGCTGACCCAGCTGGGACTCGAACCTGGGAACTACAGATTACGAGCCTGGCGCGCTACCGACTGAGCCACCCCCACCCCCAGAACTGTCAGGACGCCTAATATATGTACTATGTGCAATGTCCATCTTTGCCTCACTACCAAAAGAAATTGCTTCGCAGAATATCATAATTAGCACATCATTTTGTATAGTAATTTTATTTCATAATTTTGTATTATTTTAGTTAACATTTTGTTCTAATAAACCAATAAATAAAAGACATTGCATAATAAGCCTAACTATAATTTGTGTTACCTTTATAGTCCATTGGGAAGAATATTTCCCATAAAATTAAAAAAAAACTACACATTGTTATGTATTTTTCTTATGATTTTTATTTATTTTACGTCTAAACAAACTAAAATAAACAGTTGCATACTAATATTTACTCTTAGAAACTTATGGTCCTGAAAGGGTTAACAGTAGCATGTTAAGTTTAATATGTTACAGCAGGATATGAGGATGGTAGAATCTCAGGGGAAAGATAACAACACAAACATCCATGCCTTACCCGGGGCTCGAACCCAGGTCCCTTTGATCACTAGCCAAGCGTACTAACCACTTGGCAACGCGAATTTAGGATATTTTATTTCGAACAGAATAACAAACTATAGGCAATGCCTACTTATCTACTATGCCCTACCTTTTGCGTTATGTGAATGGGAATCTAACTTGGAAGCTCTATAACGTCTAAAATATTCATTTAATGGGAAAATGTGACTGAAGGTAAATTAAAGATCATAATAAAATCTATTTAAATCTCGATTTTCAACAATTTTATTTATTATTTAGTTCGTTATTTACAGAGTTATGGTGGCGGGGGTGGCTCAGTCGGTAGCGCGCCAGGCTCGTAATCTGTAGTTCCCAGGTTCGAGTCCCAGCTGGGTCAGCGTTAAGATTTAACTCCTCAAAATTCCCCGCCCTGCCCACGGTCAGTAGGGGACACCGATGGGCTTGGAAAGGCCGCCGTCTTTCGGATGGGACGTTAAGCCGAGGCCCCGTGTGCGGGAGAGCCATACGCTGTGCACGTTAAAGAACACGCTGGATGGCCTTGACGGGAGGCTACCATCTGTCTCCCAACAGCTGTTCCAGTGGGTTCCCTCCCCCAACCTTCCCTGAGCCTTCGGGGTCCGTGTGACCTGGCCATTTAGCCCATGGTGTGCAAAAAAGTGCCGCTCAGAGGTAAAACAACCCAACCCAACCTACAGAGTTATGGAAGTTGGAATATTTAATAACATATCTTGTTTCTTAAAATCATTCAAAATGCCCAATATTGAAAAAAAATCGTTATGCAAACTTCTAAAAGGTGCATTTATTTTATTAAATGGTTTGAAACAATACTTATTATTCAAGTTTTAATTAATTTCTGAGGTAAATTCTTATGACGCATTACCGTTGTTAAATATTTCAGCTCCCACAACTCTTTAAATACTGAAAGAATATTGTTGAAAATCGAGATTTAAATAGATTTGATTACGATCTTTAGTTTATCTTCAATCACATTTTTCCATTCAATGCAGATTTTAGAAGTTGCAGAGTTGTTTGTCTTCCATGCTCCAGTGTTTCCGTTGGGTTGGGTTGTTTTACCTCTGAGCGGCACTTTTTTGCACACCATGGGCTAAATGGCCAGGTCACATGGACCCCGAAGGCTCAGAGAAGGTTGGGGGAGGGGACCCACTGGAACAGCTGTTGGGAGACAGATGGTAGTCTCCCGTCAAGGCCATCCAGCGTGTTCTTTAACGTTGGGTTGTTTTACCTCTGAGCGGCACTTTTTTGCACACCATGGGCTAAATGGCCAGGTCACACGGACCCCGAAGGCTCAGAGAAGGTTGGGGGAGAGGACCCACTGGAACAGCTGTTGGGAGACAGATGGTAGCCTCCCGTCAATGCCAACCAGCGTGTTCTTTAACGTGCACAGGGTATGTCTCTCCCGCACACGGGGCCACGGCTTAACGTCCCATCCGACGGACGGCGGCCTTTCCAAATCCATCGGTGTCCCCTACTGACCGTGGGCAGGGCGGGGAATTTTTGCGGAGATAAATCTCAACGCTGACCCAGCTGGGACTCGAACCTGGGAACTACAGATTACGAGCCTGGCGCGCTACCGACTGAGTCCCCCCCCCGCCCCCCAGTGTTTCCGTACTTACTCATTGAGATGCGTCCGGCTTCGAGTACTTAACCCCGGTTCGGGCTCGCTCATAATTTAAATTTCCGTAATTAGAAAGTTTGTAATTTTTAAAAAAATGTAAAGGGATTTCTTCTGTTCAGTTTCTGATTATTTTTTCAAGTATTCTTTTTTTGTCATAAATCAGTCGCTCTTAGGTTTTCCAATGATGTTACTCAATTATTTTAAATTTCTGCTCATTGCGTCTATTATTTTCAGCTACAAATATCATCGGGGTTGCAATAATTTTCTTCAAATAATGATTATTAAAGTTTGTAAATATATAATGTGAGTTTTTAAAACGAATGATGTGCTGTTGTTTTACCTCTGAGCGGCATTTTTTGGCACACAATGGGCTAAATGGCCAGGTCTCATGGACCCCGAAGGCTCAGAGAAGGTTGGGGGAGGGGACCCACTGGAACAGCTGTTGGGAGACAGATGGTAGCCTCCCGTCAAGGCCATCCAGCGTGTTGTTTAACGTGCACAGCGTATGGCTCTCCCGCACACGGGGCCACGGCTTAACGTCCCATCCGAAAGACGGCGGCCTTTCCAAGCCCATTGGTGTCCCCTACTGACCGTGGGCAGGGCGGGGAATTTTGCGGAGATAAATCTCAACGCTGACCCAGCTGGGACTCGAACCTGGGAACTACAGATTACGAGCCTGGCGCGCTACCGACTGAGCCACCCCAGCTCCAACCATGAAGGTAGGAAGAGGGGGACTTACTATCTCTTAGCATAGGTCGTTAGTGTAGCCGCAGAGAAAGACAGTAGCCATGCTGTTAGGTCGTTAGTGTAGCCGCAGAGAAAGACAGTAGCCATGCTGTTAGGGCGTTAGCGTAGCCGCAGAGAAAGACAGTAGCCATGCTGTTAGGTCGTTAACGTAGCCGCAGAGAAAGACAGTAACCATGCTGTTAGGTCGTTAGCGTAGCCGCAGAGAAAGACAGTAGCCATGCGTTAGGTCTTTAGTGTAGCCGCAGAGAAAGACAGTAGCCATGCTGTTAGGTCGTTAGTGTAGCCGCAGAGAAAGACAGTAGCCATGCTGTTAGGTCGTTAGTGTAGCCGCAGAGAAAGACAGTAGCCATGCTGTTAGGTCGTTAGTGTAGCCGCAGAGAAAGACAGTAGCCATGCTGTTAGGTCGTTAGTGTAGCCGCAGAGAAATACAGTAGCCATGCTGTTAGGTCGTTAGTGTAGCCGCAGAGAAAGACAGTAGCCATGCTGTTAGGTCGTTAGTGTAGCCGCAGAGAAAGACAGTAGCCATGCTGTTAGGTCTTTAGTGTAGCCGCAGAGAAAGACAGTAGCCATGCTGTTAGGTCGTTAGTGTAGCCGCAGAGAAAGACAGTAGCCATGCTGTTAGGTCGTTAGTGTAGCCGCAGAGAAAGACAGTAGCCATGCTGTTAGGTCGTTAGTGTAGCCGCAGAGAAAGACAGTAGCCATGCTGTTAGGTCGTTAACGTAGCCGCAGAGAAAGACAGTAACCATGCTGTTAGGTCGTTGGTGTAGCCGCAGAGAAAGACAGTAACCATGCTGTTAGGTCTTTAGTGTAGCCGCAGAGAAAGACAGTAGCCATGCTGTTAGGTCGTTAATGTAGCCGCAGAGAAAGACAGTAGCCACGCTGTTAGGTCGTTAATGTAGCCGCAGAGAAAGACAGTAGGCACGCTGTTAGGTCGTTAGTGTAGCCGCAGAGAAAGACAGTAGCCATGCTGTTCCTACTCAGAAAGCTGCGCGCTACATGTCAGTTGCAATATATCCAAAACTTTTATGCTCATACTGTTCAGTAACATCGCAATTGTTTCATGTACGAAAAAGATTCTTATTCAGCATTTAAAGGTGATTGAACCACTTTGATTAAATTAGCATATTATTTCTACAATTAAATAAAATAAATAAAAATAAATACCCCCTCAAGCAGCTGCTTGCCACAGAGGTCTGACAGGAGCCTGTCAGTTTATATGCCATAGTAGAAGGTCTGAGAGGATGGCTGGACCTCAGCAGAAAAACGACACATACATCCATGCCTTACCCGGGGCTCGAACCCAGGTCCCTTAGATCAGTAGCCAAGCGCGCTAACCGCTCTACAATTACTGCAAAATAAAATCGATTTTTTTTTATGGAAGGTCAATAATTTTTTAGTTAAAAAACACTACTTTTTTCGGCTTCGGTTTTGCATTCATTTTTTTTTAACATTTATTTAACCCCACTTAAGATTAGTCAACGAATTACATATCAAATGAAAGCTATGCAGCATCTTTTTCATAAAATAGGGATTGATTGTAGAATTACATCCAGTACAGTAAGAATAATAGGGACAAAAAATTATTAAAGTTATTTATATTTCATGCTATTGAAGAATAAACTTAGGTTTCAATAAAACGGAATAATTGGGAAGGAAACTCTTCAGGAGAAAGTTCAAAATACAAATTCTTGGATACATCAAATGACACTTTATATTTCATATAAACTATATTTTGTAAAACAAATTTAAAATTTGTAACAAATATTCCAATGAAAAATGGCGCCTGATATAGAATATGTTAAATCACCCCCTCCCCCGAATAATATTTCAAAGTTGTATCATTGTTTAATCAAAAGTTTCTAATGTTGAAAGTGGATATTTAAATAGATTTTATTATGATCTATAATTTATCTTCAGTCACATTTTTCCATTAAATGCATATTTTAGAAGTTATAGAGCTTCCAAGTTAGGTTTGGCATAACGTGGAAGATTATTGTTAAATATTCCAGCTTCCACAACTATTTATAAAACAATATTGTTGAAAATCGATATTTACATGGATTTGATTTTCATCTTTAATTTATCTTAGTCACATTTTTCCATTAAATGCATATTTTAGAACTTAAGAATCTTCCAAATTATATTCTTGCAGGCGTAATATGGAAGATTATTGTTAAATATTCCAGCTTCCGCTTTCATTGTTAAATTTTGCAAATAATTTTTAAATTTATCTTCAGTCACATTTTTCCATTAAATGCAGAGAAGTTATAGAGCTTCCAAATTAGGTTCTCAAAACTGGCATAACGGAAATTCTGTAGCCTTTCGGTAGGGTACATCAAAAGCATAGAAAATGAATAATATGCGTATTACGTTCTCTCCCATTTCTTGATTTATTATTTCTTTCTCTGAATTTATAATAAACCTTTATTTAATCAGTTTACATTTAAAAAACTGGGAAATTTTCGCAACCCTCTTCCGCAAGTTTTCGCTATCCCCCCTCTCGCAAGTCCTAACTATACTACTGTCATAAATAGTTAAAATAACAAAAATTGTTTTCAATTTACAAAGCAAAACTTTAAAAAAAATAAAATAAATACCCCCTCAAGCAGCTGCTTGCCACAGAGGTCTGACAGGAGCCTGTCAGTTTATATGCCACAGTAGAAGATCTGAGAGGATGGCAGGACCTCAGCAGAAAACAACACGAACATCCATGCCTTACCCGGGGCTCGAACCCAGGTCCCGTAGATCAGTAGCCAAGCGCGCTAACCACTCGGCCACGGGACGGCTAAAAATAAATACCCCCTCAAGCAACTGCTTGCCACAGAGGTCTGACAGGAGCCTGTCAGTTTATATGCCAAAGTGGAAGATCTGAGAGGATGGCAGGACCTCAGCAGAAAAACGACACACACATCCATGACTAAATCCGGGGCTCGAACCCAGGTCCCTTAGATCAGTAGCCAAGCGTGCTAACCACTCGGCCACGAGCATTACTTATTTCCTATGAAATGTTATCCCTTTGATCGTTTTCGCAGGCTTATTGAGGCATTCATATACTACGCACGTACCCATTGTTTAAACGCATTCTGTCGTTCATTAGCACAGTGATAGCACGCGTGCGAGTAGGAGCAATATGGCGACGCTCGGTTACAGTTATGAAGCGATAGGGCGCCTCCCACTCTTCTTATCTCCATGACTGGAACAGCTGTTAGGAGACAGATGGCAGCCTGCCGTCAAGGCCATCCAGCATGGGGTATGGCTCTCCTGCACACGGAGCCACGGCTTAACGCCCCATCCAACGGAAGTCTGTCTTTCCAAGACCATCGGTGTCCCCTACTGACCGTGGGCAGGGTGTTTTGCAAAGATAAATTCAACGCTGTCTCAGATGGGACTCAAACTTGGGAAATTCAGATGATTAGCCTGTCTCCTACGCTACCGGGGGGTGGGGGTGGCTCAGTCGGTAGCACGCCAGGCTCGTAATCTGCAGTTCCCAGGTTCGAGTCCCAGTTGGGTCAGCGTTGAGATTTATCTCCGCAAAAATTCCCCGCCCTGCCCACGGTCAGTAGGGGACACCGATGGGCTTGGAAAGGCCGCCGTCCGTCGGATGGGACGTTAAGCCGTGGCCCCGTGTGTGGGAGAGCCATACCCTGTGCACGTTAAAAACACGCTGGATGGCCTTGACGGGAGGCTACCATCTGTCTCCCAACAGCTGTTCCAGTGGGTCCCCTCCCCCAACCTTCTCTGAGCCTTCGGGGTCCATGTGACCTGGCCATTTAGCCCATTGTGTGCAAAAAAGTGCCGCTCAGAGGTAAAACAACCCAACCCAACCTACGCTACCGACTAAGTCACCCTTTTTGATTTCAGCATTTCAGAAAGAAGACGTTGTGATCAGAGGATCGTGAAAATGTTTTTACAACGTTGATGAGTGATAAATATTTCAGAATTAGAAACTTCAGCCATCGCAAATTGATACTTTCACTTTGATATAATCCTGTTGTGAATGCAATGGACTAAACGGCCAGGTCACAACGACCACAAGGGCTTAGAGAAGGTTTGGGAAGGGCAGCCACTATATAGTCGCTCAAAAAAGTATACGAACACTACGGTTGATTGCAGAATTCAGAAAAAAATCTGGCAACGAAACTTCGTGTACGAAAAAATATCTGACAAAACATGGAGTGGCCATAATTCAGAGATCACTGAGCACAAAAAATTAAGAATAGAAAAAGAGATTTGGATCACGTTTAACCAATTCCTAATACAGCGGATTGGAGAAATTTTCTCAGGTCGAACACCTCAAGATGGATAATGTATATCACCTTCTGTAGTCATAAGACTAAATGGCTGACTGAAAATTTTCGAAAGACGGTCAGGTGTGTCGAATCAAATTGCGAATTGTTAATGCTGAGAAAGGCAATCTGGAAACAGTAGAAGAGCTTTTTGTATATGAGGAATGCTCCTTGATGTCATCAACAGGATTTGCAATCGTTTTTGGAATACAAATGTGATCAAAAGTGCAGATAAAAGTTTGTTTTTTCTTGTGTCGTGACACGAATTCTATGTTATCCACTCGAAGGACAATTTTTTTTTCCAAACAGCCTCAGAATTCGAAAAATTCTCGACATTAATAGAGTACGTAGTTTAAAATAAAAACATTACTCTAGATCAGTGGTTTTCAACCTTTTATGCTTCCCGTGCCCCTTGGAAATGTGGGTTGGGTTGTTTTACCTCTGAGCGGCACTTTTTTGCACACCATGGGCTAAATGGCCAGGTCACATGGACCCCGAAGGCTCAGAGAAGGTTGGGGGAGGGAACCCACTGGAACAAGCTGTTGGGAGACAGATGGTAGCCTCCCGTCAAGGCCATCCAGCGTGTTCTTTAACGTGCAGAAGGTTATGACTCTCCCGCACACGGGGCCACGGCTTAACGTTCCATCCGACGGACGGCGGCCTTTCCAAGGCCATCGGTGTCCCCTACTGACCGTGGGCAGGGCGGGGGAATTTTGCGGAGATAAATCTCAACGCTGACCCAGCTGGAACTCGAACCTGGGAACTACAGATTACGAGCCTGGCGCGCTACCGACTGAGCCACCCCGCCCCCTTGGAAATGTGTATGTAACTGGTGTACCCTTTGTATAGATAGATAAAACTATAGTTATAACAATGGGAATAAAATAAAACACTGACTTTGTTACTAGAAATAACGACTTTTGAGCTTTCACGGCGTACCCGAAAAAATTTTACCGCGTACCCCACGTTGAGGACCCCTACTCTAGATTGAATTTTTTTTTGTATGCATAAATTAACCTTAATTTAAAATTATTTATGACTACTGTTGCTTGCAGTAAGGCCTTCTTACTGCAAATGTTTATTTTGTTTAAAAAGCTGTTGAATATGTGAGTTGGGTTGTTTTACCTCTGAGCGGCACTTTTTTGCCCACAGTGGGTTAAATGTCCAGGTCACAAGGACCCCGAAGGCTCAGAGAAGGTTGGGGAAAGGAAACCCCTGGACAGCGGTGTGCGGGAGAGCCACACATGTGCACATTAAATACCACACTGGATGGCATTGACGGGACGTTTCCATAAGTCAGTCTTCTACTAACTATCCAGTGTGTCCTCTCCCCCCAACTTTCTCGGAGCCCTCGGGTCCTTGTGACCTGTCCATTTAGCCCCCTGTGTGCCAAAATGCATTACTCAGAGGTAAAGATTCGACTTTTACTTTATCGCACTATAAATTAATATATTACAGGGGGAGGGGTCGAGTCCCAGCTGGATCAGCATTGAGATTTATCCTCGCAAAGCTCCCCACCCTGCCCACGGTCAGTAGGCGACACTGAATGGCTTAGAAAGGCCGTCGTCCGTCGGATGGGACGTTAAACCATGGTCTATGTACGTTAAAGAACACGTTGGCTGCCCTTGACAGGACGCTATCATCTGTCTCCGACAGATATCATCTGTCCCCAGTGGGTCCCCTCCCCATAACCTTCTCTGAGCCTTCGGGGTCCTTGTGACTTGGCCATTTAGCCCATTATGTGCAAAAAAAGTGATGGTCAGAAGTAAATCAACCCAACTTCCGATACTGCTGCCTACTATCACATTATAAATCGCAACGACCGGGCCTCAGAGCAGCTGAATATGGCGCAGAGAATCGCGTGAAGCAGATCAGCGATGAAAGCTGCATCCATGTTAGTGGCAAAGGTGCTTTTCTCTCCCGCGTGTACATTTCAGTGTCACGGCAATAGAAATTCCTTTTCCGCTCCGTTATGACACAATCGAACGTATTTCATAGAATTGAACTGGATCGAGAGTGTAAGAATGGCGTTAACGATTCGGATTCAAGGTTTTTTTTTTCAGACACATGTATGCATGAGATTTTTCAAGGCTAGTCACATGTTTCTACTGACATTGGCCGGACTTTTTGCGGAAGTAGATGTCGGAGTCAACAGCAACGCATCTGCCTGAAGGATAGTTTGCGGCCAAAGTTTGGTTGTTTTACCTCTGAGTAGTATTCTTGCACGCAAAATGGGCTTAATGGCCAAGTCACAAGCACCAAGGGATTAAAGGTGGGTAGAGAAATGGATTGGGTTATTTTACCGCTGAGCGGCACTTTTTTTGGACACAATGGGTTAAATGGCCAGGTCACAAATACCCCGATGGATTAGAGAAAGTTGGGGATAGGGGACCCACTGGACAGCTAAGAGACAGATGGTAGACTCCCGTTAAAGACATCTAGTTTGTTCTTTAACAGGCTCAGGGTATGGCCCCCAAATTCAAGGAACTGCAGCTTAACGTCCCATCCAAAAGACAGTAGATTTTCCAAGCCCACCAGTGTCCCTTACTGACAAAGGGAAAGGTAGGGTAGTTTTGCGGAGATAAATCTGAACAGTGACCCAGACGGGACTCCAACCTATTAAGGATTTACGGGTCTGGTGATTACGGGTTGGGTGATTACGGGTCTGGTTGGGTTGTTTTACCTCTGAGCGGCACTTTTTTGCACACCATGGGCTAAATGGCCAGGTCACATGGACCCCGAAGGCTCAGAGAAGGTTGGGGGAGGGGACCCACTGGAACAGCTGTTGGGAGACAGATGGTAGTCTCCCGTCAAGGCCATCCAGCGTGTTCTTTAACGTGCACAGGGTATGGCTCTCCCGCACACGGGACCACGGCTTAACGTCCCATCCGACGGACGGCGGCCTTTCCAAGCCCATCGGTGTCCCCAACTGACCGTGGGCAGGGCGGAGAATTTTGCGGAGATAAATCTCAACGCTGACCCAGCTGGGACTCGAACCTGGGAACTACAGATTACGAGCCTGGCGCGCTATACGGGTCTGGTGATTACGGGTCTGGTGCTCTACCGACTGAGCACCCCTTCGTTCCCGTGATATGAGACTCACTGGATATGAAATAGATGGATGCCTCGCGTCAAAACCATCCAGATTATTCATTTCTATGCACAGAGTATATTTCTGCTGCACGTAGGCTGGGTTAACCTCTGAGCAGCACTGTTGCGAATGCAATGGGCTAAACGGCCAGGTCACAACGACCACAGGGCTCGGGGAAGGTTTGGGAAGGGCACCCACTGGACAGCTGTTGAGAGATACATGGAAGCCTCCTGTTAAGGCCATCCAGCGTATGGGCAGGTTTGGGTCAGGAGGTTAGTACTCCAAGCTCGTGATCAAACGTTCCAGGTTCGAATCCTAACTGCGACTGCGTTGAGAATTTTCTCCTGTAATGCTCGTTCTTCCTCGGTCAGAAAAGTGACACTGATGGGTATGGAAAAGCCGCCGTCCATCAGACAGAACGTTAAGCCAAGGCTCCCTGTGCAGGAGGGGCGGGGGTGGCTCAGTCGGTAGCGCGCCAGGCTCGTAATCTGTAGTTCCCAGGTTCGAGTCCCAGCTGGGTCAGCGTTGAGATTTATCTTCGCAAAATTCCCCGCCCTGCCCACGGTCAGTAGGGGACACCGATGGGCTTGGAAAGGCCGCCGTCCGTCGGATGGGACGTTAAGCCGTGGCCCCGTGTGCGGGAGAGTCATACCCTGTGCACGTTAAAGAACACGCTGGATGGCCTTGACGGGAGGCTACCATCTGTCTCCCAACAGCTGTTCCAGTGGGTCCCCTCCCCCAACCTTCTCTGAGCCTTCGGGGTCCATGTGACCTGGCCATTTAGCCCATGGTGTGCAAAAAAGTGCCGCTCAGAGGTAAAACAACCCAACCCAACCTGTGCAGGAAAGCTATATCATGTTCATATTAAAGAACACTTTGGATGGCTTTGACAGGAGGCTCCCATGTATTTCCATTGTACAGCCGCTAAAAAAAATATCCGACCACTATGGTTGATTACAGAATTCAGAAAAAATATCTGGCAACGACGTACACGAAGGTTGCCAGATCACAAATTTCTAAAAAAAAAAAAGCGTTGCCAGATATTTTTTCTGAATTCGGTAATCAGCCATAGTGTTCGGATATTTTTTTGAGCGACTGTACCTTTTACAATAAACGTTTTTATGAGAAAATATGGCTGAGGATAATTAAAAGATTTCACAAATCTAGCTAAATCTCGATTTTCAACAATATTCTTTCTGTATTTAAACAGGTATAAAGGTTTAAACATTTCCTAGCAGCGATGCATTATAAGAAATTTATCAGAAAAATAAAACCAATATTGAAGGAATTATGTACATACACTTTTAAAATATGCAATTATTTATGAAATGGTTTGTAAATATACTTCTTGTTCCAATTAACTTCAAACGTAAATTCTTTGTCTAGCATTGCGGTTGTTAAATGTTCAAACTTCCATAACTCTTTATAAACTGAAGAGATATTGTTGAAGATCGATATTTAGATAGAATTGATTGATATCTTTAATAACATTTTCTCATAAAAGCTTCGAAATTATTATCCCATTGACAAATCATAGGGTTGATGGGGTTGGTTTACCTCTGAGCGACCCTTTTTTCGCACACCATGGGCTAAATGACCACAAGATCAGAATATACACTCAATATACAGTCGTTCAAATAAATATCCCACAAGGTCACAAGGACCCCGAAGGCTCAGAGAAGGTTGCGGGAGGCTAAACAGCTGTTGTGAGACAGATGGTAGCCTCCCGTCAAGGCCATCCAGCGTGTTCTTTAACGTACACAGGATATGGTACTTTTTTGCAAACCATGGTCTAAATGGCCATGCCACATGGACCCCAAAGGCTTAGAGAAGGTTGGGGGAGGGGACCCACTAAAACAGCTGTTGTGAGACAGATGATAGCCTCCCGTCAAGGCCACCCAGCGTGTTCTTTAACGTAAACAGGGTATGGTACTTTTTTTGCAAACCGTGGGCTAAATGGCCATGCAACATGGACCCCGAAGGCTCAGAGAAGGTTGGGGGAGGGGACCCACTGGAATAGCTGTTGTGAGACAGATCGTAGCCTCCCATCAAGGCCATCCATCGTGTTCTTTAACGTACACAGGGGGGTTGTTTTACCTCTGAGCGGCCCTTTTTTCGCACACAGTGGCATAAATGGGCAGCTCACAAGGACCCCGAGGGCTCAGAGAAGGTTGGGGAGGGGATTCACTGGTCAGATCTTGAGAGAGTGCTGGAAATTCCGTCAAGGCCATCCAGTGTGTTCTTTAATGCGCACAACGTAACGGCACTCCCGTACACGGAGTCACGGCTTTACGTCCCAACCGACGGACGGCAGCCTTTCCAGGTCCATTGGGGTCCCATACTGACTGAAGGCAGGTGGGGGAGTTTCACGGAGATAAATCTCTGGCCTAAATGGGACTCCACCCTGGGAACTTTCTGCAGTTTCCAGGTTCGAGTTCCAGTTGGGTCAGAGTTCAGATTTATCTCCGCAAAACTCCTTGTCCTGCCCACGATCAATAGGGGACACCGATAGGCTTGGAAAGACCGCCATCCGTCGGATGGAACGTTAAGCAGTAACCCCGTGTGCGAGAGAGCCATACCCTGTACAAGTTAAAGAACAAGCTGTATGGTTTTGACGGGAAACTACCATCTGTCTCCCAACGGCTGTTCCACTGGATTCCTTTCCCCAACCTTCTCTGAGCCTTCAAGGTTATTGTGACATGGCCATTTAGCCCATAGTGTGCAAAAAACATAGTGTGCATAGTGTGCGCTCAGAGGTAAAACAACCCAACCTGGGAACTACATATTACGAGCCTGGCGCACTACCGACTGAGTGACCCCGCCTCTGCCCTCTATGGGGTGGACATATTTCAATGATTCCTCAGCGTATTTCTTTCTAATGTTTCTTCGTTTTTTTTGCAATTTCAATTTCATCCCTGGGCGTCACCTGTTTTCCCATCTCTAGAGTTCTGTCTGGCTATGCAGCTGCTCATATTCCCAACAAACTATTCATAGTTTCTGCGTAAAGCTCAGAAGACATTTTCAATTATCAATTCTACGAAGGTACGTGATTGCGTTAACTTTTTACAAGAAGCAATATTTTATACATGTTTGTTTACACAGCGAAATGGCTGAACTCTTCGAAAACACGTTTCGTATGAAAAAAGCTAGATAAATGTTTATGGCTAAGACCATCTATGTATGGGCAGCAACAAGCCAATTAGGAGAAATGCGTGGCATGTCGGTTGGCTCAGTCGGTAGCGCTCCGGACTCGTAATCTGCAGTTCCCAGGCTCGAGTCTCAGTTGCGGTAGTATTGAGATTGATCTCCGCAAAACTTCCCCGCCCTGCCCTCGGTCAGTACGGGCTAATGTGCTGAAAAGTCTCTATCCATCGTATTGGGCAATAAACCGTGGCCCCGTGTACAGGATTTTGGGTTGTTTTACCTCTGAGTGGCACTTTTTTGCACACCATGGGCTAAATGGCCGGGCCACAAGGACCCCGAAGGCTCAGAGAAGATTGGGGGAGAGGACCCACTGGAACAGATGTTGGGAGACAGATGGTAGCATCCCGTCAAGGCCATCCAGCGTGTTCTTTAACGAGCAAAGGGTATGGCTCTCCCGTACACGGAGCCACGGTTTAAATGTTCCATCCGACGGACGGCGGCCTTTCCAAGCCCATCGGTGTCCCCTACTAGCTGTGTGCAGGGCGGGGAATTTTGCGGAGATAAATCACAACGCTGACCCAGCTGGGACTCGAATCTGGGAACTGCAAATTACGAACCTGGCGCGCTACCGACTGAGCCACCCCCCGCCTCCCGTGTGCAGGAGATTCATACCTTGTTCACGTTAAAGAACACGCTGGTTGACCTTAACGGAAGGTTACCATCTGTCTCCTAACAGCTGTCTAGTGGGTCCCCTCCCCATTCCTTCTCTGAACTATCGGGGTTCTTGTGACCTGGCCAATTAGCCCATTTTGTATGCAAAGAAGTGCAGTTCAGAGGTAAAACAACCCAAGCCTTAGAGCTAACATGCAAACATTCCCACTCTAACAATAGCTAGTTACCACTTATCACAGCAAAGGATATGTTTTGTTCAGGACCTAATATCCCCAGCCTTGATGTAGAGTATATAGTAACCTACAAAGCATCCCATATGAGTAGATTAATTACAAAGCTCAGCAGACATTCCACTGAACGTGACAAAATTCATTTTTCTTGCTGTGTATATCGTCAGTCTTCAGTGGCCAGAAATTGCCATTTAAATCTACACAAAGCGAATTGTGCTCGGCAGAGTGCGCGCTGAAAGATTTCTTAAAGCTAGTGTAAATAATAGCGGGCGCTGGAGCATGAACAGAACTAAATGTATGGAAACTCTGAAACGTCATCAGATAGTCACGTTACCCAAGGGCGGGGGTGGCTCAGTCGGTAGCGCGCCAGGCTCGTAATCTGTAGTTCCCAGGTTCGAGTCCCAGCTGGGTCAGCGTTGAGATTTATCTCCGCAAAATTTCCCGCCCTGCCCACGGTCAGTAGGGGACACCGATGGGCTTGAAAAGGCGGCCGTCCGTCGGATGGGACGTTAAGCCGTGGCCCCGTGTGCGGGAGAGCCATACCCTGTGCACGATAAAGAACACGCTGGATGGCCTTGACGGGGGGGCTACCATCTGTCTCCCAACAGCTGTTCCAGTGGGTCCCCTCCCCCAACCTTCTCTGAGCCTTCGGGGTCCATGTGACCTGGCCATTTAGCCCATGGTGTGCAAAAAAGTGCCGCTCAGAGGTAAAACAACCCAACCCACGTTACCCAGTATTTAGTTTCAGGGGAGTGAAAGTGGGGGTCCGAAAATTTAGTTTTAGGGAGGCCCGAGAATTTATTTTAATTATTTTTTTGGGGGGATCCCGAATTTTTGGGTGTCGGGCGTAAAATATGAGGCCAAAATAAAATATATAGATAGATTAAAAAAATTATAAAATCTTATTCCATATAAAATATCATTTTAACCTCTCCTGTCCGGTGGAATATTTTTGTAATAGTACTCTACAGAAGTGTTGATTTATATTAAAAAAATTAATAAGAAATCTTTGGCAGAGATATAGTCTAAACCGGGAGCAGGTGGCTTAGTCGGTAGCGCGCCAGGCCCCTAATCTGCAATTCCCAGGTTCGTTCTAATTGTGCGATCGTTCCGATTTATCTTTGCTTCCCCCCCCCCCTCTACAATACCCGAGGTCAGAAAGGGGACACCAATAGGCTTGGAAAGGCCGCCGTCCGTCGGATGGGACGTTAAGCCGTGGCTCCGTGTGCGGGAGAGCCATACCCTGTGCACTTAAAGAACACACTGGATGGACTTGATGGGAGGCTACCATCTGTCTACTAACAGCTGTCCAGCGGGTCCCCTTTCCCCAACCTTCTGAGCCTTCGTGGTCTTTGTAACCTGGCCATTTAGCCCATTGTGTGAGAAAATCCCCAACCTTTTCTAAATACTCGGGGTCTTTTTGATGTAGCCATTTAGCCCATTATACGCAAAAAAAGTGCCGATCAGAGGTAAAACAACCCAACCCAAATGTTATATATTAAAATTTATTATTAAATGAAAAATACATTTATGAAATTGAAATATATATACTATACATATTTTGGTTAAAACATGTGTAAAATAAAATTATATCTAAGATCCTTAATTTGAAATCCTCATATGAATTCAATCTAATGAAAGTTCTCTAATTTCATCTACCCTTACAAACCTTTCAAATTTTTCTCCTCTAAAAATATCAGACCCCTTTCAAACTTTTTTCCTCTAAAAATATCAGACCCCATTAAAACTTTTCTCTAAAAATATAAGACCCCCTTTCAAACTTTTCTCCTCTAAAATCATCAGACCCTCCTTCAAACTTTTCTCCTCTAAAAATATCAGACCTCCTTTCAAACTTTTCTCCTCTAAAAATATCAGACCCTCCTTCAAACTTTTCTCCTCTAAAAATATCAGACCTCCTTTCAAACTTTTCTCCTCTAAAAATATCAGACCCCTTCCAAACTTTTTTCTAAGAATATAAGACCCCCTTTCAAACTTTTCTCTTCTAAAAATATCAGACCCCCTTTCAAACTTTTCTCCTCTAAAAATATCAGACCCCATTAAAACTTTTCTCTAAAAATATAAGACCCCCTTTCAAACTTTTCTCCTCTAAAATCATCAGACCCCCCTTCAAAACTTTTCTCCTCTAAAAATATCAGACCTCCTTTCAAACTTTTCTCCTCTAAAAATATCAGACCCCTTTCAAACTTTTCTCTAAAAATATAAGACCCCCTTTCAAACTTTTCTCTTCTAAAAATATCACACCCCCTTTCAAACTTTTCTCCTCTAAAAATATCAGACCCCATTCAAACTTTTTTCCTCTAAAAATATCAGAGAAAATATTTGAAGTAGGAAATTCGAATCGTTTACACCCTTTGGGAATGTTTTTCCAATCACTTATTTGCTTCAACGCTATGAGTTGCACTAATCTCGACAAATCGGGAACATTCTTGTGCGCAAACAAATTTGAAATGAGACAAAAAAAAACCACTCTCAAGGCATTGAAGGAAGAGGAAACGTCGACAGCAGAGAGGCAATTATTCGGCATTCGAAGTCCAACTGCTGGGTACAGCAGAGGCGAAGTAGAACAGTCGAAGAACAAGAACCGTGGTAGCTGGGTCACAGCAGTTATGTGCCAAACAGTTGCTATTACTTCCAATTAACTTGAAAGCGAATGTTCGGCAAATATGAATAACTTTTACGAAAAATGACCTACTTTTACAATTTAAACGAAATTTAAAAACGAAATAAGATTCGAAGTTAGTGTGTGAGAATCGGAATGATTTCAGTTTAAACGCATTTCTGTTCTGCTAAAGTGGTTTTTAATTTGCTAATTAACGTGATTAGGGGTAATTTTCTGATAACCAACGTCATTCAAGTACATTGGTTTCCATAAATTAAGGAACAATCCTATGTTAAGTCAATGGGAAGCTAACGTCGAAGCTCTATAACTTCTAAAATAAGTATTTTTGTTTTGAAAAATGGATCAGCATCTGAATCAAATATACCAATATTTCGATTTTCAACAATATTCGTTCAGTATTTAATGAATTATGGAAGGTTGAATGTTTAACAATAGCAATGCCAGTCTTAAGAAACTTATACAAAACTAATGAATATCGGAAGAATTCTTTACACAACTTCTAAAATACCCACTTATTTTATTAAACACTTTGATATAATACTACTTATAAATAAATAATAAATACCCCCTCAAGCAGCTGTTTGGGGGCGGGGGTGGCTCAGTCGGTAGCGCGCCAGGCTCGTAATCTGTAGTTCCCAGGTTCGAGTCCCAGCTGGGTAAGCGTTGAGATTTATCTCCGCAAAATTCCCCGCCCTGCCCACGGTCAGTGGGGACACCGATGGACTTGGAAAGGCCGCCGTCCGTCGGATGGGACGTTAAGCCGTGGCCCCGTGTGTGGGAGAGCCATACCCTGTGCACGTTAAAGAACACGCTGGATGGCCTTGACGGGAGGCTACCATCTGTCTCCCAACAGCTGTTCCAGTGGGTCCCCACCCCCAACCTTCTCTGAGCCTTCGGGGTCCATGTGACCTGGCCATTTAGCCCATGGTGTGCAAAAAAGTGCCGCTCAGAGGTAAAACTACCCAACCCAACCCAAGCAGCTGCTTGTCGCACAGGTCTTAACTTCTGAACTCAATTTCTTTTCTGGCTGGCATTGCTATTGCTAAATATTCAACCTTCCATAATTCATTAAATACTGAACGAATATGGTTGAAAATTGAGATATTCATATATTTGATTCAGATCTTATCTGCTATCACATTTTTCAAAAAATAAAAACACCAAACGAATATTATAGAGGTGTAGAGCTTTAATATTAGCTTCCCATAAAACCACTGCCAAAACTCCGCGCCCTGGCCTCGGCCAGTAGGCGAACACCAATGGGCTTGGAAACGCCACCGTCCATCGAATGGGATATTAAGCCGTGGCCATATGTATGGGAGAGCCATAACCTGGGCATGTTAAAGAACATGCTGGATGGCCTTGACAGGAGGCTTCTATCTGTCTAAAAAAACCTATCCAATGGTTTCCCTTCTCTCAATCTTCATTGAGCCCTTGGGGTCCTTGTGACCAGGCCATTTAGTCGATAAATAAAGTGCCGCTCAGGGGTAAAACAAGCCATACCCTGTGGACCTTAAAGAACACGCTAGATGGCCTTGACGAAAGGCTTCCATCTGTCTCCAAAACGCTATCCAGTGGGTCTTCTCATCCCAAGCCATACCCTGTGCACTTTAAAGAACACGCTAGATGGCTTTGACGGGAGGTTACCATCTGTCTCCCAACAGCTGTTCCAGTGGACCCCTCCCCCAACCTTCTCTGAGCCTTCGGGAATCTTGTGACCTAGCCATTTAGCCCATAGTGTGCAAAAAAGCGCCGCTCAGAGTAAAAACAACCAACCCAACTCCCACCAACTTTCTCTGAGTCGTCAGGATCCTTGTGACCTGGTGATTTAGCTGATAAATAAAATGCCACTCAGAGGTAAAACAACCCACCCTAACCCATTTACATAACATAGCGCTATTCCTTAATTTTCGGAAACCAGTATATTAATAAAGTGAGAAACAACATATTAATTCGTGGAATTTGGGTAAACTGTTTTTAATTGAAACTTGATTATAAAATACTTCAGCCTTCAAAGTAGTTTCCTTTTCTGTTATATGCAACGTAGAATAACGTCTGGACAAAGGCTGCTGCTGCCGTTGGTGCATTCATCCGATGAGTCCTCTTTGGAACTTATCCAGAGCGGAAATATTTTACGCTTGGTGGTTATATGAGTGACCTAAAGACGTAATTCTTACTTAGCCTTAAAACATGAGTTCCATTAAGCCCCGAAAGTGTCATTTTTATTATTACAAAAGTAATGCCGAGTCTTGATATAATCGAAAATAGATTTCAAAGGGGAATTTGACCGTTATCATGTTATTAAACAAACTTATTTTCTGAGGGGACCTTGACTGTTTTTAAACTGAAATTTAATAATCATTCAATGGTTGAATTTTCGAGCGCCTTTCGTGATTGTTTTTCGTTTTCTAAAAGTTTTTTAAAATACACATTTAATTTGTAATGTGGCATTTAATCTGCAAAACGTGGGGGGGATGTTATGCTGCATTGGTTTGGATTGTTTACCTCTGAACGACATTTTTTGCACACAATGGACACAGGTCACAAGGACCCCGAGGACTCGGAGAAGGTGGGATTGTTTTACAGTCGCTCAAAAAAGTATCCAAACGCTATGGTTGATTACAGAATTCAGAAAAAATATCTGGCAAAGATTTTTTTAGAAATTAGTGATCTGGCAAGCTTCGTGTCACGTTCTCTGAGCCCTTTGGGTGCTTGTGACCTTGCCACTTAATTCATTGAATGAAAAAAGATGCTGCTCAGAATTAATGCTCAGAAAAACAAGCTTTTCCTTTACACGTTAAAGAATACGCTGGATGGTTTTGACGGTGACTTCCATCTCTCTCCTAGCAGTTCATTGGGTATTCTTTCTTCACCAAATCTAAACCATTGGGATCTTTGTAACCAGGCCAGTTATCCATTGTGTGCATAAAAGTCATAACCTACTACTGTTTTACATTAAGTGTTCTATATAAATTTTACCACGAGTTTTTTTTCACACACACCTCTCCTTTGTAATTTAGCTTCGCAGCGAAAATATTTACCTCTATGTATTTTTCCTGTAGCGACCCAAAGGTCAAATTAACCTTGTCAACTCTCATATTATTCTAGATATATGACTGATTCCGATGTTGAGAAAGCTCACATTTCTAGCTCAAGTTCAGCTAAACAAACTGTAATCTAGGAAGACTGAACTTTACACCTTCCATGTGACTGATTCTGGTGACATCACAGTTCACGTTCTCTTTTATCCATGTTTAAGAGATGATTCAGTTTCTTGCGATCGCACGTTCTTTCAGGTTTGGATGTTGGTATTATTAGGAATTCCCGTTGTATGTACAAACTTGTTGCTAGCATTTAATGGCACCAATGCATTCGTTTCAAGTACTAACCCTAGAGTTAGAAATTACAAGAGATGAAGACTGTTAAAAATTACTGTTAACCAAAATCTGCAAGACTGAGTTTGTTTTATGGAACTTTTCCGTAAAATTGCATTCATTAATTACCTCAGTTGATGCTGCCAAAAGTCAGGACAATAAAAATTCTGAATTATGAGTAATCCTAATTCAAAGGAAATCTTTGCAGAGAGGACCATAAAGTCTGAGGGCCAAATTCGTCCAGACCATATAGCCTCAAGGCCAAATTGAACCAGTCGATAGATACTGATGACCAAATTCATGCAGACCATAGAGCCTGAGGACAAAATTCATCCAGCCATAGAGACTGAGGACAAAATTCATCCAGACCATAGAGCCTGAGGACAAAATTCATCCAGACCATATAGACTGAGGACAAAATTCATCAAGACCATAGAGACTGAGGGCAAAATTCATCCAGACCATAGACCCTCTTGTCCCTACCCCCTTTAGATTCGGCCATGGCATCGGCTATGGCATCGTTTAAAATAAGCACATAATGATGTAAACCACTGGCTCATAGTTAAAATTAAAAGCACTCCGTCAAGCAGCTCCCTGTCACAGAGGTCTGGCAGGAGCCTGTCAGTTTAATACGCCATAGAGAAGTTCTGTGAGGAAGGTGGAACCTCAGCAGAAAGACAACACAAACATCCATTCTTAAGCCGAGGCTCGAATCCTGGTTCCTCTGATTAAGCCAAGTTAGACGGTGATTAAATCTGTTCTCTACACGGATTTGAAACAATAACCTTTACTAAAATTCCATAAAATTAAGTTTCCAATTTTCTCTGTTTTGAATTATTGTTTAGCAAACCTCAGGCCTCTTATTATTCATATTAAAAAATATTCTCGCTGGAGGATAAAATTGTCTTGCTGGACCTATGTTTGTCAGTCTTGGTAGATTTGTAACCAAACTCCAAATAGTTTGTGTTGCTGCAACACAGGGGTGCATAAACTGTTTTAGTATCGGGTCGAATAAAAAAGCATTCTGTTTGTTGTGGGCCGATAGTTAGGAGGGAACTTCGTTTATTCATCGTTATCGAAGCAGTATGTAAAGAATGTGACTGAATCGAAGAAATGGGCTCCTGAATATTCGGCTTCAATGATATTGTATAATATTTTTCAAATTTGAAAAAAGGGGGAAAAAATATTACTAAATTTTCACAAGGGGCCGGTTAAATTAATAGAATTGGACGGATTGGCCCGTAGGCAAGAGTTCGTACACGTCTGCTGTATCACAATAATTATCTCCTCATAATTGGCAATAGGAGACGACAACACCGCGACCGGGAGAGTTGCTATAAGAAATTAAGGATAGATTTGTAAGGGTATGTATATTTAGTTTTAAAGTTGTTGCTTTACAATTGTACAATGAATTAGCATTACTAATATCTTCACATTACCTCATATTAAATGAATGTTCAGCCATTATTAACTACTTTAGAAAAAAATTACATTTTTGCTTTAACACGTCTCAGTCAGGATTTGCTCTGACAGCGCGGTATATGCAAACAGGCTAAGATGAAGTCAAAAAGTACAAAATTACAAAGTTTAAATGATTTGTATTTGTTTAAAGAGCAACTGCTGTTAAAATATGTTCAAAACATTCCATTTCGATAGGAGTATTACCTCCAAGAGTCTCAGTATAGCCCATATTTGACTAACGCCTAAATTTAAACATTTAGTAGCCATCGTTCAGTTACGTACTAAAGCTTATGACCTAAGGTGGGTTGTCATTCAGGTTTGCATATTTTCCTCTAAGTTTTGTTTGTAAGATAACCGAGATTAGATACTGAAGGATTAGGAAAGCTAACCTGTTTCGTCGTTTCCTTATGCAACGCATTGCAAACTATGACGAATGAGGACAAGGTAAAGAAAATGTTTTATCAGTAGGGGTAAAAAAAACCATGGAAGACTAAAAAAAGTGATCAACATACTCATCCTAGTCAAATCATAACAACACGTAATTTTTAAATATCCACAAAACATGGACGTTAAGTAAATAAACTACATTATTAACAGAACGTAAACATTTCAACCAGTTTCCAGAGATATTAGTAACAGCTGTCAGACAGCCAGGCTTTGGTACACTTGAGTATGAAAGAAAAATATATTCGCGAAGCAGATACTAAGCAAGGTTTAGGATATAGAATGTCTGATCACAACTCCCAGAAACATAATGTTAGCAGGACAATATAACTTGGAAGAATAATCACTTTTACGTTGATGATGAACTCAAAGCTAATAGCACTAGTGAATAAAAATGCAACTCAAGTATAATTCCAAGGCCTGAAGTGTATGTTCTATAAAGCCTAAATCCTGTTTCGGTACTTTTCTGTTATCTCCGGTCACATTTTCTAGGCGACTTTTTTTGGAAAAAATGGCAGTTTTTGATGGAGTCAGGAAGGTTAATGAATAATTTAGGGTTGGTTATTTGAGCTATTTTTTTTTTGTTGTTGCCTCTGACAACTATAAGTCGAAACGTATTTTACGAGATTATGAGATTATTTCATTGAATGGCAACTTCATTTTACCGTCACAGTCGTTGTCACAGTAAGCAATTCGTCCGTTACGTTCTAATCGTTCCATTTTGATAACGTTTTATGCAACATTCGAAGTTTTAAAGCATGGTCTAATGACATCTGAACTTCAGTGCATCGAACGATCGAGTGAATTATATAAACGATAGTGTGCTGTTAAATATTTGCCGGAAATTCTGAAGCAATTGACCATAAGTTGAGGTTTGTAACTAAAAATGTATTTGACTAAATTATCAGAAGATTCGTTTTCATTGAGTGGCAACTTGACTACAGAGTCTAAGTAAACAGTTCGTACGCTATCTTCTAATGGTTCTAATCGAGTGCTTTATAATAGTGTGCTATATTTTCCCGGATAGTTTCATTTTTAAGTAAATTGTTTTGTGTTGAATTCTAAACTCTACTTCATGCGATGGACAAAAGATTTAACTTTTGTTTGATAATATTTTGTGCACTATTCGCAATTTTAAAGCATTGCTGGTGAGGGCCTGAAAAGTCACTTTTCTGCAAGGAGGAAACGAACAACGGGAGAGCCCCATTGGCGGGGTTGGCGGCCTAGGCCACAGGGACGGAGCCCAAGTAAGAGTTTATAAAATAATTCCAACATGATGAGCACTGTCTCCGATAGCTTGCTAGTTATAGTGGAAGTGGGAGTTATAGGATTGAAGGACATCTGAATAAGATGACTGAGTAAACGAAGGTATAGATGCCTCCACAGTGGTATCTGTTAGGCCGAGTCAGAGGTTGAGGTTCAGGTTTTAAGCTTTCCTTTTACTTCAGGTAGGAAAACAACGATGTTTGAAAAACTTTCACCTTCTTTTCAGATTTCTGAGTTCAAACCGCATTAGTCCAAAAACATCCACGTAAATTAAAAAAAGGTGTAATAAATTTTAAAAAAGTGACCGCTTTATTCTAAACACATTAATTAAATCCACGTAAATCGAGAGAAAAACTGTGCTTGGTTCATTTCAGATCACTTGTAAATTGTGAGGAACACTTTTTGATTCTCGTAAAACCTCGGTTGGAAACTACTTCATTTCTTACGTCATTTACGAGGGTTTTTACATGAGTTTCTTTTTTAAAGAGATCTGTTCTTAGCCACATGGATCATTTTTTCGGTAGGAAAATTCTGGAGGCCCGCGATTTTTGGGCCCCATTTTGTTTTTACATCCATTAAAATATTTTTAAGGGGAGATATTTTACTTTGACTAGGAGCCCAGGGCTTAGTCACCATAGAATTTGAGGTCATTAGTTAATTTCAAAAGTAATATTTTTGACTTGAATATTTTGAAGCAAATGTTACGTATTCAAAATATATCAAAGAACATAAAAGGTCATTTGCCACCCTTGGAATCTGAGACAAAGATTTTAAAACAATCATTAATTCGTATTCCCAGGCTCGAGTTCACTACGTTGAGCTTTCACCTGTTTCTTGACAACTGTCTAGCAGATCTTCAGCGCTACTGTTGGGGTTCTTATGACCTGTCCTTTTAGCCCAATGTGTATATTATAAAAAATGGAACGACTACTTTTGAAAATCGGGGCATAAATAAATTTAATTAGTGATGTAATTTGTCTTGGATATCATTCAGTATTTAAAGAGTTATGCGATCTGGAATATTTTAACTGCCACAATCTCATTTAAAATGCTATTTATTATATATTACGATGTTATTGTTATGATTTGAAAATATAATCCAAACAGCTTAAATTGAAAACGCTTATTATTCATTTGAAATTTACAAAAATATATATGTACATTTTCAGAGTTTTTTTTTATTTATTTTTAGGTTTCATCGCATTAGTATTTCGGTTTTGTAATCTGTAAGAGTTGATTTATAATTACTGGATTCCAGAAATATATTTTGTTTATTTTTCTCCTTGTTCTGTAGTTTCTTTTACAAGATTGTACCTGTATTGAAATGTATTTTTTCTTAATTTCACAAATTCGTTTTATTGCGAGTCTCCAGTTTTTTTTAGTTTTTGAATATCATCAGACCGTAACTAACAAAATCATTTTTTCTTTCCAGCACGAGTAATCATTAGTCATCTTTATGGGCCCAACACTTAGTTAGCTCAACTCGGGCTTATGGCCCGAGTTGAGCTAATTAAAATATAAACTTCTTGTTCAATGCATGCAATATTTTAGGAATTTTGCAACTTCTATGTAATAGGTTTTGTTCGTAAAAATAAACATCCACTACTTTATAGTGCAAAATTTTATTTTATAATAATAAATGTATCATTTTTCGATATCTGAAATTCTTCCAAGCTCATTCAACAATTCTTTCAATGTTTTTCGCTTCCTGGAATGCATTGTATTCTATATAAACAATGGTCCATGATGCTATTAGTAAGTGTTCCACGGTGTTAATATATTTGGATATTTTATTCATAAACCTTTAAGAGAAGGCCAAGGGCAGGGTTCTCACTAATAAACGTCATTGTTGTAGTCACCAGTAGGGGCTACATTAAGGTATGAAAAGAAATTGCAGTGAGACTTGATCTTTTCACTTTTTTTTTTCGATATTTTTAAAATCCGAGATATTTTTATATTTATTCTGAAATTTGAGATATTGATTAAAAATATGTTATAAGTATACTCTCATTTTGTATTGTAGATTAGAGGCTCTCACAAAAAATGCCTTCTAAAATTAATATGCGGGTGTTTTAAGGGTGGTCCACAGTTTTTTGGAAAAATATTATAGTGTCCGCAGCTTCTTAGCAAAAGTTTGAAGTGCTCTGCAACTTCTTGGTAAAAATTTTAAGTGTTCTACAGCTTCTTAGAAAAAAAAATTGAAGTGCTCTGTAACTTCTTGGTAAAATTTTTTGAATGCTCTTCAGCTTCTTGGTATAATTTTAAAATGCTCTGCAGCTTCCTGGTAAAATTTTTGAAGTGCTTTGCAACTTCTTGGAAAAATTTTGAAGTGTCCGAAACTAAAGAATTGTTTGGAAACGCTGCTTTAGAATACTCTAGAAGTAATTCCATCAGAACCACACGGTGACCCCAGGGCGGAAATTACTGGACTTGACCGAAGTCTGTAAAATATATCCTTAGTTTCTATCTTAAACTTGGGGCGGGGGTGGCTCAGTCGGTAGCGGGCCAGGCTCGCAATCTGTAGTTCCCAGGTTCGAGTCCCAGCTGGGTCAGCGTTGAGATTTATCTCCGCAAAATTCCCCGCCCTGCCCACGGTCAGTAGGGGACACCGATGGGCTTGGAAAGGCCGCCGTCCGTCGGATGGAACGTTAAGCCGTGGCTGCGTGTGCGATAGAGCCATACCCTGTGCACGTTAAAGAACACGCTGGATGGCCTTGACGGGAGGCTACCATCTGTCTCCCAACAGCTGTTTCATTGGGTCCCCTCCCCCAACCTTCTCTGAGCCTTCGGGGTCCATGTGACCTGGCCATTTAGCATATGGTGTGCAAAAAAGTGCCGCTCAGAGGTAAAACAACCCAATAACTATCTTAAACTTATTTGTGAAGTTACTGACTTCTTCAGACTGTTAGTATGAATTTGTACCTATTAAAGTGGCCAGGAATTTGTAAATGAATATATCAATTAATCAGTGCATATACTTCTATACATTGTGATTAGTGTCACTATTAGTTTCTTACAGCTATCCGTGATGTTTTTGATTCATTGTCAAATCTTTGTTCCCTTTGTTATTAATTTTCTTTTGAGTCCGTTTTCCTTCTAACGTATTAATACATTTCTTCATTAACGGACACATTGTTTTTAGATATAAACGGACAATAAACAAGTCATCGCCATATGGAACAAAAGCATTGGAATGTTGACAAACTGCATTTCTTAAGTGTGTGGGATGTTATTGAGTTCTTCCGTCTCTAAAGACGTTGGTCATTGTGGCTTGTCTGGTGTAGTGGACATCCTTTCTAGCAGAAACGGGTCAAGGATTGGGACAATGTCTGATTCCAGATTTCATTTTCGCGTTTACATTTTCCGTTTTTTCTCATCTTTCTGAATTGATACATACTCAAGACGGTAAAAACGGTTAAAAGCATTGTGCTTCTCGTGAAAACTTTGAAAAGACTGAATGATTTGATAAATTATCGATTATTTGGCTTCAGGATTGGATTTCAGTCATGATATTTTAACCTCTGAGTAGACCTCTGTGGCAAGCAGCTGCTTGCCACAGAGGTCTGACAGGATCCTGTCAGTTTATATGCCATAGTAGAAGGTCAGAGAGGATGGCAGGACCTCAGCAGAAAAACAACACGAATATCCACGGTGGACTAAATGACCAGGTCACAAGAACCCTAACTGCTCACAACTGGGTAAACGAAAAAAACCCACAGTGCAGATATTTACGAGACAGATGGAAGCCTTCATTCATGGCCATCCAGCTATTTTAACACACTGGATGGCGTTGACTGGCTCTCCTGCACACGGGGCCACGATTAACGTGTCATTAGACAGACAGATGGCCATTTCAAACTCTGGTACTCACTTTCCCACCAAGTGTACACGTAGGTTAGCGAAAAAAAATAGCATGAGCATAGTGGGAATAAAACCTGGGAACATCGCGTTAGGAGATTGCTATGCTACCGACTAAGCCATACCTATCAAAGCTAGAAATTGAAAAAATGCTCAAAGTTAATAAAAAGATGGCCTAACAATCATTATGTTTAATTTGCTGTTGAAGGTTAGTGATTCGCTTATAAATATATTTTAGTAGAATAATAAAAATAAATGAATATCCCCTCAAGCAGCTGCTTACCACAGATGTCTAACTGGAGCCTGTCAGTTAAATATACCATAGATAAGATCTGTGAGGATGGCGAGACCTCAGCAGAAAAACAACACAAACATCCATACCTTACCCAGGGCTCGAACCCAGGTCCCTTTGGTTCCGAGCGCGCTAACCACTCTGCCACCAGTAGAGCATTTCTTCTTTAGTAGAATATTTTTTTAGTTACATGTTACTAAATACTAAAATTAATTACGATGAACTGAATTTAAAATACTTCATTACTAGGGAGAAATGTGCGAACAACTATTTTGAGAAATCCACAAACTGATAAACTGACAACGAAGGAGCGAAAAGCAATAGCAAAATAGGTGAAAAATCTTAAACATAATAACACCTTACCGTGAAAGAACATTATACTTAACGAGAATTAAATGCTGAGAATGGACACTAACCGAACTGCCAGTTCGGTTAGTGCCCATTCCAGAAGTTAAATTGCATTTTGTCGCCAATTCGTCTCTATTACCCATTGTTGCCTTGACGCAAAGAAATAGCAACTACGATAATAACGAATAAAAATATTCTGTTCCCATAGGCAACGATTAAGCCAGTCTCGATAGCAATTACATTTCAGGACATTCGAAACCCGTTGTGTGTTTATGGTGTCGAGAGTGTGTGACGTGTCCCTTCGGCAAGTTTATCCCAAGACAGCTGTGATGAGCTGTTGCTCGCGTGGAGGTGATGCTGCACTCGCTTTGACAGTAGTGGTATTTACTGTGCAAGGCAGTTCTGTTGATTTGTCATGATTTGATCATATATACATGTTGTCTGATCATATATACATGTACAAGCCCTTATATGAGTCATAAGTTATAATTTTTGTGATTTTAATAATTAATAAACTTTTCAAGTTTGTCTAATCGTTTTAATCCCGAATTAATTTGGTTAGACTAAATGTTTGAATGGCGATATTATGTTATTTGGACCAAATAAATATTTTTTTTTCGAAAAATATTATTTATTTACATAATAATAATAATAATAATAATAATAATAATAATAATAATAATAATTATTATTATTATTATTATTATTATTATTATTATTATTATTATTATTATTGTTATTATTTTAATTAAAATATTTATTATATTTATAATTATTTTAATTAAAGTAATATTATCTTTATTTTAATACAATTCATTTATTATATTTATTAATATTCCTTGTGAACCCTTATTTTCTCTTCATAGAACCCCGAGAGTCTGCAGGACATCATTTTGAAAACGTTCACATAGTCTTTAAAAATATGCTCAGTATAAAAAAATTAAAAAATAATTTTCCGGGAAAAAAATGTTTTTCTTAATCTTTGTTAAGAAAATAATAAGAGAATATAATTGTTTTCCGAAGGAAATGATTTTCTTAAATTCCCGCATCATAATTACTGTTATCATTCAGATAACACCAAATGCAGAAGAGCAAGAATTGAATTAGAAAAAAAAAATACAGAATCTCTACAATACAGAAAGTTGCTTTAGTATTTCAGCTGTGGAGCTGGGAAGTTCTTTTAGTGCATTCAGTGCTACATTGGTGTCGTGCGACACGAAATACGAGAAATGCAATACTTAGGTTACGGACGCACAGAAAGAGGTTTGACGTTATGAACGTTTCACAATTTTATAGATCTCAAAAAACCATTTACTAACATCGCTATTGGTGTGTAAAGCCAACCTCTGTTATTCGTAATATATTTGGTTTCCAGACCACAAAGTTCGTGATGTTAAAAAAAATAAATTAGTCGGTTTTACCTCTGAGTGGCACTTTTTCGCATACAATGGGCTAAATGGCCAAGTCACAAGGTCCCCAATGGCTCAGAGAGTGTGGAGGGAAGAAGTGGAGAAAACGGATGGGAGTCTCCCGTCAAGTCATCCAGCGTGTTCTTTAACATGCACAGGGTATGGCTCTGTTGCAGAAAAAGCCACGGCTTAATGTCCCATCAGATTCAGATGAATCAGTCAAAGCTGTTTTCTATGTGTTGATATCCTCAAAAGTCTGTGATAAAATTGATCTAGCGGCATGCTTCTGGGAGACCTGGATTCAAATCCCAGTCAGGACAATCAATTTTTTTCCAACTCATTTTTTTAAGTCTTCCTTGTCTACAGGACTTTTCCTGTGATAATTTATTACTGAGTAGTTCGTTTATATTTTCAAAGGAATGTTCACTGATACTAAAGCAATGAACCAACTGTTGGTGGAAGAGGGTGGGACGAGAATAGAATTTCCCCTGGAAAATCAAACTGCCATGTTTCTATTAAAATTACGAATTGTGAATGCCAACATAGGCGTCGGCGCTGGAAAAATTTATGTTGAATAATACAAATGTACCAATAATTAATGTAATTTTTCCCTTAATGAAACGTAATCTTGAAATTTTACGGTGTGTTTTGGGAAGCATATCTTTTATTTTTATTCATTAATACGAAAAAATATTTTTTTACTTGTATTTTTAATAAGTTTTCTTTTTCGTTTGTTATCCATCATCTTGAGTTGCACTACGTTATGATAGATGCATGATTGCTGTTTTGCAACTACACTCTTAGTGAAAGGCATGAAATAAATTATTATTATTATTAAATATATTTATCAGCCGTCCCGTGGCCGAGTGGTTAGCGCGCTTGGCTACTAATCTAAGGGACCTGAGTTCGAGCCCCGGGTTAAGGCATGGCTGTTTGTGTCGTTTTTCTGCTGAGGGCCTGCCATCCTCTCAGACCTTCTACTATGGCATATAAACTGACAGGCTCCTGTCAGACCTCTATGGCAAGCAGCTGCTTGAGGGGGTATTTATTTATTTATTTATTTATATCTTGAAACAATGATTTTACGCCCCCACCCACTGGAAAAATTACTATCGAAGCCCATTACTGAAACCAAAGCAATGAACCAACTGTTGGTGAAAGGGTTAGGAAGGGGGAGGGGAACCTACCTAGGGGTCCGAGAATTTAATTTCGGGGGGGGGGGGGGGGGGGGGGGCTAAGGATAAGACGAGTAATGTTTTTCAATTATTAATAGTTTTTTTTTTATGTATTTTTAGTGTTGGACATATATTAAAGGGCTAAAATTATACAAAGAAATTGTATTGTCTTGGATTTCAAAGCAAGTTTGAGATTTCGTATAAGACGACTGGATTATACGAAAATGTAATTAGTGATCTGGCAACCTTCGTGTACGTACACGAAGGTTGCCAGATCACCAATTTCTAAAACAATCGTTGCCAGATATTTTTTCTAAATTCTGTAATTAAGAATAGTGTTCGATATTTTTTTGAGCGACTGTACGTCCGTGGGTGAAGGTTACAGTTTCCCTCCACAATTCAAATAGGCATGTTTCTACTAAAATTACGAATTTAAATGACAATCATTCCTTTCGTAATGAATTTCAAAATGCATGAATTTAAAAGTCTTTCGTTGCAAGAAAAAAAGAAAGTAAAACCGAAAATCAAAAGTTCAGAGTCAAAAAGGTTTTGTCTCGGTAATTTAAGAAAGTCAGCGTTTATTATATCACGAAGTTAAGGAATTGAAATTTATTAAGACAATCCATTCGTGAATAATATTGGAGTAAGAAAACAGCGACATAAATTCTCGTTTTTCTACATCAAATTTAAATTTTTATCAACTCAGTGTTTTGTATAGTCAGTATACGAGTACGTTTCAAAACTGTATCTTTAGATATGTTTGCAACTGCTAACTGTTATTACATATACTCAGAGCGATAACTTTATTAAGTACAGTTCCATGTTTAATGAGTCAATATGAACTCGGATGCAGAACTGTAAACCTCGGTTACTTGTTAAATAAGCTTTTTATGAAAAATATGACTGAAGATAATTAAAAAATCTGAATCAAATATATTTCAATCTCGATTTTCAACAATTTTGTTCCGAATTTTAGAGAAAGAAACTGGAATGTTAAAACAGCAACAATATTTTTTCTTAAAAATTAATAAAAACTAATTAAAACAAGAACAATAACCTTTATACTAAACTTCACTAATACTTGTAAGAGTATTTTTAACACTTCGCATAATAATTAGTTCATTTTCGCCGATTTCTTAAAACAGTTTTGGTGGAAAACTTTAAATTATCGTCAGTCACATTTCTTTTCTTCATAAAAAGTTTTTTTTAAGAATTTACTGAGTTGTGTATCTCATCTAATATGGAACTGTATCTAATAAGGCATAACTGGAACTGTATCTAATAAGGCATTACTGTAACTGTATATAATAAGGTGGTTTCTGAGTGTATGCATTCTTAACATTCTACATTTCGATATATGTAGGCATTCAAATTTTTACACATTATGGCGAACTTGTCCAGACTTTTGTCTCATACTATACAAATGTACGTGTGTCCAACATTAGACAATTATTATTAGGTTTGTAACAGTTCCTGAATGTTTGTTAAATTGTAATACAGCAAACATCTCTCAAAACATGACACAAAATTTAAATATATATATATATCAGATACTGATCAGGGATGTATCCAGGATGAGGATCAGGGCCTTCCTCCCCCCAAAATAAAAGTCATACAAAATCTCAAACTTGTCTACTTACTTTGAAATCCAAAACAGGTGTCTTTGTATATATTTATTTTAGCCTTATAGCATACATAGCCATATCAGAATAATATGTCCACCTATCATAGTATACGTATGGTAGGTGGTCATATTATTCTGATACGACTGTGTATGTCCAACACTAAAATTAGATTTAAAAAACAACTATAAAATTTTATTCCATGTAGAATATTAGTTTAGCCTTTCCTGTCCAGTGGAGGAATATTTTAGTAATTGGAAAATCTTACTCAAGTCTTATTCTCAGACCCTGAAACTAAATCCTAGGTACCTGCCTAATACTGATATTGATATAAATAACAAAACTTGCAGATATTTTCTTGTCATGAACGTGGTAGAAATGCCCCATTTGTATGAATTTATCATAAAATATTTTGCATTTACGAATTTTCCCTCTTAAAAAAACAATCCAGTTATTTCAATCCTAAACAACAACAAAGTTTTCGACAAACAACTTAAATTTCCCTATTTTTAATATTTCTCCGAAAAGGACGATTACCTTTCATTTAGGTTCAGTTGCGCCGTCACAGCTGCATCGTAGGCTCTGCCTGGGACACTGAACTGCGATATCCGCCATGCTGTTTAGTATCGATAAATAAAAACCTGTTCTACTCATATCTACGCAAAATAATCATTCAAATATAAAAGTATTTCCACATTATTCATCAATCATCATCGATTCATGACTATTTCAAACTTGGATCTCATTAGAACACTTGTTGAATAATTAACGGCTGAATAAAAGTAATAATGTGCAACCTTAATTATCTTTTGGTATAATATGCATTTTTAAATTAAAAGATATATAGGTTTCTGTTTTTTCATTCACTCGAAGCAGGAATGCGTTTTTAATTTCCTTTTTACTACGTTATTCATCTTTGAGTGTATGTATATAGTTTATACACTACCCTCCAACAAGTAACCAGACACTTCGATGTTACGAGATTGTAAAACCACATTCAAATCTCCCTAACTTTGAAAATAAGCTGTTTACGGAAGAAAAATGTCAGTAGAGATTAATTAAAGATCTCGCTGAAATCTTTCGAACTCTCGATTTTCAACAATATTATTTTAATATCTAAAGAATTATGGGAACAAACTAACTTTTGCTACTCGTGTAAATTTGCTTCAAAAGATGCAACTGTTATAACAAATCGTTCAAAACATAAATGCAATATTAGAAGTTTATGTATCGATTTTTCTAAGTTTCATAAGTTAGGAGGAAAAACGTGGACCGTTACAGCAGCGTTTGCTGTTCAATGTTCCAGCTTTAATAACTCTTTAAATATTTGGAGTATATTGTTGAAAACTGAGATTTAGAGAGATTTGAATGAGATCTTCAATTAATCTCGTGACATTTTTCCGTAAAAAGCTTATTTTCAGAGTTAGGAAGCTTTATATACGGCTTTCCATTCACAAACATGGACGTGTCTCGTACTTTTTGTAGGGTAGTGAATATACTGAATTCTATTACCTATAATATCATTATAATATCGATATAACTGCATTTTATTTCTAAAATTCTAGGTGTATATTTTAATTTTAATTATGTATCACCCCAAAAAAATTAATTATGTATCACCCCCAAAAAATTGTAATATGTATCATGATTAACAAATGTTTTTGGCGACATTAGCATTTACAGTAATGGACAGAAAAGCTAACACGTTAGCATTTACAGGTAATGGACAGAAAAGAATTATAGAAGTTTGAATGTTAAACGACAGCGATGTCAGTCATAAGAATTTACCTCGGAAGTTAATTGAAACTTAAAAAAAATCATTATTTCAAACTATTTAATAACATAAATGTATGTTTTAGAATTTTCTGCAAATAATTCTTTCAATAATAGTCAGTTTTGCATAAGATTCTTAGGACCGACTTTGCTGCTGTTAAATATTCAGACTTCTACAAATCTTGAAGTACTGAAAGTATATGTTTGAAAATTGAGATTTAGATAGATTTTAATGAGATTTTAATTTATCTAGTCCTATTTTCCTGTAAAATGCTCATTGTAGAAATTACGGATCTTCGAATTTCACTATCCATTGAATTAAAATGGGAATGTTCCCATTTTTCTGTCCATTACATGTAACTGCTTTTGATTTTTCATTAACGAAGTGACTATTAAAACAGAAGCATTAAAATCGGATAAGCAAATTTTACCATCGCTATGCTTAATGATAAGCAGATAAATATTTCAATAAATCGTAATATGTTGCACAAAAATAAAAAGTTCAATAAATATATATATATAACACTTTAAAATAATATTAAGTAAGGTTAATGGTCTTTATTTATATATGATTAAGTAGATCATATATACACTGGTTTCCATAAGTTAAGGAAAATTCCTATGTTAAGTCAATGGGAAGCTACCGTCAAAGCTCTATAACTTCTAAAATAAGTTTTTTTGTTTTGAAAAATGTGATTGCAGATAAAGATCTCAATCAAATAAATCAATATCTCGATTTTCAACAATATTCGTTCAGTATTTAATGAGTTATGGAAGTTTGAATATTCAACAACAGCAATGCCAGTCTTAAGAAATACAAAACTGAAGAATAGTGAAAGAATTTATACACAAAGTTCTAAAATATAAACTTATTTTATTAAACACTTTGATACAATACTTATTACTAAGTTTTAATTAACTTCTGAAGTCAATTTTTGTGGCTGGCGTTGTTATCGCTAAATATTCAAACTTTCATAACTCATTAAATACTGAACGAATATTGTTGAAAATCGAGATATTGATTTATTTGATTGAGATATTTATCTGCAATCACATTTTTCAAAACAAAACAACTTATTTTAGAAGTTACAGAGCTTTGACGTTAGCTACCCATTGACTTAACATAGGGATTTTCCTTAACTTATGGAAACCAATGTATTTGTTAGAAGTCCATATTCTCAATATTGTTGCTCGAAATATCTTTTTTTTGGACAGTAAATTTCTGAAACCGTTCACAAAATTAATTTAGCCTTTGAGGGGCATTTCCATCGATTCTTTTCGTGAAACGATGAAATTTAAATGATTGAATTTCTCCACCACCCAGATATCCCAAGTTGACACTTACCTGATTATCAGCCAACCTTTTAATCAGCTGTCCTATTCCTTCTGACGAAACAATCAGCTAAACAAGAAAAACATGGCTATTGGTTTACTTACCAGATGGTCAATTCCATTGACATCTGCCATTTTGATTTCTATTGTGATGGGTCTGCTTTCAGTGATCTAAACACATCCCCAGACCATGCAGATTAGCCAGAAAGCACGTGCCGAGGCAACAGCAGGTTTTAACTTAGCATCCCAAACGCGAATCACTCGGTTATCCTCTGGAGACCGACCCGGACAAACTGACAACACACACACACAAGCACAAACGGTGGCACAACCTTGGCACCTCTCAAGTGCTCACAGTCGACTGAGCCAGCGTTCCCCTTCTTTCCGACCAACCTGTTTGCTGGTTGCCGGCTCGTCAAACCGGTACCTGTTCAGCGACGCACTGGCGTCCTCCGTTCGTATTGGCCGAAAACCATTTATAGATTTTAATTCCAGCCGTAATTTTGCTCACGTGGGTTTCATAGACAGGTGCCTCATTTGTGGCAATCCTCAGAGCATCTTCGAAGAACTGGTAAAGCATGACGGCTGTTTCACGCGCTAGACACGCGGCCATGGCTTCACGTGATTGGCGGTGGTGTGTCTGTTGTTCCTGCATCTGTTGTTGCCATGGTGATCGTCAAACGGACGCTTTTTCGATAGAAGTGGGAACAAAAGTTTGGATCCCCAAAACGTAACGACCTATTGTGGGCAGTTCTACGTTTAAACAAAAAAAACCCTGTGCTTACAGCTCGTGGACTGGTCACTCGACTCACTGGTGATGTCATTCGAATACAATTTCGAAAGATATCATCTCATGTCTGGTTACTGACCCTATATTTTACCGAACTGACATCTCTCGTAACAGATGTCTTAAATATAGCCTGGATAGCAAACTCTGTGTTAGTCCGAACTGTGCAGGTTAAGTAGTTAAATTTCAATGTAACTATTCTGTTCATAAAGTGATGAATCTACTTTATATTTTGACCAACAGGTGGCAGCGTGTACTGAAACAGTTTTTACTGTTACTTCAAGTACGAATTTGTTGGAAATTTGCGTTTTCGAAATTGAACTTTTCGTCCTCTGTACGTTCTTTTACAACTTTGTCATCAGCAGCTTGCAGGGCGATGTACCCAAGCCTGAATTATGGTATGACTGTGGGTCGGATTAAAATAGGGCCCCCTTAGTTGGTGAGGCCAACTAAGGAGGCCTAGTAGCATTTTAAATAGTAATTAATATTTTTCCAGCTTATGCAACTCTTTAAATTAGTAATAATTAACTAAATTTACAAAACAATTATAAATTGATAGATGTTTACTAGCTATAAAGACTATGAATTATTTTTTTATCAGCTCGCTATTAGGAGTTTTAAGGGATCCACAAGTATTTTAAAAAAAGTTCACTAATATAAATCAGTATTATTAACATTATTTATTAAGTCTGCTAATTTATGATTAATTTCTAGTTCCTAAACATCTTGAGGTGTCCTAGAATTGGTTCAAACGGTCCGATATTACCTGCTTTTCAGAAATCCTCTATAAATATATCTTTTGCGATTTTAATTTTATAAATCTATGCTTTCGAAAATTTAAAAAAAAGGGGAATTATATATTGTCAGGGGCAGATTAAGGCCTGAATGCCAAAAGGATCGGAAAGTCTCCCAACTCTCCGGGAGGAGGTGGAATACTCAATCTGCGGAAAGTTTTAAACCTTAAGAATGGGGGAAAAAAATGAAGCAGGTTCAAGAAATTGAATTACAGAAATGCACAAAGAAATTTTAATATGCGTTATATAAACTTATAGCCGTCCCATGGCCGAGTGGTTAGCGCGCTTGGCTACTGATCTAAGGGACCTGGGTTCGAGCCCGGGTAAGGCATGGATGTATGTGTCGTTTTTCTGCTGAGGTCCTGCCATCCTCTCAGACCTTCTACTATGGCATATAAACTGACAGACTCCTGTCAGACCTCTGTGGCAAGCAGCTGCTTGAGGGGGTATTTATTTATTTTTATTTATATAAACTTACACATACAGAAAAATAAACAAGAATAAAGATCTGTTCTTTGTAGTGTACTTAACAAAAATCACTTTATATTTGGTATTAACAGTGCCGAAACTAGGGAGATACAGAGCGGAGTAAAATTCATTAAAAATGCTGAACAATATTTTCAATAACTAACTGAAAAAAAATTCAAAAAAATAATTTTTCATAATAAAACTACTGCGATCATAAGGTGACTATAAGGAAAGCAAAATTTTAAAAGTATTATTTTCTTTCGTAACAAAAATGAGGCCGATTCTGACGGTTATGAATACTCAGATCGGCCTCATTTTTGTTACGAAAGAAAATACATACTTTTAACTTTTGCTGTCATATTAGTACACCTTATGATCGCAGTAGTAATATTGAATTAAATGGTTTAATATCTGATTCTTTGCTTCAAAATTCGTGAAAATGTGGAGGCCCAAAATACAAATCTTGGATATGAAAGGCTAATTACGGTACACGGTATTAACCTACATAAAAACACAAGTGGTGTAGGTAAGTAGATTATCTTGGTTATGAAATACTATACTAAATATTGAAAAAAAAATAAGAGTTTCGACTTTTTTTAGGCCCAGGCGAGCGCCTTATGCTCTTGTTAAGAGGGAGTGGCTCAGTCGATAGTGCACCAGGCTCGTAATCTGCAACTCCCAGGTTCGAGCCCCACCTGGGCCGGCTTTGATATTTATTTTCGCAAAACCCCTATCCTTATCTAGGTCAGTTAGGGGACACCAGTGGGCTTGGAAAGGTTGCCGTCCATCGAATGGGACGCTAAGCATGGCTGTGTGCAGGAGAGCCATACCCTGTGCACGTTAAAGAGCACGCTGGATGGTCTTAACGAGAGACTCGATGCTTTCTAAATGTTTCAGCTCTTATAAGTCCTTAAATATAAAATGAATATTACTGCAAATCCTTATTTAGAAAGACTTGAGAGATATTTCCAACTTATCTGCTGTGCTGTCTTTCCGCAAAAAGCAAATTTTTACGGTTGGAAGATTTAAAACACTGTGTTCCATTCTTATAACATGGAAGCATTCCAAGAGACAGTTAAAATAACATTCAAATATTATCATCTTGTTACCTTCTACTCTGGCATATAAACTTGACAGGTTCCTGTCAGACCTCTGTGGCAAGCAGCTGCTTGAGGGGGTATTTTTTTTTATTATATAATAGCAGTAATTCCGAGCGAACGAACGGATGAGCGGACACGTATGACGTCAGAGGCGGCAGAAATTTTAGGTTCTCCGTAGTTCCTAGAGTAGTACTTGAGCGATCAGTCGCAAATTTGGTGGGATGGTTCAACTTGGTTCTAGTCCTGTTGGGGTGACAGATTTGGTTCCTAGTTGCCGTGGGTTGGAAGTGATCCCTCGAAAAATGTCCGAAATTTCTAGAGGCGTTGCCGTCGCATATGAATGAAATAGTACCTTGTGAAAAGTACCTCTGGAAAGCTGTGAATGAAGTTATTAATGGTCATACGTTTGACGCAAACTTTTGGCGTGAATTTAACTAATAATGATTCTGTGCCTTTACGTCATAGTAACGCTCACAATCCGATATTGTGCTACTGCGTGTTTTCTCCTTTTTTGTGTACTTTCTAGCCTTTTCATAACTTTTGATTTCTTAATTGGGGCGGGGGTGGCTTAGTCGGTAGCGCGCCAGACTCGTAATCTGTAGTTCCCAGGTGTGTGGGTGATCTGTAGTTCTCCGTGTGTGGGAGAGCCATACCCTATGCACGTTAAAGAACACGCTGGATGGCCTTGACGGGAGGCTACCATCTGTCTCCCAACAGCTGTTCCAGTGGGTCCCCTCCCCCAAACCTTCTCTGAGCCTTCGGGGTCCATGTGACCTGGCCATTTAGCCCATGGTGTGCAAAAAAGTGCCGCTCAGAGGTAAAACAACCCAACCCTTGATTTCTTAATTAAATAAAGTGTAACATGCTTTCTCTTCTGACCTCTCTTTCCATCTGTATTTTTACCCCCCCCCCCATAGTCGAAAGACGGGGAAGGAATTTTTGTAATAAAATAGCACAAATACTTTAGTAATGGCCGTCGATAATTGTTTACATCCGACAGCACTAATTTTTGGTAGTGGTAAAAAAGTAAAAACTTATACCTAAAACTTTAGAAAATGCAGGTTTATCGATATTAAATGTCATTGGTGATAAATTGAAGTTTTCACTCAATTCTTTATTATATCGATTTACAAAAATCTTTTAATATTTAGATTAAGTTGGAAACATTTAACAGTAAACGCTGCGGTTATATGGTCGAAACGTTTCCAAAATTAATTAAAAGAATCATTTCACCAACTTCTAAATTTCCATTTATTTTAGTAAGCCGTTTTGTTGTAACAATTATAATTTGCATTTTAGTGGGCTTTATGAAGTAAATGTTATGAGTCACTGACGCTGCTTTTAAATGCTTCAGATCCCATAACTCTTTAAATATCATACGGATATTGTTGAAAATCAAGAATTAGAAAGATATCAGTGAGATCTTTAATTTATCTTCAGTGATATTTTTGAGTAAAAAGCTTATTTTCAAAGTTAGAGAACTCTGAATGTGACTTTACAGTCACATAACATGAACGAGTCAGGAAACTTTTTGCAATGCAGTGTACATATCACGTGTTCAACATACACGTGAAATTCACCAATTGCACAAAAACTAAACGGAGGTAAGGGGTGCAGTTATTGCACAAGCCTCAGTTTGAGATCACCTGTTTTTTAAGACGTCAGCCAGTTCTGAAACGTTAACAGCTCCGTGTGTCTTCAGATTCTTGCTCCAAGTGCTACCCGCAGAATAGCAGCGTCAGTTGTAACGTCGCCACTGAGAGCGAAGCAAAAATTACAGGAACTCCTCCTCCCCTGCAAGAGGTGAACACGCGAGCCAAAGCGGCGAGACGAATAGCATTCTTATGACAGAATGGCCGGAGGGAAGAGAGGCCGGCGCCCTTGGGTCAGTGACGCGGCCTGTCCACCCTTCTCTAGAGCGGGGCCGTCATACAAGGCTAAGAGATGCGTCGTTACATTATCCATCAACATTTACACTTTATATTCAAGAATGAGGATTGTAGAGAGAGCATGCCTTAACATTCTCTCTACCTCTGACTCAACTCTATCATTAATGATCGTTGCTAAACAGAAATTTGCAGATTACCGTCTGAGAGTGTATTGTGACTGAAATTTTCACGCTGATAGTTATACAATTAACAAAGCTATTGTCACCTATTCTACAAATTCGTCGTTCTATTAGTTTATAAAACAATACAGATTATATATTACGATCAAATATATATATATTCAGCGATCAATCAGCAATCATTGCAAAATAAATCAGTTGCAATTTCCGCATTCTCAGACTGAGCTATAAATTTGTTTTGGAGGATGTTGGAGACTTACACTAATGGAACATCACATCGTTTAGATGAAGGATTAAAGCGAATCCTCCACTATTCGTCATTTGCTTTGAGGAATCGCTTTCTCGTTCTGAAAACGAGGTGAATAAATTCCTCGGCCTGTTGCCATTTCCATTGTGTACCATATTGTAAATAATTGCTCTTGTCGTGAAATACAAACAATAATAAAGAGTGAAAAATAATGTTTTGCATTTTTCAATGCCGTCGTTCTATGCTTCATTCATTTTCCACTATATCAGACAAAGTACAATAAACAATATCAAAAATAATCCTTGTGATATAGAAAAGTTTTGAAGCTCATTTACATACAGAAAATGTTTTATTTTAATAAATGTTATCATTGAGTCTAATCGAAAAAAAATTGTGCATTCTCAATTTTAAATATTTTTCTTTTTTCCTGTCAAAATTAGACATAAAAGTATCTTTTTTTATCTAGCCATCGGATCAGGGACGACATACCGCGGGGGGGGGGGGGGGGGGGGGGGGCAAGGGTCCCCCACCCTGAAAATCCGTCTGCTTTGAAATCCAAAACAGCTGTCTGTATGATTTTATTTTAGCCCCATAGTATGTCCGACATTAAAAAACATTTAAAAGACAACTGTAAATTTTATTCCATATAGAATATCATTTAAACCTTTCCTGTTAAATCAGTGGAATATTTTAGCAATTGGGAAACTCACCTATTCTCCCCCCCCCCCCCAACAAAATTAAATTCTGGCTACGTGCCTGAATCAGATATTGTTCTTTCTGTCTAGAACAGCGGTAAGCAGGGCCGGATGTAAGGCATGGCCCCCTTGCATACTAATAATGGTAAAAAAAAAAATGTAACATTGATATTTGATGCATTTTTCAAGAATTTTTTTAAATACCTGTAAAACGGAGGAAAAATGTTATATTGCATTGATAATCCAGTTTGCATTTTATCGGCTCGATTATGTTTCTTGCCCCCCCCCCTTTTGGTTTTTTTCTAGATCCCATATGTGCAGTAGTTTCTTTAATTTCGTATAAAAATATTAAATGGTTGTGAGAACCATGAATGGAAATAATACAATCGAAATGGATGTAGGAATTTTAATGAGAAGTAATACAGTTTTGTTAATAAATAATAAACTTAGAATTATTCCCAAGAATTAAAAAATTCTCAAAAACAATCAATCCAATGAGTACTGAAACCTGAAATATTTAACACCAATATTTACTGCTGTAAGAATTGACTTTAAAATTATAACTATTTTGTGAAATACTTCAGCTTCAACAACTCTTTAAATAATAAACAATTTTCTAAAAATCGAAATTTGGATAAATTTAAAATCTACAGTTTATCTTCTGCAACATTTTTCTGTAAAAAAAAAAAACTAATTTTCGAAGGAGGGAACTTTGAATGTTGTTTCCCTTTCACATACCATGAAAGTATTTCGATACGTTTGGCACTATAGCGTATAATCTTACAATCGATATTCTTTTAAGCGTTCATTTTTGATTGTCAAGAGAGCGAGTACTTTGAAAAGAGAATATCGTTGTCCTTAAAATAAAAAAAAGACACGATTCAGTCCAGGCTTACCCCGATCTCCTAGGAATATGACTAGTAGCCTGACGCAATACTGACTGAAAAAAGCCCTCGGCTTCCCTCAATTATAGATTCTCTTCCAAAGAATAGTGTTACTAAATCCAAATTTAATTTCTTAGATTGGATCGGATTCATGAAGGCAAATGGATTTTATTAATGATAAAGAAATCAATAAAACAAACAGAGAAGTCACATCATTGACCTTATACTTTCTTATGGGTTCTGTTACTGAACACTGAAATTTTCGAATATCCCTCTTCAGGGTCGGCGTGAACTTTTGCGGGGCCAAAAAAAAAAACGTATTTATATGTACTTCTAAATTTTATAATAATAAATTATTTATTATAAGTACAGAGTGTACATCTCTACATACAACTTATAAGAACACCGAGTATATTATAAATATTACGTAATTTTTCTCGCCTTTTCGCCGCAAAATCTTTAATTATGTCATTAAAATTGACCGATTTCGCTTTCTATTGAAAGAATAGTCAGTCATCGATTAGCGGATTCTGCGATTGGATTTACTATTGGGCTTGGAAAATAACTGATTTGCGCTCGGGTGGTGGGACGTGGAGCTAGAGCAACGATACACTGTGTCTTCTTCTGTGTTAAAGATGGGAAAATGGCGTCTTTTTTTACGATGAGCTTTTCGGGGATCGCGGGAAGTTCCGGGGAACGCGTTACATTATACACTGCTGCACCAAATTACTACAGAATTTCCATGTGTCAATGGGAATATAACTTCGAAGCTCTGTAATTTCTAAAATATGATTTAATGAAAAATGGACTGAAAATAAAGATTATAATCATATCTAAATTTCGATTCTTAAAAATATCTGCAGTATTTAGAGTTATGGAAGCTGAATTATTTAAAAATAAATTATCTTGTTTTATAAAATCATTCAAATTGTCCAATATTCAAATTATCATTATAAACTTCTAAAATATATTTTTATTTTATTAATGATCTGAATAATACTTATTATTTTATCAAATTCTGAGGTAAATTCTTACAACGCATTACTGTTGGGAAATTTTCAGCTTTCATAACTGTTTAAATACTGAACGAATATTGTTGGAAAACGAGATTTAAATAGATTTTGTTGTGATTTTTATCTTCAGTCACATTTTTACATTAAATGCATATTTTAGAAATTATAGAGCTTCGAAGTTATATTCTCATTGCTAATAACATGGAAGTTATTTAGCATTTTGATAGGGCAGTGCATAAAGGCTACTAAAGTGATGAAAATTGGTCAGTCAGATAGTGCTTCAGTTAATCTGAATAGTTCCACTCTTGAGCAAGTGTCTCAGTTTAATTATATTGGGAGCTATGTAACAGAGTTGGGTTGGGTTGTTTTACCTCTGAGCGGCACTTTTTTGCACACCATGGGCTAAATGGCCAGGTCACATGGACCCCGAAGGCTCAGAGAAGGTTGGGGGAGGGGACCCGCTGGAACAGCTGTTGGGAGACAGATGGTAGCCCCCCATCAAGGCCATCCAGCGTGTTCTTTAACGTGCACAGGGTATGGCTCTCCCGCACACGGGACCACGGCTTAACGTCCCATCCGACGGACGGCGTCCTTTCCAAGCCCATCGGTGTCCCCTACTGACCGTGGGCAGGGCGGGAATTTTGCGGAGATAAATCTCAACGTTGACCCAGCTGGGACTCGAACCTGGGAACTACAGATACGAGCCTGGCGCGCTACCGACTGAGCCACCCCCGCCCCGCTATGTAACAGATACTGGTGATGTGCGGCATGACATTAACAGACGAATAGGGATTGCTGCAGGAACTTTTAGAATCTATAGAGGTGTGTGGAGAAATAGGCCTATACACCTAAAGACTAAAATTTGGCTGTATAATAGTTTGCTTCTTTCTAGAGTTATGATAGTGAAATTAAAAGAAAAACATAACACCTAACAAGAAAGCAGGAAATTTGATTCTTTTGATTCTAGATGCTTAGGCAGTATCTTAGGCATTAGGTAGTTCAACTTTATAAGTAATTATGAGGTTAGGTAAAGGAGTCGGCAACCTCCTTTAAGCAACATATTGTGCAGACTCCGTTGGTTTGGCCATGTTGCCCGTATGGATAATTATAGATTGGCGAATAGGGTTATGAACAGTGTGCCTAAAGGCTTCAGAAAGAGGGGGAGACCTAGGATGCGGTGGGCAGACAATGTCAAACAGGATCTTGTTAAAATTGCGTGTGTAGTGGCCAAATGCAGCAGGACAGATATATGCAGGGCAGATATATGCTTCGAGAACTAAATTGCACGGTCTGGTTGGACCTCCGTAGCCCATGGCTGCTTGAGGATGATAACTTTAAATATATAAAATAATAAAGGACAGCAGAAGGGCTGTCAACCATTCACGAAAATTAGCCAAAATTTACATGTCCATAAACGTCTGCATAAATTTCCAGATGTTCCTAATAATTTAACGAACCGAAATATGGTATTCCTTATTTTGAATCATGCACAAAAATTATCCATCATCTTTTGTAGCTTTAATTTGTGAAGCTTAGGAGTGCAGTAGATTATGTAAAACTAGCTTTTAGAACTCTATCTACTATTCCTTTTAATCGCCATCAATGGCAAGCCATATCTTAGCATTTTCAAAAAATATATATCACGTATATTAATGAACTAGATAACTTATTACTAAAATTACGTGGGGCGGGGGTGGCTCAGTCGGTAGCGCGTCAGGCTCGTAATCTGTAGTTCCCAGGTTCGAGTCCCAGCTGGGTCAGCGTTGAGATTTATCTCCGCAAAATTCCCCGCCCTGCCCACGGTCAGTAGGGGACACCGATGGGCTTGGAAAGGCCGCCGTCCGTCGGATGGGACGTTAAGCCGTGGCCCCGTGTGTGGGAGAGCCATACCCTGTGCACGTTAAAGAACACGCTGGATGGCCTTGACGGGAGGCTACCATCTGTCTCCCAACAGCTGTTCTAGTGGGTCCCCACCCCCAACCTTCTCTGAGCCTTCGGGGTCCATGTGACCTGGCCATTTAGCCCATGGTGTGCAAAAAAGTGCCGCTCAGAGGTAAAACAACCCAACAACAACTAAAATTACGTTTTATTAATGAATAAAATTCGCTATTTGCGATTACACATAGTGTGAGATAAAAATCAAGTCTTCATTGAAAAGGGGTATGTGAAATCTTCACTTTGAGGCCACAAAAAGTTTAACAACAGTTCTACCACAGAGAATCAATTGAAGAGTTAGAACCTGTAGTAAGATTGATGTTGTAGAATATTGTCTCTATAAATCGTTGTTTATTATTGAAATATGGCATTGCAAAGGATCTATTTTGCAATTCTTGGTCTATCTGTAATTTGTATCATCTGATTCGAAGTTATAAGTATTATAAGCATTAATTCCTAACAATTTGGTGTCAGAAGTGGAATATGTATATATACCATTAATGAGAATAATTGATAAATTATCAAAATGAAATGTAAACTAGAATGGCTATTCTATTAAGCAATCTGAATAATGATTGGTAAAACTAAATGAGTAGCCAAAAGAGTGAAATCAGTGCTAAAAATAAGTGAAAGCAAATCTCCAGATAACATCACAGCCGAGTTAAAAAGACAATGCAAAAATGTGAAATGTAATTTTAAATCTCTGATGTCAAACTAAAAGCATGAAATTGAGTTAATTAAAAAGCAAATTATTGAGATATTCAACAAAGGTAATATCCAATTTGTGATAGAGCTGGTGAATAGCAAACCATTTCTATAGGACAGACTCCTGGGTGGTAATTAATATCCAATTTGAAATTACAGCTAAAGCTAATGGTTGGAGTGATTTTAGAGGCCAGCTTTCTTGCAGCTTCACTAGAAAGCACTGCATCTGGAGTTTTGCAAAACAATTTTAATGAAAGATGGCTGGACAATGATAGCTTGGTGGCTAAAGTAGAACTATGGTATACCCCTTCAAGCAGCTGTTTGCCACAGAGGTCTGACAGGAGCCTGTCAGTTTATAAGCCACAGAAGATCTGAGAGGATAGCAGGACCTCAGCAGAAAACAACACGAACATCCATGCCTTACCTGGGGCTCAAATCCAGGTCCATGGTGATAGTAATTTATTAAACAGTACCGTATAGTGCAAATCAAGCAGAATTCAGTGGTAAGGCTAGTCTGAGGTCACTGTCCTATAGATGTACAAAGTATATTGGCCCAACAGCAGTTTGTGGTAACTCTCAATGATCTAACAAATGATATGGATCACTCCAATCAGCTCTGGTCAATGTTTTTCTTTATTTGTGACATAGACAGAGAAGAATCCTAGAAGCTACTCCTAGCTTTTACAGACCTTCTCATATAAGGGCACGGCGTACTAAGACTGAAGTCATTGCTGACCACTGCCTCAGTTAGAGCTAACACAGCACACAAAGTTTGCCTTGCTGGAACAGTTGCTAGCTGCCTAACCACTATACCAGTTAAGGCCTAAGTTGGGTAGGCTTCTGGAAGTTCTTGGTGCACTGTGAAGATAGAAACAGCTGAGGATGCTTCAAAGAAGGCCTGTGATAAAGATGAGCTCATCATTAAGGCATTGCATTTGTTCTTAAAGAGGTGACTAAAAGTAATCTTCCACAAACATCTGTTGGACTTGTGTTTGAACTGTGAAAACAAGATATCCATGTTAGCTGCTGCAATAAACATCTCAGGAGCTATAATCGTTTTAAAGGTAAACTCGGAGACATAGGCTGACATGGTTGACTATAACGACGTCATCCATGTCTCAGTTGGGTTGTTTTACCTCTTAGTGGCACTATTTTTGCACACCATGGGCTAAATGGCCAGGTCACAACCCTGAAGGCTCAGAGAAGGTTGGGGTAGGGAACCCAATGGAACATCTGTTGGGAAAAGATGGTCTCCCATCAAGGCCATCAGTATGTCCTTTAACGTGCACAGAGTATAGCTCTCCTGCACATAGGCCACAGTTTAATGTTCATCTGACGGATGGTGGCCTTTCCAAGCCCATTAGTGTCTCAGTACTTCCTTGAAGGGATGAGTAGCTGTCACACAGAATTGGGTTACCTTTGAGCAGCACTTTTTTTGCACACAATGGACTATATGGGCAGGCCACAAGGAGCCTGAGAAGGTTCCTGTCAAGGCCATCTAGTATGTTCTTTTAATGTGAATAGGGTATGGCTTTTCTCTTGCACACTGAACCACAGCTTAAGGTCCCATCAGATGGATGGCAGCTCTTTCAAACCAATTAGTGTTCTCTTTCTCACCAAGGACAGGGTAGGTATTAGCAGAGATAAATCTCAATGCTGGCACAAGTGGCACACTAAATTAGGAACTGCAGATTACGAGCCTGGCACATGGCCAATTGACCCCTCACAAGCATGTGAACTTCAATGAAACATTCCGTGACTAAAGGTCTCATTGGATGTGGGAACAGCAATTTTTTCATATTTAATAACTTCACTTTTAACATCATGCTAAAATTAAAGGTGCAACATACACTGAATAAACTTTCTAAAATATTTGAATTATTACTTTAACTAAACCTTCAAAAGTTAGGGATCTTTGATGGCAAAACATTATTTATGGTCCAGTAAATGGCATGATCACCAAAAAGTCATTTTATTTTAGTGGCACAATTATTTTTTGAAACAAACATTAATGTCCTCCTTATAAAAAGGCTTTTACAAAAGACTGAACCTGTTACAAAAAGAAAAATTTCATAAAAATTGCTAGCGTCATATTTTTCAAAAAAATATCACCCCACTTTCTCCACTTAATATGAGAATGAAAGTTGAATAGTATCAAGTTATGATTGTATACATATATGTGTATGCTTATATGTTTTCTAAAGTTGTTGTTAAGCAAGTATCACAGAAATGTTTATTTATGCCAACTATAGACAAAATATATGTACAAAATTAATATTATTTATTGCTGACTCGCAGAGGTGTTCTTTGGTTCTTTCTCCCTAATAGACTCTATCAAGCTCTGTTGCACTACAGGATAAAGTTTCTGGCATGCATCCATTAGAAGTCTGATCCCCTGGAAACAGATGACACAATCACTGTTATATGGCAGACACTCAAACACTTTACAATTGAAAAATTACAAATAAGTAACATGGTACTAGATAATTGGTAGATAAACCATTAATAAATAAATAAACAACCCTTGAAGCAGCTGCTTGCCACAGAGGTCTGACAGGAGCCTGTCAGTTTATATGCCATAGTAGAAGGTCTGTGAGGATGGCAGGACCTCAGCAGAAAAACAACACAAACATCCATGCCTTACCCAGGGCTCAAACCCAGGTCCATAAACAACTCAGTAGCAAACATGTGGAAATTACTTTTTTTTTGCAAAGATGAAATTTGCTATTAAAACATCAATTTTCTGTGAAAAAGTAAATATTTCTTTTGAACTAAATTATTTAGGAGAACATAATTTTTTTTAAAAATTTAAACAAACAAGATTATATGATTAAAATAAATATTTGACAATTCTAACGTAAAAAAGACATTTTTGAATTTTATTAACCCATTAGAGCAGCGATTCCCAAACAGTGGGTTGTGTTCAAGTTTCAGGTGTGTTGCAAAATTTAAGAAAAAAGAATAATACTGCACAATTTTGTACTTTTTTTTTTTACCTTTTTTTTCACTATGATTTGCTTTTCTTTTTGTCAAAGTTTTATATGCATTTTTAAAAAATAAATTGAATTTTGACTTAGTGTAATAAAATGAAAAAATTGTTTTTTACTATAGTTGTGTCACAGTGAAAGGACTATTTCAGAAGTGTGTTGTCGAGAGAAAAGGGTTGGGAAAAACTGCATTAGAGACTACTACATAATTTGTAATCATAGCAAAAAGTCTACATAACACTGCTGTTTTAAACTTTGCAATAGGTAGCAGTGGTGTAGCATATCCGCCATTTCCTTGTATGTGTAGTCTTCCATGTCGTTCACGAATACGTCACTTATCATGTGACATCACGGTAATGTCAATGAACGGGTTCGGCTGCATTTTTAAATGTTTGTTCTTAATCGTCACGCACTTGCTCAGCACACCTGATTTGCATCTTGTGATTTTCATGCACCGGCTGTAAATACTTGTGCATGGGTGGCGTTTTTCGAAAGTACTCTTTTCTGGGGGAAGGAGTGGAATGCAACCCTAGGTTCCATTGCAAATTGGTCATCTTGATGTGTACTATCACCCCTCTTTTTTTGTTGAAAGAGTTTACAATCACCCTGTATATACACACTATACATTTAATAAAATGATAAAACAAAGGTACTTCTATTTCATTAAAAGACCTCTCTTAATATTTTCCCCAAAAAAATTTGAGGGGAGGGAGCCAAGTAAAGAAGTTTTACACTAAGGCCCAGCATCACTTTGCTATGCCACTGATATGTACACTTTTATGTAGTATATGATATATATATGCACACTTTTTTTCATGTTGAGTTGTTAATTTTGTAACTTATTGCATCTTTCACAATTTGTTTCTTTGCTAAGTTGTTCAAATTCGAACCAAGTACAAGCTATCATCCAGTATGCGATGCAGTTTCTTTTTCTGTCTGATGATACAAGTCTTATTAGGTTTTCAACCTCTTATATCTTTGGGCAAAATTTATTTTATACTATTGCACATAACTTTTATCCAGAGCATTAACATGATTATGAAACTAAAGCAATTAATATATTCATAAATATAAACAAGGTATGTGTATGGTCTGCTGAGCTAATGGCCTTAAAATGTTTGAGATTTGTACAGCAAATTAAAGAAATTTCTAGTTTATGATAAAAAAAATAATCAGCAAATTCTTTACCTATCTTCACTTGTGATCTGCCTAACAGTTCTTCCAATTGTAGTTGTTTGGATTGTTTTACCTCTGAGCGGCACTTTTTTGCACACCATGGGCTAAATGGCCAGGTCACATGGACCCCGAAGGCTCAGAGAAGGTTGGGGGAGGGGACCCACTGGAACAGCTGTTGGGAGACAGATGGCAGCCTCCCGTCAAGGCCATCCAGCGTGTTCTTTAACGTGCACAGGGTATGGCTCTCCAGTACACGGGGCCACAGCTTAACGTCCCATCCGACGGACGGCAGCCTTTCCAAGCCCATCAGTGTCCCCTACTGACCGTGGGCAGGGCGGGGAATTTTGCGGAGATAAATCTCAACGCTGACCCAGCTGGGACTCGAACCTGGGAACTACAGATTACGAGCCTAGCGCGCTACCGACTGAGCCACCCCCGCCCACTTCTTCCAATTGTAACAAATTATACATTTAATGCAAGTTTCTTATGAAAAGTAGCCATAGTTAAAAAATATTCACCTTCCTCAATTTATTCCCCCCCCCCAAAAAAATAAAAATAGAAAATTTATAAATGTTACCTCACCAAAACAGAGTATAGAAATCTTAATAAGTTATATAACAAATAAAAGGAAGTAATAAGGGTTACCAAAAAACTTGCCCCATCCCTTCTATTCATTCTCTAGAATGGGAGAAGGGAGAGCTTGTACTCACCAACACTGGCTGTCATTTTTTGGCACACAATAGACTAAATGGCCAGGTCACAAGGACCCCAAAACTGAGAAATTGGTAGGGGAAGAGAATGCACTGGAGAGCTGTAAGGAGACAGATGGAAGCTTCCCATAAAAGCCGTCCATTGTGTTCTTTATGTCCACACTCCATGGCATAATGTCTCATCCAGCAATTAGTAACCTTTTCCAGCCAACTGACATTCCTTTCTCACAATGGGAAGGGTGGGGATTAGGGGAGATAAACCTCAATGCTGACACAATCGGCATTGAAACATGGGAAGATCAGTGTTTTCATATGTCAAATCAACACTTGAATGGTGTGTCATAAGCTATAAACATTCTCTGCTTTGAAAAAGGTAAATGGTGTTCCTCCATGTCATTTCAAGATGGAAGCTGATTCTAACAAGTTGCATCAAAATAAAAGTTTATTACATATGGAATGACACAGATTATATAAAAATTTATTCCACCAAGGAAGAATGTAAAAAAAGAAAACCTGAAAAATGGTGTAAAAAGACTTCTCCAAAGGAGGAGCATAAACAATTGTTTTTAGTGGCAATATCACTTCTAAAGTTGCAATTAAAAAGGAAAAATATAGATTGAAAAATAGTAAAAAATACCTGTCTTTACATATATAACATTAAAAGTAAACATATACATAAATTCTCTCTTCTTACATGATTATGAATGATTACCTTGTTTACTGAATTCATATTAATTTCAAAACATGTTGAAAAATGTTGCTAGAACCTTTTTTTAATTAATATAAATTAGTAAATGATTTAATTATTGGCACATTTTTTATAAAATATACTGCATTGTATGCAATTTATAGGAAAACTATTATTTTTACAACTTTTTCTCTTAGCAATTCTTAAACATCCAACAACTTCTCTAACACAAAATATGCAAAACTAATACTTTATAAATTTTACTTTTTTTTTTAGCTTACTCAGTTGCTCTTATGTGTGTTTAGTCTGGATAAGTGGGTTATGTTGTATAATGCAATTTACTGATATTTAACAATATACATACATACATACCTTAGATACTACATTTGTCTGTAATTCTCCATCTTGCAGTAACAAAATCACCTGATGGTAGGATGGCATGAGTCCCAGTGTTATTCTTCCATTATTTTTGTCACTACCATTCTGAAAATAAGAAAGATTAAAACTATTTATTCAGTTCATAATGTGCTACATATACAAATACTTATCCCATGCTTCACATTTGCAAAGAACCCTCCCCTAATTATATAGTGAGTGCAATGACTTAGAGTGTGTTTGCATTGTTTCCTACCTTTAATTTTAACCCTCCCCTAATTATATAGTGAGTGCAATGACTTAAGAGTGTGTTTGCATTGTTTCCTACCTTTAATTTTAACCCTCCCCTAGTTATATAGTGAGTGCAATAACTTAAGAGTGTGTTTGCATTGTTTCCTACCTTACTCAATTAAACATTAAGTTTCCTACCTTCTCAATTACATGATTTAAGGATCATTTCCTTAATTATGTAATGAAAGCTGCTCTAACCCAAGGCAATCTCTTTAAGAGAAGACCTTTCTGTTTAATCTAAATAACTAATACTAATTCAGGTTTATGAGAAACAGATAGAGCAAAATTTAATCAAAGCATATAAAAGTACAAAAGATCAAATATTTTTGGAGACTATATGCATTACCTTATCAAGTACTTTAAAACTAAAACTTCTGTAACTAAATCATTTATGGAAACTCTTTTTATCTATAACTTTCACAATAGAAACTATATAGTGATTTGTGTCATTCAAATACAAAGATCACTCTGAGTCCATCTATCATTGAGAGTCAGGTGGAAAATATCTCTCTGTGTCAATGGCGAGACAATGGGAAGTTCCTTCAGTTTTTTGCTGCACAATTCCTCAAGTGGGTAGTTTGCTCCAGTAGTTGGGAGCATCTTCATATGGCATATCCTTTTAGTGAAGCATGAGGACAATAGCTTAGTGAATTGGTGTTATGGGAATTCTCCGTCAGTTGATTTTGTCACATGCAGTAGGACAACAGATAAGGTGAATTGGAATACTCACTGCTGGGAAAGAGGGATTTGTGGCTGTGTTAACTATTCAGTGGATTCAGTAAGCAGGTGGGAGTTGCTCTCCACTGGTCAAGTGATTGGAAAGCAAGAACTCCATCGCTCTAACTCTAATTTAAAGAGTCCTTAATCCATCTACTGAACAAGGAAGGTAAAACAGGTATGCCCTTGCTTTGATGCATTATATTTTTGCTGAAGTTGATCTACTCACTAATACCTCCCAAATCAGGTTCATTCACTACACTTTGATTTGTCCAGAGCATCTGGCTGGTCCATGTTATTCTTTTCAAAATCTCCTGTGTAAAAAAAAACCTTTCAGCTAATTTTTTTTGCCCCTCTCTAAATTTTAATCCAAGTGTTCCTGTTTTCTGCAAATCATGTGCTATGTGTAGCAGCCATTTGGGGAATCGTAAATTCTTCCCCATGGGTCTATCGCACTCAAAAATATGCTCTGTCAAATGATGAGATCAAATATTAACAGAGGAAAATGTTTTTTAGTTCTGTTTTGGCAGCTAGCCAGTGGAAAGCTTTTTTAGGCAATACTTTCTGTGTGATTTTGAATTTTTGCCACCATTCATTAATTTGCAGCATTTGACCTTTCACAGCAAGGGAGTATATCTACATTCTGCTGGAGTTTTTGCTTAAGGAGTGCAAATTCTGAGATGTTCAGCATCTTGGTGTTTGTAAGATAGTGTTCTATGGGTGTAAAAAATGATTACTTTGTGTCGTGTGTTTGGGTTTTTGGGATACAACATGACCTGAAGGTGTGAGTTTTGCATCCTTACCTCTTGGTTTGAAAATTAATGTGGCACCCTATTAGCTGTGACCTGTATATTGGTTAAAACCCAAAGTACGAAAAAAATATTATGCTTCATATTCTGCATTATAACCATAACTAAACTTTACATAACAAAATGTATCCATAAATAGCATGGGAAATTGCCCACAAACTAAGGTTATCTATCATTGGATTTTTTAAAAAAAATAAATGAATCAAAACTGAGCAAAATGAAGCATCACAAATACAATGGCTAACTCTGCATTATATAATCATTTGTGAATTAAAAAAAAAAGATGAAATGCAAAAAATTATATATGCAAGCTGTCCTGATAGCAGAGTGGTTAGCAAGCTTGGCTACTGATCAAAGGGACCTGGGTTTGAGCCCCAAGTAAGTCATAGATGCTTGTGTTTTCTTTCTGCTGAGGTCTTGCCTTCCTTACTGGTTTTCCCTATGGCAAACAGCTACTTGAGGGGGAATTCATTTACATATGTAAAAGTTCATTATATTGAGAGTAGATATTATGTAAAATGCCTTTAGAAAAGGATTTTTTCAAAAGTCTGGTCAATTTTATATGCTTATATATCTTATTTTTCATAAATCAGCTAAATTTAAGGATAAAATTCAATACAAGACAAAAATTGGTCTTGTTTATACAATTAGTGTATTTCATCAAGTTTGTTTACAACATTTCATATTTTTTAATTCGTAAAAAACAAAAAAAATTGGAATGAATAGTATTTTTAAGTGTTAGCACAGAGTTATAAGCAGTCTGCACATGCACCACAGCATAACACTTTGTTTTCCACTCTCATATGTGTTGTGTGTCTACAAATGCTGAGGAGTATCCATACAGTCAGTCTTGACTTTTACATTCAAGTGTAAAGTGCAGTCACCTTACATTTCAAACAAGTTTCCCATTTTGTTAAGGGCTGTAGCTTCAAAATGTCAAAAAATGAAAACAATATTCTATAGTTTAAGATGTCTATACTACAAAGAATTGAAAATGGCATTAAAAAAACCCAACATAACTCGAGTTCAAACATATCAACAATTCTGAAGCAAGAGTACAAATCAAATTCTTTTTTAGAAAAACAATGTCAAGTGATCTCAAATGCATCAGAATATCTATCAATAGGAAGTGAATAAAACTGTATTTCAGTGGCTTCCTCAAAAAAAAAAGTTTTGCTTTAAAAGGGCTGATTTTCCACAAACATGATCACAATTATGCTCTAATGCTCAGAATCGATTTCAAGCATCTTCTGTCTAGTTGTTTTTGTAACACTACAATGTAGAATTTTTAAAATTAAAAATAAAATTCTTACATGTCTAATAATAAAATGGCTAACTACTACAACTACATTATCTTTTCATTATTTTCTTCATTTTTAAACATCCTCCTCTATTGTTTAAACCAGGAGTCTCAAAAACACTGAGGGACTATGGTAAAGAACTATGGTACTATGGTAAAACACTGAGGGAGTATGGTAAAGAACCTGTGGCTTACAGTAATGCAGCTATTCCAGTGCAGCTTGGCTCAAATACAATGATCCTTTCCAAGTATGGAGAATGTGGTCATGTTCAGTCGAAGATAAAAGCACTACAAATGAAATTTAAATAAAATGCTACCCATCATATATTAAGAAGTAACTTATTTGGCCCCTATATGATTTGTGTTTGAGATGGTTTAAAAAACTCAGTTGCATTCAAAGAGTAAAATATCACAATGTATTAAAAATGCTCATAATTATTTAGATTGTATCGTTGAATCCTGTTGTCAAATATAATGCCTGCAGTTTTGACACCACATTTACTTTCAAAGGAACAAAAAGAATGTTCTTTACATTTAAAATATTTTATTCATTACAAATATGCATTTAAACTAATATGCTTTATAGCCCTAAGAAATACATAAAAGAGTTGATAACTTGCCCTCTCTTACATTAACCAAACTATATACAAAATTTCAACTGATGTCTTAAAACAAGATTGCAATAGGTTTCAAAAACAGTATCTATTTGAAAAGAAGAAACAATGCTCACTTATCTGGTGATAATAAAAGTTATAATAAATGTGTTCCATAATAATATGACTTCATAAAAAAATTACCCCTCTCACTAGTTGAAAACTTAATTTGCAAAGTTTCAAGAATGAATTTTCAAAAATTAATTTTTTATTACCTACTTGAAAAACAATAAATTATTAAAATAATAAAATAGGAGTTAAATTACTTATATAAGAGAGCATACCAACCTCTTCTAAAACTTCTTCCTCACTGATTGGATCAATTAAAGAATGTGGTCCAAACTGTCTCTGCAAGAAAATAAAATTTTAATTTAAAAAAATGACAAAAAATGTCAGTACAATCTGTAGTAAAACCATAATAATAATATTTTTATATATGTAAGAGACACTATAAAAATGTTTGTAAGATAAAAACTTATGTTCTTATTCTAAGTGCACAAAGTGTTTATTTGTCTTAACTTATCCTGGAATCTATAAGCTACCTACTGAAGGCATAGGGGTGGGATTTGGCTGTTGGTAGCACACCAAGCTCGTAATCTGCAGTTCCCAGTTCGAGTCCCACCTGTGCCAGTGTTGTCCAATCCTGCCCTCAGTCAGTAGGGAAACTGATGGGCTTGGAAAGATCACTGTCCATTGGATGGAACATATACACAGTTGTGTCAGAATAATATGACCACCTACCTAATAATGGGAATAACTACCATTGGCCTGGATGACAGCGGAAAGACAACGTGGCATGGACGCAATGAGGCCTTGGAAAGTTGCCAGAGGCACACATGCCTATTTGTACTCCAGCAGAGCACAGAGGTTCTGTAGATGATGTGGTTGTGGGTCTGTATTCCAAATGGTCCCACAAATACTCTATGAGATTGAGGTCGGGCAATTTTGCTGGCCCAGGGAGAATGGAGACATCGCTGTTGTGTTCCTGGAACCAGTCATGCACTACCTTAGGGACATGGCAGGTTCATTGTCCTGTTGGTAGACACCATCACCACTATGGTAAACGACCAACATGAAGGGATGCATGTGGTCAGTGAGGATGGACAGGTAGCCAATGGCATTCAGGGACCCATCCAGTAGTACCAGTGGTTTCATATAGTATTTCTTCATTGAAGGTGAATTTGAGTGAATAGTTTACAAATCTGTTCAAAATATTATTTTGGAAGTGTACATTACAAATCTCATATATAGCAATTAAAATATAACACAGCCACAATTACACAAATTCAAAAAAATTATCACTATTAACTTAAAAAAATAAATACCCCCTCAAGCAGCTGCTTGCCACAGAGACCCCTCAAGCAGCTGCTTGCCACAAGTGGCTGCTTGCCACTAACAGGAGCCTGCCAGTTTATACACCATAATAGGTCTATGAGGATGGCGAGACCTCAGCAGAAAAACAACACAAACATCCATGCCTTATCTGGGGCTCGGACCCAGGTCTCTTTGATCAGTAGCCAAGTGCGTTAACCACTCAGCAATGACTGCTAACAAATTAATACAGCCTAACATGTAGAAATTGGAATGCAAACAGCCACAATACATCAGAAATCAAACCTCTCAAATACTAAGAAATTCAAGCACACTTTTAATGCCACTGAAGATATCAATTGTACTTGGTGAAACTGATTTAGTTTTACTGTTGTGCCTTTAATTTTGTTTACTTTTAAATGTAATTTTTTCTGGATGGATATATAGATGTGGTGCTATGTTATTTCAGCAGAATGTAAAGGACTGTGAAGTCAGAAGTAAGTTCCCAGAGTGGAGCAAAATGCATTGTAACTAAACTGATGCAACTACACAAAATGAATTTTCTGTACATCAGTAGAATGGATGTGAGCCAATATGATTGTACTATATTAAACTGTACAGATTGTATTGCAGGGTTAGCACTACAGCAAATAGAGAGTCTTTTTTAAACTCATATAAACCAAACAAATCTTATTATTCCATGAGGTTCACTATAAGCTACAAGATATATTCCTTATTAAATTTTTGATGATACTAATCATTTTAATTTGTTTTTTGACTGCATGTTTAAAAACCTCATTTAGGTTATATAATCCATAAGTCTCAAATAAGGCATGGATGTTTCTCCTCTTGTAATCTTTCTGCTGAGGTCTTGCTCTTCCTCAAAATTTCCTCTGTGACATACTGTATTGACAGGCTCCTGTAAGACCTCTGCCACAAGCAGCTGCTTGAGAAGTAAATTTTTTACAGCTAATAAATATTAACATTTGAAGTAGTTTGTAAATTATGCTGATTTTCATTATGATTAAAAAATATAATATATAAATACCCCCTCAAGCAGCTGCTTGCCACAGAGGTCTGACAGGAGCCTGTCAGTTTAAATGCCACAGTAGAAGATCTGAGAGGATGGCAGGACCTCAGCAGAAAACAACACGAATATCCATGCCTTACCCGGGGCTCGAACCCAGGTCCCGTAGTTCTGTAGCCAAGCGCGCTAACCACTCGGTCACGGGACGGCCAATATGATTATACTACTATAATGAAAACATAAATTTAATATATATAAATATATTAATATAATATAACAAATTTATATATAATTTATTATATATAATTATAACAATTATTATATAATTATATATAATATTAAAACTTATTTAAGTTTTAATATTACATGCACATAAAAAGGGATAAGCATTAAAAAGGTAATTTTTGCACAAAAATTGCTTTAGTATGTAGTATCACTTTCAGGGCAATAAGCTATGTGCTACTTACTAGGCTATAACCTACAACAAGGTCATACATCTCTATTCCTGCATTAGCTAAAGCAGCACCAGCACAGGTAATTGAACCACTAAGAACTGAAAAAGAATCAAGATAATTTCATCCCACAGACAATATACTAAGAGAAAAATTACATGAATGCACTAATACTCTCTTATTCATCTTAATAGAAGACTAAAATAATGTGATTAAACAGGGTCTTCACAAAATCTTGTCCTATTTTCAGGTTATCCTTCTAATCAAACAAATAAAATAAATAACGTGATCTTATAATTTTCCAACATTTCTAGGTCTGGAACAAATGGCAAGTGATGTAACAACAAAGCAAATTTAGTATACAATGGCATCTCTCATAGAGAAAGCAAGGTGAATGTATTGCCAAATGGAAGATCATTGCTTGAGCAATAAGAATTGATCAGCATTTTACTAAAACACCATCATCTAAAGCAGAGATCAGCAACATATGGTCCACATGTGGCCCATGGATCATTTCAGCTTTATGTGCATAAAACTGCCCACCAGCAATACAGTACATTCTTTATGTAAGGAATACATTTCTAAGTAACAGTATAAAATAATTTTATTTTCCAAAATCTTATACTTATGTTAAGACAGGACATAATGTTATATTCAACATGGACATATTATTGTTAAATAGTTATGTTTCAGGCAGGACATAATGGTGATATTTTGAAACAATGCATTGAAGTGGACATAAATTAGACTTTATCAAATATTACATTCATTTGCTATTGATATTGAAGATGTTCATATATCTAGAAATGGAATTAATTGATATACAAACAATATGTTGAGTCATTTAAATCTGTGGAGCTAATGCAATTTTGTGCAGGACAGCAAATTCTAAACTTCCTCTTTGCAAATGATTCTTGCTAAATGAGAATGTTAACTACATTCATTAGCACCTATATTTGTGAAGAAACATTTTCTTGAATCAATTTTATTAAAAGTATACAATGGCACTTTTGATACTTTTGATCACAATCCTGGCCTTGAAGTTAATTTTACTAAATTGATAAAAAATATTAAAAAAAAATAAAGCCTCTTATTAAAATTTTTAGTTAAAAATTTCTTTTTATTTGTGTGCATGTAAGAGTATTAATTTTTTTTATTTAGTCAAATATATTATAACTAAATTTTTGAGTTATAAATAATTATAAAAATATGCAACTATTTTTGCAATAATAAAGCACATATAAAAAACAAAAACAAATGTTTATTTTTGCATATTGTACCCCCTCCTAATCTCTCTAGTTGGTTCACTTACAAAATTCCATCATTCTACTATAGCCTACTTAAAAATTCCACAGTTCTGATGTGTTAATGAAACATTGCTGACCCCTGATATAAAGCATGGCCTGCCAACTTGCAGTTCATAAAACATATGATCAATATATTAATCTGGCTTATTTCTTCCAATTTTTTTGACTATACATGTTTAGTTGCATAACTAAATGATTTTGTCAATTCATAGTACCCATTAAAAATATATTTTTGCTTTTTAATGGGATATTTTCCTGATTCCTTAAAAATATAATTTTTTTTCCCAATTCATTACTCATTAGAAATGTATGCTTTTGTTTTTAAGCAGAGAATTTTTCCTTCACCTCTTTAAGAATATGTTTGTTTATTCTAGACGCTTCACTAAATTTGGAGTGGCCACCCTGAAATGAGCATCTGCCAGCAAATCACAAATTTGAATTCACTGGTAGCACAGCTAATAGATACAGCTCAACAATACCTCATGCTGTAACTAGAAGATGATAAGATACATGTCCTTTTCTAACAATATCAAATGCCATCTCAATGGGCATTAGAAGTCCAAATATTTTCAAAGTACATTGAATGACAATTGAATTGATTGGAGGTTGCAATAGTCTAACCATCAAGAATTTTCCTTGTTTGCTATCTAAAAATTGAAGACTGTGCCTCAGGGCCTTGCAACCTGAAGTATTTTAAAAGCAAGATAACTGATGCATTTACGGTAATTACATCTGAAATTTTGCATTCTACAAAGAATTAACCAACCATTAGAAACTCAGTTAAGTTGAAAAAAGAGATTACATACAACACTAAAACTCTGAGATGCAGCTATATTCCCTATGAATTTGAACTTGCTATGCACAATCATGTTTCCCCAGCGTCAGTAACTGAGACATGACACATGATGTATGTTTTAGAGTTAAACATTAAATTACTTTTAAAATTCTTAGAAAAGATTCTTTATTAACAGTAGCATTAAATTTAAATGTGTGAATAAAAACGTATTTTTAAAATTAACCCTTTCACAGTCACACCCAACTATAGTCAAGTTGCACCTTTCTGCGCCATTTAAACTGGCTAAATGAGTAGTAAGAACTTGACTGTGAACAGGTAAAGAAACTGAATGGGGTGAAAAGAAACTAGTTAAGAGTTCTTAAAGTCTGTGAAGCTCTTTAAAATATTACAGAACAGATCCTTCTATACATTTGCTATCCAACATATTTCCAGTATCTGAAATAACTAAATTGAAACACAAATTTATATTTAAAAAAAATGACAGTATCTTATGTTTTATTAATATACTAACCTCCACCATCATCTTCTAATACCATGATGAAAATGTCCACTTTTGCTTTTGGAAATTTATGCTACAGAAAATTGAAATTTTTTTTATTTTACAAAGCCAAGTGTGTTTAGAGAGAGAGAAAAAGTAACATACAGTACTGTGCAAATTAGTTGGGATAATAGGAAAATGAAGTAACAAAGACACGACTAAAATATTTATTTGTTTAATAGTATACATAGTTAATAGTGAATGTGACCCCCTTAGGTTTAATTACTTCTTTCACCCTCTCAACCATTGATGCCACTAACTTTCCACACATCTCCTTCACTTCAGGGTTGTGGTACCACACTTTCATGACACTTTCTATCATTTTGGTTTTCGTCGTGCAATCCATCTTAGATATGTGTGCTTTAATAATGGCCCACAAATTTTCAATGGGGTTTAGAATGGGTGAATATCCTGGCCACTCCAATACCTTCAAATGTTGCTGGATAAAGAAGCTCTTAGCAAGCTTACAATTCTGGCATGGAGCCTGATCCTGTTGAAATACCCCATCGCCATTATGAAACAGCTTCTGTAGTGTTGGGACCATTTTCACCTCCAGAACGCCTATGTACTTTTTGCTGTCCATCATTCCTTCAATGGGGTGAAGCGTCTGTGGCCCGGAAGCTGTGAAACATCCCCTAAACATGACTTTGGGTGGGTGTTTGGGGGATTGCTGGATGTGGCCGGATCAAAGAGGTTCTTCAGGAGCGGCGGACGAAATTTGACCTGTAGCCATGCACCTCAAAGTGGGTTTCGTCGGAAAATATCACTTTTTCCCAATTCTCCACAGTGCAGTCTCGATGTTTCTTTGCCCAGGATAGCCTTTTTAGCTTCATAGCAGGTGTCAAAAGCTTCTTTTTGGAGGGGCGTCGAGCCCGGCGGCCACACTTCAGAAGGCGACGACATATGGTGGAAGCATCTATATTAACCCCACGAGATGCAATCTCCCTTTTGATGTCTCCACTGGTCTTCTTTTGGTCTATGATACTAGTTCTTTGAATTAGATTATCATCTCTAGGGGTGGTTTTTCTTTTTCTTCCACAATGCCCTTTACGGGACATGTCCATGAACCCTGTCTCCTTATGCAGCTTCATGATCCGTGAAACACTGGATTTCCCGACACCAACTGTTTTTGCTATCTGCCTAGCAGTAAGCGAAGTGTTTTCGCCTAAAGAGATTATTTCAGCTCGTTTAACGAGGTGTGATGTCCATGATGTATTTAATAAAAAAGTTTCCAATGAAAATTGTGAACTATTTACATAATCACATTCTCAGCCTATGAAATATCAATTCCGACTAAAATGGAAGTGTAAATAATAGAAGAGTAACACAACAGACAATTCTAGACTTGCAATTTAGACTGCAGCGGAAGAGACTTAGCGTTCATTCGCTTGTCCCAACTAATTCGCACAGTACTGTAGTTAAATACAGCACATAATAATAATGTAAATATATGAATTATTGAATATGAACAAAATGTAATAAGGTATATTATTAAACAGATATAAGTAAAAGCTCCAAAATAAGCTTGAGACTGATGGATGTCTAATACAAAATATCTGATACAGTTAAGTGATTTTGATACGATTTGATAGGATTGATAGTTACCTGCATGGACTTGGTAAGATTTTATGTAATATTTAATAAAGACTTATAAGATTTATTAGGTTAATTTTTATTAAATTTTACAATTATCATTACTTATACGAAGAAAAATTTTAACCCTGGGACTCTTGCTGGGCAAAAGCTGGCTATTTGTACTAATTTGAATATAACCAATAGCTTATGATATATGGACAGACAGGCATCTCACTTATAAGAGACAGGCAGATAGGTATTTGTACTCACAATGAACAGATATAATGGCATCTTTAATTATAAGCAGACAGAGTTATCTGGGGGGTCCCCTCTTGAGAATGTCAGTAAAAATAATGCAGGCAAAAAATTATTATACAATTCTGCATATTTCACTCATTTTTTTCAAGTACTATTTAAAGACCTGCAAAATGATGGTGATGCTATACCACAATGGGAATGCAATCTGTTGCCCCCCAACCCTCTTCATTTTTTCTGGCTCAATCACATCATTTATCCAACTCCCACCTTTATTTATTCCCAGACCTATAAGCAGATATATGGGATCTACTTTAATAGCAAAAAAAGTCACATTGAGTCTAGTGAAAAAAGTACACAAAAGATGGTCCTTAGGTGTGGTTGTGCCCCAGTGAAAAGTCCAATGGAAGTGCTTCCATGCAAAGTATTAAAGTACCCCTCATAAAAAATGTATTCTTATTTCTAATATAAGTACATTTAAATAACATGCAGAAATTCAAATTTTGTTACTTTTTTTTCTTGTTGATATAGATGCATTTTCTAGTAACATATTGATGCAAACTCATAATATTGAAAGCATCTTTAAAGTTATGGTGTCCCTTGATTACCAGTACCCCAAAATGTTCATCACCATCTAGAACTGATTTTGAGTACATACATCTGAATAAATTAGGAATGAAACTTTTAGATACATTTGAAGATATATATATATTGTGCAATTCAAACCACATCTCCCAGTAGCATGCCAAGTGTGCTTACTGCACCATGCAGTGACTAACCATTTCTTCAGCTAAAGTGACTTATAGACTTTCCCCATATTATTTGATTCGCTTGTGGCACCATCTATGTCAGGAAATGGAAAACCAAGTTGCCTCATGTAATGGAATTTAATATTTGTCACTCACACTAGTGGCATTAAATCTATAATTCAGTAGTAAAATATCACAGATGTCATGCAGACATGCAACTCATGAAATAGTTGAAAAAATTTAGCTTTGTCATGAGTGGGATTCAATGTTATACTGGAGACGTGGGTTCAAACCACACTTAAAGCAAAACTAAATTTTTTAAGCTAACTATTTCAAGAGTCCCATGTCTATAGGACATCTCCTGCGATACTTTACTACTAAATTACTGATTTAATGTCATGAGTATGAGTGACTTTGGCACTAATAGCAGGAATTCCACAAGAGATTAAAGAATTCCGAGATCCAGAAAGAAAAGAGCTTTTACTGTATAATATATAAAAAATTCTAAATTCTGGTGCAGTTAATAAGATTTGTTTTTCAAATTTTTTCTCAAGTTAGGATGTGTATTACACACAATGGTGGGTTATCAACTAGCAAATATACTACTTAAAATATTTTCTTGTTTTGCTATTATTTCATTTTTTTTTTTGTATTCCTGTAGGCTTGGTGACTTGTTTTAATGCAATCAGCTAATTAATAATGTAAACTCCCAATTCCTACCTAGTTTTTAGTAGAATTATACTTAAATATTAATTGGACCAGACATTAGCCACATTTTGACCTGCTATTGATTGTTTACATTCTGTTAACATTAACCTGTAACACTGATCAGTGCAGAGATTATGAGGTTTTGGACATTAGTAGCAACATATATATTAATTTATCTCTACAGCTTCTCAATAACAGAAAAAAATTAGTATAGCTTACTAGTAAAACAACGGATTCTAAAGCTTCACAAATAGTTTTGGAAATGTCCTTTTCTTCATTGGTTGGCTGATGAGGATGATGGAATTTACAGGAATATGGAGCATATTTAAACTCACAATATAATTGACCTTTTATACTAAAATCTTGCTTTCTAAAAACCTCTCTTGGACCATACCTAAATACAATTAAAAATATGAAAATTTTAATGTTTTTAAGTTAGGAGAATTTTTTTAAAAACTTCCAACAAATTTACTACAACACATACTATTTTTATCTCAATAAAGAAGTTAAAATCTGATGTCAAATTTAAAGTAGGCAAATATTAAATAAACATATTAAAAACAATTTTCTGATTATTAAACAGTATTTAAATTATCAATCCACATTTAAAGAAATAAATTTTCTGATATTCTGTCCAGCAGTAATCTTTTACACAAGCAAGATATACTACAGAATTTATCATCTGCTGTACTGTACAAAGTAGGATAAGATTTAACTTCCATTTATATGTGTATATTATATTATATTCTTACCCCAATGAAACATAATACAACACATATAACAGACCAAATCATTGTTAGATATTTAAAAAAAAATGATATGCATAATTGGTCAATTAAGTTTCACACTTGAGCTTCTCTTAGTGAATAATTTATTTTTGCTTTTTTTTAAACTAAATCTGACAAAATGTTTTTTCAATTTTAAAATCTGGAAAAATAATATACTCCAGAGTTTAAAAACAGTTTTGATTATTATTTCTGGCCAGAACTTGGCAATTTTAGTTACTGCAGTCTATGAGTATAACAGAACTGAATTACACAAACTGATCTCATTACCTAGATTTGCTACTTGTGATAGTAATATAGAAACAATTTTAGATCATATTTAGTGCTAAAAAATCAAAACAAACATCAGTATTTCCTTATGCATTTCCTATATTTTATAATTTTATGAAACAAAAAAATTATTTAAAAATATAAAAGTTTGACTCACACTGAACATGTAATTTTTGTTTTTCCAACTTCATAGTATGCTGATCCAGTAGCTTGTGTTATTACACCAACTTTTAAAGCTATTGAAAAAATTATATATATATATGAAGAAAAAAATACATATATGACAAAAAAAACTAGCAAATTAAACAGTAAGTATACTAGCATTCACAAACATGCAGTACTAAGGGACTTCCATAATGATAATGCTACTTGATAATTTCTCATAAAAATGGAGATTCTACATACAAGCCAAGAATTTCATATATCTGTGTGTTTAGCAATCAAATTTTTGAGGAGAGTGCATGCAAAAAACAAAATATTCAATACAACAAAGTGTTACAAAAACAGAAGACATGTAAGACATGTCACATAAAAGCATTGCTTATCAAAATTAAGACACCAATCCCAAAAACTGATCTTATCATATACTAATATTGATAAAGATAATTAATTGACTCCAAAACAGCAAGTCCTGGTTCTTGTTTCATAGAGATGATGCACAAATATATAAAATGCAACAGTTCAAATAACTGTTCAATCAATCATCATAGTATTGATGGGATGACGTTTGATATAAAAATCTGTATTCATATCAAATTATTTAATGAATTAAATGATATTTGAATGTAAAGTGTGCTTTATTAAAATAGTGATAAACTCTATTCTGCAAAAGGCTACCTACTAAATAAAACCCACCTAAATGCTACAAAATTTGTGGTTAATTCATGAAACTTTTTACTTAATGCCACTATACCATTTTCTGTAATAAAAGACTATAAATTAAATTTTTTTTAAAAATACCTATCTTCCTATAGGATCCTAAAAAGTAGAAAATAAACCTAAAGCATATCAATGGTGCAATCAGTCACTGAGTTCATATTCACTTCAAAGGAAGATAAGGTGCCCGACAATCTTGTTGAGTAGATGAATCGGTGCTCTATCTTCCTTGGAAATGAATACAAAACTCAGTAACTGATTGCACCATCAATATGCTTTAGGTTTATTTTCTACCTTTTAGAGCCCTATAGAAAGGTAGGTATTTTTTTTTTTATTTATATTTTTTCTTTGTTGTCACTAAAAACACCTACCTTCAAAAAGTTTGATTTGATATATGACTCATAAATATCGAGCACATTTACCACCCTTTTGGATTCAGGTTTCAGATAGCCCACGACGTTTGAAATGTCACAATCAATATTTTGAGATACGACTCCTTAAAGGCGAACCCCACAAAAATCCTTTCCCCCTTTTGGGTGGGTGGGGGGATTTTTCTGAATTTTGTCTCCACCATTCTCCCCCCCCCCCCATCAGGGGGATTATCCCTGACTTTTAACTGTAGGCCCTTGCATTCCAATGATATAATAGGACGACTTTCATATTTCCCATTTTTAGGGGGGAAGAAAGCATAGGGGTCAATTTTTTATAGTCTATGACATTCCCCACATCACAAGCTTTCATTCGACACATAGCTCATTATTTTTTGCACTTGCATTCAGGAGATATAGGGGAACAATCATTTTAATTTCCCCTACTTTTTTAGGGGGGAAGAAAGCATGGGAGTCAATTTTTCTAGCTTATGACATTTCCTGCATCAGATACTTTCATTCAACTTATAGCTTATTACTTTAGGCCTTTGTGTTCTGGAGATATAGCTTAAGAATAGTTTTCACATTTCTCCTTTTTTAGGGGGAAAGAAAGCATTTTTTTATAGCCTATGACACTCTCCATGTCACAAACTTTCATTTGGCATATAAATAATTAACTTTCTCCATCACGTTCAAAATATATGGTGGAAATCATTTTGTCAAATCCACAAACTGACAAATGTCAAAAGCCAAAATCTATACGAAGATAGGTAAAAAACAAAAAAATTAGTAAAAAACAGAATACAAATTGATAAATAAACTAAAAATATAAACTGAAGGTAATGATACATCAATTCATAAGCACACCAGATAAAAAAATTAGTCACCCCCACCATAAATAGTAGCATTGATTTTGATATGCCTAGTAGATGTTCATCCTGCAGTAATGCAGCACTATATAGAGACATGTGACTTTCCATATGCTGTGTAATGTCTGTCATCAGTCCTGGTGTAGTGCTGGTTACATTGTTTCTGCCACGAATCATGGGTCCAGAAAAAGACGAGTGCTGGAAAGCACATGATGTGCCTAAATTTCATTATGGTTGATTCATAGAAATCTTAATATAAGGCACCATTTTTAAGGGAAATTTAGTTATTCGTAATAGTTAAGCTGTTATTCAGTAGTACAGAGACACTTTCTAAAGAAAAAAGAATCCACAGGGAAATAATCTTTGTACCATAAGCTGGATTGTTTTACTCTCAGTGGCACTTTTCTTTGCATAGGGCTAAATAGCCAGGTCACAAGAACCCCATGGTGAATTGGGCAGCTGTTAGGGCCTGATGGAAGCCTACCATTAAGGCCATCCAGTTTGTTCTTTAATGTGCACATGGTACGACTTGCCCACACATGGGGCCATGGTTTAAAGTCCCATCAGATGGATGGCCTTTTCATGTCCATTAGTGTTCCTTACAGACTGAGGACAGGGTGAGAAGTTTGCAGGAGATAAATCTCAATGCTGGCCCAGGTGACTTGAACCCGAGAACTTCAGATTACAAGCTTGGAGTGCTATCAACTGAACCATCCCTGCCCAGTACGATAAGCTATCATCTTCTAGTTGTGGTGACATGACAAAGGAGGAATGTAATATTAAAAACAAGAATAACAGTTGACACTCACATGACTGAAACATACTTTGCCACAAATGGATGGAAGTTGAGCTCTGGCATGTCTGCTATTATGCTATTAGACAAAAATTGATCTTTGATGTATAAATATGTAGTACAGTTAACTTAGTGAAAGAAAAGCTTTGTCTTCCCCCAGTAATGATGATATATTTCAGTTTGAAGCCAATTAAATAATTTTCAGACATTCCATTATGAACCTTCAGTGGAACAATTCATATTATTCAGCAAATAAGTCAAATGTCAGTTATACAGTTACATAAAAACAAGGCAAAACAATAAGAAACTTACATAGCAGTCTCAATTCTCCTGAGCTTCTACCATCTTGTCTCAAGTTATCTCCATTTATCTAATTTGAAATAAATACAAGATAGTACAAAAATTTTGTTACATTTACATTAATTGTTTTAAAAGTATAATCTTTGATACAAAAATCAAATATTTTTCTTTTATCCACATTAGAAAAATTTGTGTACACTATCTTTTAATATGCATATACAGCTGACAGCAAAAAACTATATCATCATTTAAATTTTTAGAAATCAGAAATGCTTCTGCTAACCAAAATATGGAACAGCTAGTAATTGAGCTTCCTTAATCCACTAATGATGATTACTAAATCTTTTGTTTTGTGTTGCCATCTTTCAGCAGTCTAATATGGCTTTGGCTGCTTTACCTCTAAGTGGCGCTTTTTTCTACACAATGGGTTAAATGGTCAGGTCACACAGACTGAGGGCTCAGAGGAAATTTGGGGAAGGGCATGGGTCCAAAAAAAGATAAGCGCTGGAAAGCACATGATGTGCCTAAATTTCATTATGGTTGATTCATTGAAATCTTAATATAAGGCACCATTTTTAAGGGAAATTTAGTTATTCATAATAGTTAAGCTGTTATTCAGTAGTACAGAAACACTGGACAGCTGTTAGGTAGCAGATGGTAGCCTCCTGTTAAGGCCATCTAGCATGCTTTTAAAATGCATAGGGTATGGCTCTCCACACATGAGGCCATAGCTCAGTGTCTCATCTGACAGATGGCAGCCTTTCCAAGATTTTCAGTGTACTCTACTGAACTGAAGACAATGTAAGAAATTTTGCAGGCAGTCTAATATTCCCATAGTTTGGGAACCCCTGTGCTAGAGTAAATAAAAGCCTGAAAGTGAGTTTTTAAGAAGAGTATAATAATAATGACATTTTGATAAAATATATATATATAAAGGATTAATTTTGCATTATTTATCGTGTGATTACTGATGATTACCAGCAGATATATCTAGTAATTTTTTTTATGTTGTAGGAGGTTATGCAGGTTGTGACCTCTTGTTCGTTGTCATTAGTTATGTGTGTAAACTTGCAAGAGGTTGCTGGTAACAATGCAATGGTAAGAAGCTTAGCTGAGATAATTGAACTTTGAGGAAGCTTTGTGAGGATCTTTCATTGTGTAGCTTGCAAATGTTGAGAGCCATTATATTTTGAGAGGTTTAGCAAGAAGTTTAATTGTTGTAAATATTCATATTTTGTGTCATGTTTTGTGCTATGTCAAATGGATTATTAGACATTTTTCAAAAAAGAAGTTTTAATCAACAGTTAAGATCAATTGTGCTCATGACTTCAAAAATTCTTTTCAGAAAATTCATAAGGACCTGTATTGACAATCACTTCAATATTTACACCGATGGGTTTGGAAAGGCCACTTTCCGTCGGATGGGACGTAAAGCCGTGGCCCTGTGTGTGGGAGAGCCACATCCTGTGCACTTTAAAGAACATGCTGGATGGCCTTGATGGGAGGCTGTCTCCCAACAGCTGTTCCAGTGGGTCCCTTCCCCCAACCTTCTCAGAGTTTTCAGGGTCCTTGTGACCTGGCCATTTAGCCCATTGTGTACAAAAAAGTGCCGCTCAGAGGTAAAACAACCCAATCCAATTTCAATATTTAAATAATTCTAGCATGTTTCAGTGATTTATGTGTGATTAGCACCATGTGAATTATCAGGCTACTTTTTAAATCCATAACCTACAAAGTTTCAATCTAATGGTTGTAGCTATGCCACTATGGTTTATAAAATTCATTGAGCATAAAACAAAAAAAAACATTAAATTTAAGACTATGACAAAATAAAAATTTCACTGAATGCAATCAAAAATTTTCCTGCAAAATTTATTAAACTAAGGCCAAGAGTGAAAACTCTCAAATTTACAAATAACTTGCTTTTAGTGCATTTAGCAGAGCCACTAAAACCACTGATTTGTGCTTCACATAATTTTTCACCATCATCATCTACTATTATACACTGACACAGAAAATGTTTCCTATCTGTGGTTATTGCAAAATATTCAAAAATTGCAGAGTTCATCAGAACTCCCTTTGCCATTGTGAAAGGAGTTTTAGACTTATGAAATTTAGAAAGAACTCAAAATTAAATAAGCATTAAATGCAATTAAGCATAAAATTTAATAAGCAAAAATATTTTCTGAAAAGAAAAAATAAATTAATGGCATTAGTGTCTGAAATGGAAAACATTGTGTTTATTATTTAAGTGGTTTAACACAATTGCTGCCAGTGATGTCACACACAAAAACATTTTATTAAAATTTATATTGAGGTCGGAAATGGTAAAAATGTACCGACTCCAACTCCAGCAGCACCAAAATTGCTTTTGACTCCAGAGCACTGGTTTAAAGTGTTGAATTTTTGTTACATTTGTAAAAATTAAATTATAGAAGCTGAATTATATACTTTTTTAATCAGAAACAATCCACAACTTATATCATAATGGTGCCTAAGTACTTATGCACAAAATGAAACATTTTATCTGCTGTTTAATTCTCTGTATACTTTTCAACAATTCCCCTAATGTTTTTTAAGCAGTTTTTAGTTATTTCATTCTAAAAATGACTGGTAAAAGGAAAGGCTAGTGCCCAAATGGTGGTATAACAAAGAAACACCAGAAAGAATAAGGGGGGGGGGGGTTCAGTCGGTAGCGCGCTATGCTTGTAATCTGTAGTTCCCAGGTTCGAGTCCCAGCTGGGTCAGCACTGAGATTTATCTCCGCAAAATTCCCCGCCCTGCCCATGGTCAGTAGGGGACAGTGATGGGCTTGGAAAGACTGTCGTCTGTCGGATGCGATGTTAAGCCATGGCCCTGTGTGTGGGAGAGCCATACGCTGTGCATGTTAAAGAACCCGCTGGATGGTCTTGACGGGAGGCTACCATCTGTCTCCCAACAGCTGTTCCAGTGGGTCCCCTCCCCCAACCTTCTCTGAGCCTTCAGGGTCCATGTGACCTAGCCATTTAGCCCATGGTGTGCAAAAAAGTGCTGCCCAGAGGTAAAACAACCCAACCCAGAAAGAATAGGGAAAAAATGATAACATGTTGCAAGAAAAAATTATCAAACTCTGAAACTGGAAAACAACTGAATTTTGTTCATGCTGTGCAAACATTAAAGGCCAGAATCAGTGCCAAAATTAAAACTTCAGTCTCATTGCAAATAATTTTTATAATGCAATATGTAGGATTTATGACTGAGATGTAGATTTAATTTTGTGGATTCAAGATAAAATTCTGTGTCATGTGATAAACACAAGGGTGAAAGTTTCAGTGCCTCTTTTCTATTTCAAATGGTAAATATTAAGATAAACTTTCAAAACATTAATTGCAACATTGTTGCTTTTCATATGTGATTGGTTGGATTAGATTATTTTACCTTTGAGCAGAACTTTTTTGCACACACTGGGCTAAATGGCAGATCACAAAGACCCTAAGGGGGTAACATTGGGGAAGGTAATACACTGGACAGCTGTTAGGAAATACAAAAGCCACCTGCCAAGACCATCTAGCATGTTATTTAACATGCAAAGAGTAAAATTCTTCTGCACATGGGGCCACAACTTAACATCCCATCCAATTTGTGGTTACCTTTCCAAGCCTCTTTCTCACCAAGAGTAGAACTTGGGTTATCAGAGATAAATATCAGTGCAAGCAAAGATGGGACTTCAGCCTGAGATGATCAGATTATGACTCTGGCATGCTACTGACTGAGCTAAATCCTGACCTTCTTATGTGATTGGTAGTGCATTAAATACATTATTTCTATTCATATAGAAAAAAAAATAATATTAGAAAGGATCTAATATTAATTTTGTTTCTACCTACAAAATGGTGTACCTAACCAAGGAGGTAGGTACATAAATTCCCTATTAAATCACTATTTCTATATAAAATTAATCTTATTTCTTTAAATTTAGGCACTTTTTCTAAGAACATAATATCTGATACAAGTCTGAATAAATCTGATACAAGTCTGAGGACAGTCATTAATATATTGTTACGATAGATGAATCGTGCTCAAAGAAATTATGATAAACACATCATGAACATTTGCATATGCTACAGCATGAGAATTACATCACCAACGACATCACAACTTGATTGAAAGAATAAGGAATAAAAGTTTTGTTATGAAGTGCAGTTGGAGTGCAAGAAGGAAACATAGTTAGTCAAGTTTTTACACAATAAAATATTCCAAAGAAAAGATGTTTTATGTGGTGAGTGTATGGGAGGTTAAAAGAGTTGATTAGTGTAGAATTTTGTTAGTAAAATTAATAAGAAAAGACAAAGGATTGTTTACACTAAACTGAAAGTTATACAAGAGACATGGCAATCAAAATAAAGAGGAAATATGTTAGTCGGGTAGACAGAACTGGTCTTAACTTTTCTGTAAGAAAAGTTCATTACTTGGTGTATAATTACATTTAGTTGTTTGTAAGATTTGGTAAGGTTATGCTCTATAGATTGCAGATTTGTTCACATATATGATAAGCACTGGTTGAATTTAGTTTGTATAAATGATTTCATCCATACTTTTGTAATAAATTATATTGTTTTAGAATTATCATTGTTATATACTATTTAATTGACCTCACACTCAGTTTCATCCATTTAATTTGTAACAATATATATTATTTATTACTGTAAAAACTTTATATTCACAATCTACTTGTTTCCCTTTCACCAAAAAAAGGTGAAAAAAGTTTAAATACACATATTGGCATAATTACAAACTTAGAGAAATATAATAAAGTCACATTTACCAAATCTAATTTTTTTGTTTCTGTTCTATATAATGAAGGTGACAAAACATTTTCTGGGCCACTAATTCTTCGATTATCTCCTGGCATATTTATGGTAACCTGAATGACCTCTTTAGTCCACAGCTGCAAACTAAAGAAAGAGGAAACAATTATTTAATTTTTAATATATATAATTTATAAGGATAATTAACAAATTTATCTCAATATTTAGTAAATTTAATTCACATGACAACAGTATTCATTATCACTTTCGGTGTTTCCATCATCTGCAGATGTTGGTATATTTTAAAACCACAGATTAAAATGGACAAATATATTTTATTAAAACACAAAAATTTAAATATCTAACTTACATTTATATATATATGCTCAGAAACAATATGTTTTGAAATTAATAAATACTACTCCCCTTTTCAAAATATTATAAAATACACTGCTGTTCACAGAAATCTGAACACCAAAAAGGAATAAAGTAAGGTCTGTGACTTATATAGAACTTGTTTAGCATCTATTATGGAAGAAGTGATTAGTTTCTAGGTCATTAATGTAATCGTGTTGGCTACAGGCTAATGAGAACATTCTGGAAAGGATGTGACTGACTCTTCTCACAAGTATTTAAAGAGGCAGTAGCCGTGTTCAGCTAATCAGTTCTTATGCTGGTGTTATTAAGATATGCCATGCAGACAGGTGCAAACTCCATATCTCCAAGTGAGCAAGTTTAATAGAAGGTGTATTGTTGGTATGAGAGAAGGCAATCTTTCATAATGGGAAATTGTGGCTCATATAGGACGTAGTGTAGCTGTTGTGCATTAAATATGCAGAGAATGAAGATGGGCAACGAACATATCAGGAAGTTATGGACCTCATCCACAGACAAAACCCATGGGAAGATTGGCATCTTCTAAGGCTGGCTATAACAGATTACTCTGCCCCATCTACAGCCTTGGCCCAACAGTGGCGGTCAGTAACACATCTTCCAATGTCAGCAGTAACAGTTCGACACTGTTTACTGTAATTTGAAATGCACATCCTCTAACCATTGCTAAAATTGCCTCCAACACCCCAACACAAACTAGAGACTATAATGGTGCATTGAGCAAGAGCAGGGGTGCGACAAACGGTACTACATCATCTTCACTGATGAATCTTGCTTCTGTCTGTTCAAATCTGATGACAAAATCCTCATCCACTGATGTATTGGTGAGAAGCACTAAGACGAGGAATACAACACCAGCACATGGGATTATGGTGTGGGTGCGATCAGTTCTGAAAGCAAATCTGCCCTACTATATGGATCCACACCACCATTACCAGTAAATTATTATTACCAGTGCTCATTACATCCAGAACATTTTATAACCAATAGCTCTTTTGTACTTACAGAATGCCCCATGTGCCATATTTCAACAGGTCAATGCAAGACCCCAAGCAACAGCTACACTGCCACTGTTGAATATGTGAGGCAAAATAATGTGCATATAGTTATGCAACCTGTAAGAGTCCCTGATATGTCTGAGAATAAGGGTTGAGTAAGGTTCTACAATTACTAAAATATTCCACTAAATGGGAAAAGTTAAAATGATATTCTGTAAGTAATAAAAATTTACAGCTTTTTTTCTAAATCTATTTTAGTGTCAGACATATAATATGGGCTAAAATAAAATTATACAATGACAATTTTGGATTTCAAAACAGGTAGACAAGTTTGAGATTTTACATATGACAATCAGATATTCAGGGGTGAGGGGGGGGGGGGTGAGGGGGGATTGAGCTTCTTTTTTTTTGCAAATATATATTTAAAAAAAATGAATGACTTTAACAATTACCTCACAATTCTACCAAAAGATGTCACAACAAACCCTGAGCCTTTCAAAGTGCTCAAAGGAGCAGTTAACTTTCCAGACAATCTGAAACATCACCCGAGTAAACACGGGCATGATACTTTGAGAAAATTCTGACAGCCTGAGTACACTTGGGCATAATGCTCAAAGGGTTAAAAGTGGTGAAACAAGACTAGGTATATTTTCATTAAAAGCAATTTTTTCAGGTGAGCAATTATTTTTGTCTTGAAAAATATTACATAGACAAGATGAATGAATAAATGGAATTTCAAGATAGAACTTTCTGTTAAAATTAACACTCAATTAATGATAAATCTCTCTTTGGGCATTTATCTGCTATGCCTACCAGTACATCATAGAGGAGTAGGGTCAGTTCATGTGAAAGCAGATGATTGGAGAACTAAAATACACAATGTCGTTGAACCTCTACAATCTATGGTTTTTATACAAAGATGTATGAAAATTTTGCACAGTACGTACTAACATGCCACATTTATTCTTCTCACAATCCAATCAAATTTAATGGGAATGGAAAAAGCTCACAGATTTGTATGAGTTTCTAGGCACAATTCTCTAGGATTCAGAAAATCCTACACATCCATTTTACCACAATCACGTGATTTTACTTTCACATTTTATTACAAAAAAAAAATGAAAAAACCCTCAAGCTGGTTGAAATAACCTCATGGGAAAACTATCGTTTGCAGTTTTTCTAACTTGCTTTAAACTGCACATAGATTGTATACTAAAACAAAATAAAAATGTTAAACTGCTATTTAATTCCCACTGGGTCTTTTGAATGCTAACACTAACAAAATAATAAAAATAAGTGAGTACGTTCGTAAAATCTATTCCGACGGTAGCGTTTCCGAACAATTTTACCATTGATAGCACTTACGTACATCGACTATAGCTCACTTGAAACCAAACTTTCAGTGAAAACTAGACTTATTTTTAATAATATAACGCGAAAAATCAAAATTAATATTTACTTTTAAGGGATTTGAATCGCCGTTCCCTATACAATTATTTATTTTATTAATTCCTTCTTCCATACAACACAATAAAAGGAGCAGAAGCTGAGCACTACAGATACGGTTATTTGAAGAATCGTTAACTGCCTTTCGCTATGTTAAATCTTATTAAGTCATAAGTGGCCATTACAGCGTTTCATCATTTTGAGATATTTATCCCGAAACACTTAAATGGTCGGTTTCACTTAGAATCTACAGAGGAAATTGTATTTCGTTACAAAATTCTGTTGAAAGTTGCAGTTGCTCTACCTCTTTTAAGTTTCGCAATATGAAATATAAAAAGTTTTGCAAAGTACCATATCATTCTCAATATAGTAGTCGAAGTAATGAAATTTTACCATAGAATTCACTCACTGAGAAATAGAACTAAGCCTAAACAATTTTCTGAAATATGAAATTTTATTCAGAGTATAGCTTCAATTAGTGATATAATCAGAATAGAGGATACACTTTTTTAAAGGCATTGTCGCCTTTTTTCACGAAGTTTCGCACAAGTCCTCTAACGTTATAAATTTTGAAGAGAAAAAATTTCAACATTTCCTTTAGCTATTTAAGGGGATTTTTCCCCTACTAGGGGTCTCAAACTCAAATCATCTTGGAAGTAAGATCGGTTACTTATCAATATATGGCTGGCCGCATTTTAAGTAAATATAGGGTCCAAATCAGTTATCAATTTATGGCAGACAGCAATTTTTTATAAATAATGATAAGCAAAATATAGTTACATTGTTTTATTATTTAAATGTTGCATACTTTTGATACTAAAACATAAACTAAATTTCGTACATAGGAGTTTTGGACTGAACACGGCAATATTCTCCATACTCGTGTGATATCAATGCGTTCGAGGCAAGCTACAAAACAAATATTCGTTTTATCCAGGACAATATTTTGATATTCTGAGGCCCTAAGTTGTGTCAAGTTGTACTCGAGCCTATTTTACAGCAGCAACAATAATTATTGCTATTCCTACAGGGATTAAAATTTTCAACTAGCTAGCAACTCTTCATGGGACCCAATTAGTTATAAGAACATCCTTAATATGATCTATCAGCTTTATCTTCCTATTTACTATTGGAGGTCTAACAAGAGTCCTTCTAGCCAATTCAGCAATTGATATAGTCCTCCATTCAAAGTATAGCTTCAATTCACCCAACCTATTATGTTGTAGCACATTCACTAGACCTATTATGTCATAGCCATTTCCATTATATACTTTTTATAGGAGCAGTATTTGCTATTATGGCAAGAATAATCCATTGATTCCCACTGTTTTTTAACCTATTATTAAACACAAAATGACTAAAAATTCATTTCCTAACAATATTCTTAGGAGTAATAACTTTTTTCCTTCAACATTTCTTAGGTTTAAATGGGATGCCTCGCCGCTACTCTGATTATCCAGATGCATTTACAACTTGGAATGTTATCTCTTCAATAGGAAGTATTCTATCACTTTTAGCAATAACAATCTTCATTATGATCGTATGAGAAAGTTTTACTTCTCAACGCTCCATTATTTTCATTATTCATTTTCTGTCATTCATAGAATGATCTCATGACATTCCGCCTATACATCATACCATTAATTAACTCAAAATAACTATTAAGTAGCTATTGCCAACATGAGCAAACTTGTCTTTTCAAGATAGTGCCTCCCCATTAATAGTACAATGAAGATTCTTTCATGACCACACAATAAATATTCTTATCATAATTAAAATTTTAGATACATCTTAATTAATATTACGATTACCTCATTTTTCAATCGATTTCTTCTAGAAGGCCAAGAATTAGAAAGATTTTGAACTTTAATCACAGCTTTATTATTAATCTTCATTGCACTTCCTTCCCTTCGTACTCTTTACCTGATAGATGAAAACTTATCTTCTGAGCTTACTTTAAAGGTAATTGGATTTCAATGATACTGAACCTATGAATTAATAGACTTAAAAAAAATAGCAATCGAATCCTTCAGATCACAGCCAACTGACTGATCAATCCAACTTTTGGAAGTGGACAATCCAATCCCATTTCAACTATTCACCCAAATTCGGGCGATTGTCACATCAATGTATCATGTTACTCACTCTTGAGCAGTACCTCAATATCAGCAAAAATTGACGCTTTACCAGGTACTCTAAATTAAACCTCTGTCTTCACTAGACATGGTAAATTTTCAGGGCAATGTTCTGAAATCTGTGGAGCTAAAAAAAACCAAAAGTTTGAAAGTCAAAATATATATTTGTTATTTCAACAGAAGGGAACAAAAATACTATTTAATGCCATTAAAGCTGTAACTAATACAAATTCCGATTGCTATATAGTGAAACTTGAAAGGCATTTTTTTAGTATGGCTGCAGCTTAGTTGTCCGTTAGTTAGTTGCATAGGTCCAGCCCTGTTACCATCAGTGGATACCATAATTAGGATAGAACGTATTGTCATTGCACCACAGTGTTTATTAGAGGGCCACATGTTTGAGACACCTTCCCCGAGGCATAGATATCCCATTTTTGTCCTTTTTCATTTCTATAAGGATAAACTCGAAATATTCCATTTTCTCATTCTGAAAATCTGGTTATTCTGGTTTAAACGCCCTTGTGGGAAAATTTAGCTTTTAAAAAATATTCAGTTCCTCAATATATATATGTAATTAAATGTTTAAATAATATTGATTACTATCCATGCCCCAAATTTTAAACTGTTTTCACCTTGAAGTTTATGTGAAGTATTTTTCCACCCACAGGAGTTATGACTTTTCTAGAAAGCTAATTATAAGAAAAAATATGAAATTATTCAAAGACAGTGTTTCAGTGTTATTTCATAAAAGTATCAGCAACAGTCCTTCTAAAAATACTACTATCAATGTCGTAAAATAAATAAAATGTTATAAATTACCATTACCAGTTGAAAACAGAAGAGTTTAATAGGGGAAGATTTTGATGTATTTGAGACTAATTGGGTGGGGGCTCTCCTCGGCCAATCCAATGACCTGGAAACTTTCTTCTAAGGGTAGCTTGAAAGATCAAAGCCAAACGAAGGGGAGTGCCGTCCTGTTGAAATATGATATTGGGTTATAGGTCTTCAATCTGTGGGACTGCAAATTCTTCCGTGCCTAAGTAAATTTCAGTGTTCACTTTCGCAATGAAAAAGGACCCACGAAACAGTCATATAGCAAACACACCAAACATTGATCTTTGACTATCGCATTTGGTTTCTGTTACGTGGTATAGAAATCATAGATTTTTCAGTCTCAGTTCTTCACATCGCATCAGTTGACCTCCCCGACACATAAAATGAAAACAAGCTTCATTTGTATACATGGTCATTGTTGATGCAGCTGAACATTTGTGTGGAAAATACCTCGTGTTTGGGTTTGTCATTTGGTTCGAGAGCCTGCAGTAATTGAACCTTATACGCATAAAACTTTAGTTTTTTATGCAGAATCCTGCACACACTGCTGGTTGATACTCTCAATTCTCTGGAAGTGCGTCACATTTATTTTGCGTAAATAATTGTAGCACTTGTCTAATGTCTGCTGCTCTTGTACTTGGTCGACTGCTACTATTTCTTTTCAGGACATGTCTCACTCATATCATTGAATTTCTAGTATAACGCTCTGATAGTAGTCTAGGATGATGAAATCTCTCCATACCTTTTATGAAAATTAAACTGGACTAGAGTTAATGACTTTGAGATAACTTGAAAACAGACAACAACAAACACAGAGTGTTTCTGGTTGTCATCTGTCAATCAAGCAGTCATCCAGTTCTCATAACTAAAAGAAAACCACATTTCCGGTATAGCGAGGGGCAGATGCCCACAACAAAATTCTAAAATGTTCTGTGTAGGGAAACATTAAACTACAAAAATAACCTGTTGCCTGAGGCGACTATGTGAGACTAGGTTTCAAAGAGAATGAAGTTTTTTATTTTCAGATTTTTGCATCCTCTAATGATCGAAATTAGAACTAAATAACGACTGGAAAAATGCAATATTAATATTTTATTCATATCTGTAAAACAACGACAAACATTTACATGTAACTATTAAAAAATGTTGCGTTTTACCACCCGCTAGGTTGTTGTTTGGTTGTTTTTACCTCTGAGTCGTACTTTTTTGCATACAATGGGTCAAATGGCAAGGTCACAAAGACCCTAGGGCTCAGAGTATGTGGGGAGATATGACCCACTTGGTAGCTGTTAGGAGACATATGGTAGCCTTCCATCAAGACCATCCTGCGTGTTCTTTAACCTGCACAGGGTATGGCTCTCCCACACACACACAAGGCAACGGATTAACATCCTACCTGATGGACAGTGGCCTTTCCAAGCCCCTGGTGTCCACTTACTGACCGAAGGCAGGAGGTAAATTTTGGTGAGCTTTTTTTTCAACGCTGGCCTAGCTGTGACTAGAACCTAGGAACAGCAGATTACGGGCCTGGTGCACTACCGACTGAGCCCCTCACCATCTCCTGGATGTAGGTAGGTCAAATCGTTGCAGTTAATGTTAACATTTTTGACCAACGCAATCAACAAGCAAAACTTCAGATATCCAGCGTCAGGGTGCGTTCTATCTCCATTTTTGAGAATGCTAGTAAAGTTAATGGAGGAAAAAAATGATCAAACTTGTGCATATTTCTAGCATTTTTCATGAATTTGTTTAAAAACGTATATTTGGGTTGTTTTACCTCTGAGCGGCACTTTTTTGCACACCATGGGCTAAATGGCCAGGTCACATGGACCCCGAAGGCTCAGAGAAGGTTGGGGGAGGGGACCCACTGGAACAGCTGTTGGGAGACAGATGGTAGTCTCCCGTCAAGGCCATCCACCGTGTTCTTTAACGTGCACAGGGTATGGCTCTTCCGCACACGGGGACACGGCTTAACGTCCCATCCGACGGACGGCGGCCTTTCCAAGCCCATCGGTGTCCCCTACTGACCGTGGGCAGGGCGGGGAATTTTGCGGAGATAAATCTCAACGCTGACCCAGCTGGGACTCGAACCTGGGAACTACAGATTACAAGCCTGGCGCGCTACTGACTGAGCCACCCCGCCCCTTAAAACGTATAAAACGAAGGGGAAAATGTTACACTACAATGGAAACCAGTCTGGCTCCCCACCCCAATTGAAGTGATTCTTTTTACCAGCTTACTTTTTTCCTGCTTGTTTGCGTCACTCAACACCCCACCCCTCTTTAATTTTTTTCTAGATTCGGGCCTGTCTATCATGAATAGATCATTTGTAATATTCGTTTACATTTTTGTCATTTTTTAACTTCAACCACCGTTATTAAATACATTGGTAAATCCTGAAACATTCGAATCTTAATATTTCAGCACTACCTGTTAAACAGACAAGGGAAACATTAGTCTTACTTCGATCCGATTTTTAGAGAAAAAATTCTCTTGAGTCGGGTGGGATACGAACCCACGACCTCCTGATAGCATTGCAGGTGCTCTGCACCACTGAGCAACCGGATGACGATTAAGATATCTTTTAAATGATGGTATGAACATTACTACCCACAGTACACAGTCACTGTGTCACATGAAGGCACTGTTTTCAGTTGATGAAGTTGATGAAGACCTACAAGAATGCCATTCAGATGGAAAGTGTACACAGTCGTATCAGAATAATATGACCACTTACTTAATAATGGGAATAACCACACTTTGCCTGGATGACAGCGGCTAGACAGCGTGGCATGGAAGCAATGAGGTCCTGGAAGGTTGCCAGAGGCACACGTGCCCATTTGGACTCCAGCAGAGTATGGAGGTTCCAGAGATGACACGGTTGTGAGTCTGCATGCTGAATTTTTCGATCCAAATGGTCCCACAAGTCTCTATGGGATTGAGGTCGGGTGATTTTGCCGGCCAAGGTAGAACGGAGGCTTCGCTGTCATGTTCCTGGAACCAGTCACACACCACCTTTGCAACATGGAAGGACACATTGTCCTGTTGGTAGATACCATCACCACCAGGGTAAACGTCCAACATGAAGGGATGCATGTGGTCAGCGAAGATGGACAGGTAGCCATTGAAGTTCAGGGACCCATCCAGTGGTACCAGCAGTCGCAGGTCATACCAGGAAAACATCCCCCAGACATACACACTGCCACCACCGGCCTGTACTTGACTGACAAGCGTGTCCTGGTGTTGGTTCTCGTGTGTCTGATGCCGTATCCGCCATCACCCATCACTTCTGTGTAGCAGAGACCTCGATTCTACAGAGAAGGCAACCTTTTTCCACTCTTCCACTGTCCAACGATGGTAGTCTCGTGCGAACTGCAGGTGTCGTTGACGATGGACCTTGGTTAACATGGGTGCCTTTATGCAGTATCGACTTCGGAGACCCATGTGTAACAGGGTTTGCTCTACTCTTATTGGGGACACATACCTGGGTGTCCCAGTGTTCATTTGAGTGGTCAATTGCTGTACTGTTGTGCGTCAATTGCCCTTTACCAGTCGACAGAGGCAACGTTCTCCTTTGGGGTTGATGGCCTTTGGGGCTCCACAGTTATGAAGTCTGGAGGTACTCCGTGTGCCAACCGCCCATTCTTGGTACACCCTTACTACAGCACCTTGCGAACAGCCCACAAAGTCTGCTGTTTCCGAGATGATTCCGCCCTTGGCGAGGTAGACGATGATCATTCCTTTTGGAACGTCCATCAAATCAATACCTCTGCCCATTGTGCTCACATTATACACTATGGCTCATGTCCTGGCCGGCTGCTTATATCTCCGTATGGTCGACCTTGTCATGTGCACTCTGTGACGCGCCTGGGCAGGTACACTGTGATTCCGTGGGTGGTCATATTATTCTGATACGACTGTGTAGTGTTCCGAGTACACTATTGATTAAATTATGCTGTTTCCCTTGTCTGTTGAACCAGAAGCGTCGAGAATATTCCAATTTGTTGGGGTGGCCCATTAAGTTCTGACACTTTTGGGGTAACAGATAGAGTTTTCAGATGCCGTGGGTTGGGAGTTATCCATTGAAATGTGTCCGAAATTTCTGGGGCCGTTGCCATCGCCTGCCTTGGAATTAAGTTGTACGTTGTGAGTAGTAGGTGTGAAAAGCTGTGAATGAACTTATCGATGGGAAGAATTATCAATACGTTTCGCGCCAAATTTGGAGTGGGTTTAACATGTATTATCTGGTAGCCACAATTCGGGGGGCGAACCAAACGACGAAAGGGCAGACACGTGTGACGTCATCGGTAGCAGAAATTTTAAATTCCTCTATGGTTCCGCGGGATCTTCGGCGATATGTCCCAAATTTGGTGGAATTGTCTCATTTAGTTCTAGCTGTGTTGGGTTAAGAGATCTGGTTCCTAGCTGCCGTGGGAGGAAAGCAAACCCTTTGAAAAATGGCAAAAATATCTGGGAGCGTTGCCGTCATTCGCCTTATGAATGGGGTACTACGCTATCGATAACGATGGTGAATTGATCAGTGCATTAATGGTGACAAGTTGTGAACGAAGTTATTGATGGGAAAAGTTATCAATGGACATACGTTTTGCGACAAACGTTTGGAGCGATTTTACTAGTAATTTAAATAATTGAACATGTACGCTATGGACTTCAAAGTCATGCTTCGGCAACTTATTGCTGATAAATCGTCATCATATTATAGACCCGACATATTCCCAACGAACGGGTGCGCTAACATCATTGGTGGTGTGAATTTTCGGCCCCTTGTAATTTCTCAGGCACTTGACCAATCGGTCGCATATTTCCCGCAGTGGTTCCACTTGTCTAGGGTTTAGAAATCGTGTTTCTTGCTTCGTTGGGTCGGAATTCAACCAGCAGCAAATGTACGACTATCTGGGGGTGCTGTCGTCTCCTACCTTGTGAATGGAGTAGTACCCTATTGATGGAAAATTTAAAGTTATGAATGGAATATTACCCTATTGATGGAAAATTTAAAGTTATGAATAGAATATTACCCTATTGATGGAAAATTTAAAGTTATGAATAGAATATTACCCTATTGATGGAAAATTTAAAGTTATGAATGGAACATTACCCTATTGATGGAAAATTTAAAGTTATGAATGGAACATTACCCTATTGATGGAAAATTTAAAGTTATGAATGGAGTATTATCCTATTGATGGAAAATTTAAAGTTATGAATGGAGTAGTATCCTATTGATGGGAAATCGAAAGTTATGAATGGAGTAATACCCTCTTCATAGAGAGCTGAAAGTTATGAATGGAGTAGCACCTTATTGATGGAGAATTGAAAATTATGATTGGAGTAGTTCGTTATTGGTGGTGTTGAAAGTTATAAATGCAGTAGTACGTTATTGATGGAGAGTTGAGAGTTATGAATGGACTAGCAGCTTATTGATGGAGAGTTGAAAGTTATGAATGGAGTAGCACCTTATTTATTTTAGAGTTGAAAGTTATGATTGGAGCAGTACCTTATTGGTGGAGGGTTGAGAGTTATGAATGGAGTAGTACCTTATTGATGGAGAATTGAAAGTTATGAATGGAGTAGTACCTTATTGATGGAGAATTGAAAGTTATGAATGGACTAGCAGCGTATTGATGGAGAGTTGAAAGTCATGAATGGACTAGCAGCTTATTGAGGAGAGTTGAAAGTTATGAATGGAGTAGCACCTTATTTATTTAGAGTTGAAAGTTATGATTGGAGTAGTACAGTCGCTCAAAAAAGTATCCGAACACTATGGTTGATTAGAGAATTCAGAAAAAACATCTAGCAACGAATTTTTTTTAGAAATTATTGATCTGGCAACCTTCGTGTCACATGACACGAAGGTTGCATGACAAATAATTTCTAAAAAAATCGTTGCCAGATATTTTTTTCTCTCCATCATTGTAAGCTGTTACCCCGTTCATTATGAACGGGGTAACAGCTTACAATGATGGAGAGAGCTTACAATGATGGAGAGTTTAAAGTTAATAATACGTTATCACTTGAACTCCCCTTGACTTGGACACCCCCTCCCACTCTCCCTTTTTTTACATATTTTTTCTAGATCCGGGCCTGATATCAGTAAATTAATTATTGGACGGTCTTTATTTGGTTTCTTATGCATTTAAAGCCCTTATAATTTTTTACTGCAGCGAAATATACTTGTGTGTCTTAATATTTATTTCTTCGATAATTCTGAAAGTAGTTGTAGCTTTGAAGTACCGTGTCATATTGACCGGGACAAAATATTAATAATTATTAAAAACCGAGAAGAAAAATGTATATAGAAATCGAAAACGTCCTGTAGAAAAAATAATTCAGTAACAAGAATAAAACTTATAAAATATCATAAAGATCTTCTCTATTGATAAAATTATGATTTAAATGTATCATTTTTTGGGGGGAACGAATATATCCGAACAGAACAAAAGGGTTAAATGGCTCTCTATAAAAATGAGACCTATTGTTGGGAAAGGAGACTCATTAGACAGGAAAGGCTGAGGTTGTTTACTTCTTGATATTCAAAACTACGAGACTTCAGTGTGTCTGATTGGAATAACAAATGGTTAATTTTAAAAGGTTTGGATGGATTGGGGTTGTTTTGCCTCTGAGAGGCACTTTTGTTGCGCACAATGGCATAAATGACCAGGTCACAAAGACCTCCAAGTGCTCAGAGAAGATTGGGGAGAGACCCATTGTACAGCTTTTAGGAGGCAGATGGAGGCCTCCTGGCAAGGGTCATCCAGCGTATTCTTTAACTTGCAGATACAGCCTCCGCTTTACGTCCCATCCGACGGACCGCGGCCTTTTGAACCCCATTGGTGTTCTTTACTGACCGAGGGCAGGGCGGGGATTTAGCGGAGATAAATCTCAAAGCTGGCACAAGTGGGACTCGTACCTGGGAAGTGAAGATTATGAGTTAGCCCAGAGGTAGGCGATCGCAGGGGGCGCCACTGCATATGGGCGCCAAAAGAGCATGTAGTTTATTAGATATGCATTTAAAATATATGTTTTTAGGTTTAGCCGTCCCGTGGCCGAGTGGTTAGCACGCTTGGCTATTGATCTAAGGGACCTGGGTTCGAGCCCCGGGTAAGGCATGGATGTATGTGTCGTTTTTCTGCTGAGATCCTACCATCCTCTCAGACCTTCTACTGTGGCATATAAACTGACAGGCTCGTGTCAGACCTCTGTGGCAAGCAGCTGCTTGAGAAGGTATTTTGTTTATAGTAGACAAGCAGTCTGATTTCCCATAAGGCACATTAGGTACTTGGTACGGGCGCCTTCATTTATGTCTTACGATTTAAGTAACAACAGAATTACGTCGGTTAAATTCTTAGAAGGAGTAGGGCGGGGGTGGCTCAGTCGATAGCGCGACAGGCTCGTAATCTGTAGTTCCCAGGTTCGAGTCCCAGCTGGGTCAGCGTTGAGATTTATCTCCGCAAAATTCCCCGCCCCGCCCACGGTCAGTAGGGGACACCGATGGGTATGGAAAGTCCGCCATCCGTCGGATGGGACGTTAAGCCGTGGCCCCGTGTGCGGGAGAGCCATACCCTGTGCACGTTAAAGAACACGCTGGTTGGCCTTGACGGGAGGCTACCATCTGTCTCCCAACAGCTGTTCCAGTGGGTCCCTTCCCCCAACCTTCTCTGAGCCTTCGGGGTCCATGTGACCTGGCCATTTAGCCCATGGTGTGCAAAAAAGTGCCGCTCAGAGGTAAAACAACCCAACCCTTAGAAGGAGTAATAAAGTAGTTGCAAGTATTCGTGCTGCAAATAGCGATTCTCTCTCTCCTGATAATCGAAAGCGAAGTTTTCAAAAAATACGGATTATGAGAATGTACAACACGTTATCAAACGTATTGGAATAGATGCTTATGCCAAAAAATTATTTTTGCCGACGGTGCGGAATCGGACCCACGACTCTCTAGATACAGTCGCTCAAAAAATATCCAAACACTATGGTTGGTTACAAAATTCGCAAAAAATATCTGGCAACGATTTTTTTACAAATTAGTGATCTGGCCAGATGACTAATTTCTAAAAATAATCGTTGCCAGATATTTTTTTCTGAAATATGTAATCAACCATAGTGTACGGACATTTTTTTGAGCGACTGTACGTGACAGAGTGTTGTAACCACTAAACCAACAACCATCACAAAAATTATTTCTTTATGGAGCTGATGGTTGGTTTGGTGGTTACATTCTGGCATGTATCTAGAGAGTCTTGTGTTCGAGTCTCATACCTTCGGCAAAAATAATTTTTTCCGCATAAGTATGTATTGAATTCTTTATCTACAAATAATCTGTGTATTTACTATGATATTGGGATACTTCTATATTTTTGTAAATAGGAAACTTCCTTCAAAACTCTCTAACTTTGAAAATAAGCATTTTTTTACAGAAAAATGTAACAGGAGGTAGATTATAGATCTGAATCTTAAATTTAAATAATATTACTTTAAAAGTATTGAAAATTAGTTATTTGAGAGCGGTGGCAGCCCCCCCCCCCCACCTAAACACTTTCAAAATCTGTAAAAACTACAAAGCCGTTGATGAAATTTTAAAAAAATTGTTGGAAACTAAAATATTGAATTCAGACAAAATTTTAAAGTACAATCAAATCCTTTTGGTACGATGTCGGTATAACGAAATTACGACTATAATGAAGCAACGTCAATATCCTTTCAATTTGTTAAAGGAGAGGATGACCTTTGCCTCCATTACCCTTCTATTTCCTTTTGAATTTTTGCTGGAAGTTGTCATTTCCCTTCAAACTATATTATACATACTTTTCGTTACATATTCTTTTTCAGCTCTTTACGGATATATAAAGAAATCTTTTTCGCTAAGGATCCTTTACTAGGAGCATAAGGATTATTGAACATTGATAAATTTCCCTGATTTTTCCTCCTGAAAATTAGACATTTTGCAGTTAACCGGGGCATGTTTCCCTAGCCAAGAGGGGTCGTTAAGTTTTGAAACCGAGTCACTAAGGGGCGGGGGTGCCTCAGTCGGTAGCGCGCCAGGCTCGTAATCTGTAGTTCCCAGGTTCGAGTCCCAGCTGGGTCAGCGTTGAGATTTATCTCCGCAAAAATTCCCCGCCCTGCCCACGGTCAGTAGGGGACACCGATGGGCTTGGAAAGGCCGTCGTCCGTCGATGGGACGTTAAGCCGTGGCCCCGTGTGCGGGAGAGCCATACCCTGTGCACGTTAAAGAACACGCTGGATGGCCTTGACGGGAGGCTACCATCTGTCTCCCAACAGCTATTCCAGTGGGTCCCCTCCCGCAACCTTCTCTGAGCCTTCGGGGTCCATGTGACCTGGCCATTTAGCCCATGGTGTGCAAAAAAGTGCCGCTCAGAGGTAAAACAACCCAACTGAGTCACTCAAGATCTACCTAATACCCAGGCACTAGAGTAGTACAAACATTCCATGGAAAGGAATACACTAAAGCCAACCTTTACACTAATGAAATAATCAAACTTCTCAGTCTGCTGATTCTCACACACCTTGAGTGCTTTCCTCGGCGAAAGGTTAAAAGGTAGGGCTAAGGGGACAAACTCATTTAGGAATTTTGTTGCCGAGGTCTCAGGGCAAGAAAACAGTGAATAAGTCATTTCTTGTTCACCTTATCTTTCGTGATCTGCTTTTCATTCTTCACCAAGTGTGCGGTCTGATGGTGATCTACTGCAGAGTTTTGTAGTAACAGTAAATAAAAAATAAATAAATACCCCCTCAAGCAGCTGCTTGCCACAGAGGTCTGACAGGAGCCTGTCAGTTTATATGCCATAGCAGAAGGTCTGAGAGGATGGCAGGACCTTCAACGTAAAATTCTTAATGTGGCACAGAAAGGTTAAATCATAAAAAAAAATCAAAGAAGGAGAAAAGAAAGATGATATCGCCAAGGTGTATGGAATTCCAATAAATTTTATGCCCATAATTTCGGTCGACTGCTTCAAACGAAATAAAAAAAACTAGAGATGAATGGCTTGCTAAAAATAAGCAACTGGTCTATATTATCTGTTTTAAGTAGTCTTAGTATATTTAGAGTTGAGTCTTTATTGCTTGGGGCGGGGGTGGCTCAGTCGGTAGCGCGCCAGAGTAGTAGCATAAATGAGAGTTCTGGGCCTACAGACGACTCGCCAGGCTCGTAATCTGTAGTTCCCAGGTTCGAGTCCCAGCTGGGTCAGCGTTGAGATTTATCTCCATAAAATTCCCCGCCCTGTCCATGGTCAGTAGGGGACATCGATGAGCTTGGAAAGGCCGCCGTCCGTCGAATGGGACGTTAAGCCGTGGCCCCGTGTGCGGGAGAGAGCCATACCCTGTGCACGTTAAAGAACACGTTGGCTGGCCTTGACGGGAGGCTACCATCTGTCTCCCAACAGCTGTTCCAGTGGGTCCCCTCCCCCAATCTTCTGAGCCTTCGGGGTCCTTGTGACCTGGTCATTTAGCCCATGGTGTGCAAAAAAGTGCCACCCAGAGGTAAAACAACCCAACCCAGAAAGAATAGGGAAAAAATGATAAAATGTTGCAAGAAAAAATTATCAAACTCTGAAACTGGAAAACAACTTAATTTGTGAAGACCCCCCCCCCGCGCGCGCGACACTTGAGCACAGATTTTCAACAGGAAGAAATTTGCCCGGTGTTGACTTGGATCGTTGTTAACGTCAGCGAGCTCTCTCATAGCCAGTGGCTTAGTTTCTGCATAAGCTATCGAGATTTTTATTTCCGTTACCACAGATTTTACTGCCCTATGGCTCCTGTGATATTCGTCCGCACGGTCGAAATTTCCTGCACAGCGTCCCCCGTGTGCCCCGGTGATTGGTTTAAAAATCAGGTTCTCACTTGTCCCGTGGCTTCGTTAATACACAAATTGTGACAGCTCCTGTCTCACTTTTAATCTGCATATTCTGTTGTTTCCCGCAGTAATGGTAAATTTGTGAGCATTCCCCCCCCCCCCCCCCGACATTTATCACAGTTTGAACACTAAGAATTTCCCGGTGTTGCAAAGGTCATTGCTGACTCGGCGCGCGCTCTAAGAGACCGTGGCAAACGATCGAGATATTTATTTCGTCAGTTTTTGGCATTCTGTAATTCCCGACGTACTTCACTGAAAGGTTCCAAATTTCGTAGACGGGTTCCTCCTACCTGACCCCATGTTTGGTTAGAAAATCAGGTACCTAGCTGCAATGGAACGCCTAAATGATACTTTTGGAAATATGGGGATCTGGCAACGGCATCAGATTTGCAGCAGAAGATTTAAATGCTATTTTAACTCTTTACTTTCATAGTTAGGGAGCAGAAAATGGCAACAGTAAATTTCATAGCGTTTTTTGTTTCCCGTAGGAATAGCATGGTAAATATTTTTGTTGCTAGCAAGGCGCCCGTTTAGACTTTCGAGCTAAAATTTAGCACTGCAATCCGGACCACAACCAGAAACATTCTCTGAAAATTTGGAGCGTGTACGTTGATTTCCCGATGAGTTCTGACTTGGCGTCTTCCACAGACAGACTCACAGAAAAACACACAGACATACAGACAGACACCTTCTTTTATTATACAGGGTGAATCTGAAAAAGTGGGCAAAACTTTACGGGGTGGTAGAACGCAGCTATACGAGCAATATTCGTCATAGAAAGTATGGGCGGAATGCAAACGGCGAGCCGCTAGGTGGCGTTGGAAATGGTATAAAAGGGTCGGTCCTCGCACCCAACGGCATTTCTACCGTGGATTGCCGAGAGGATGGCTGGTTATACTAAGCACGAAATGGCGGATATGCACTTTGTGTACGGTGCGGCAGACGAGAAATGCAAGTGAGGACCGACCCTTTTATACCATTTCCAACGCCACCTAGCGGCTCGCCGTTTACGTTCCGACCACACATTCTATGACGAATATTGCTCGTATAGCTGCGTTCTACCACCCCGTAAAGTTTTGCCCACTTTTTCAGATTCACCCTGTACAGATTAGCTGAATTCTCCAGGCGCTGCCCAGGTCTCACTTTTTAATTTTGAATTTTGATTTTTGCTGCACTAAAAGGTTAGTTTTGTGAGTTCTGGATCCCCCCCCCCCCGGCCCTTTAGCACACAAATTCAAACGAAGAATTGTCCCGTCATTGCTTCGTCGCAAGCAACGGAGATTTTTACTTCGACAGATTTTGGTACTCTGTGTATCCCGATGTACTTGATAGCACGGTTCCAAATTTTGTAAACGGGTTCCATCTGCGTGCCCACCAGTTGAGTTAAAAAATCAGGTTCTAGCTGCAATGGGACTCTTTAAAATAATAATGCCTTTAGAAGATGGGGAATCTGGCAACGACAGGAGATTTAAACGTTATGACTTTTCATTCACAATTAGGTAGCAGTAAATGGCAACAATAAATTTCACAGCCATTATCGTTTCCCGTGGGAATAGCATAGTTAAAGTTTTATTTCTAGCAAGTCTCCCTTTTGCACTTTTGACATGAAATTTGGCACTGCAATCCGGACGACAACCAGGAACACTCTGTAAACATCTGAAGCCTCTACCATGATTTCCCGATGAGTCATGGTTGCCACAGATAGACACACAGACACCTTTTATTATTTTAGCTGTCCAGGTTAGGGGAAATACATTCCTGTATTAACCTATCCAACAGTGGGGTAGGGACAGTTATGTGGGCCGATGCTACGAATAGCATAGTATATATTTTTGCTTCTAGCACATCCCTTTTGGAATTTTGATTTGAAATTGAGCACTGTAACTCGGACTACGAACAGAATATTCTTTTAAAATTTCAAGCCTTTATTGTTACCTATGCATCTATTGTTACCTATGATTTTCGATGAGTTATGGTTGCCACAAACATATACACAACTAACTCCTTTTATTAATATAGATTTAACAAAAAATATCATTTTATGAGCTCACTTTTTGAGTTGACCATTTTGAGCTCACCGCCCACCCCCCCTTACCTTTTCTAATGACCTCTTCATGAAATTCGAAAAGTTTTTTCTCTCCTGTATAAAATTAGTTACAATAATAATTACCGTATATACAAATTTACGAGTATTTCAATGCTGTATCCACGGTTTCCTAATATGTTTCTGTCGAAAACTGTTTTAATAGTCTATTTAGTCTATTTTTGCTGAAAACTCAAGAAAACACGTTGCAAACCACTACTGTATATAAAAATCAAAATTAGTGTTTAAAAAATTTGCTGAAAAAAAAATCAGTACTTTTTTTTCATCAATAAAACTATTTCTTATAAAATGTCACATTTATATAATTCTCGAATTTTTTTTTTAGACAATTAACATATTTTCCTACAATAAAAATTCTTTGAAAAAAGTAAAGAATACAAAATTTAAAAAAAAAATGCATATGTGTTTTTAATTTCCAATATCTCGGTAAAATTTTCTGCTTTACGAATCGAGCGTTGTGTGGCGCCACGCACGAATATCTCAGACGAGAATTCAATCGTCCGTGTGCATCTGCGCCAACGTTGGGGAAACATCCACATCAATAGGTAAGTAGATCGCCTTCTGCTTTTCTACACTTAAAAGCTTTTTCATTTTGTGCACTGCGAACAAAGATTTCTACCAAACTTTATCTTCACACAGATCCTCGTATTCTTATCCAGATTGAACCTGTTTCGCTCCTTTAAAAGAAAATTGCTAGAGAATATTTTATTTCCCACTCTTCGGCGTAGATCTGATCGTGGTCAACCTCACATTGGTGACAAAAGACGCCACTTTTGATACCCGGAGACTGCAGCGCCACCATGTGGGACTCGTCTGCTTTCCAATCGATCAGCTGCGTCGTTGTGACGTCACTGGCTTTGACCTGTGGCCTAGGTGAGTGAAACACTTTCTCTGCTAAACCGATTCTTGAATGCTGGGCGTTTTTGATGTGGCAAAAAATGGTTGTGGACAAATAGGCAATTAAAAATTGAATATAAACCTGCAATAGCAGAAATGAATAGAGAAAAAAAAGATGTATTTTATGATGGACTAAAGCATTCGATTTTTTTTTTTCAAAAAGAAAATCATTGATAATCTATTCGAATCTAGTGCATTTTTTTTTAAATATTTTTATTTACTTTAGGATCTATGGATAAACTCAAACATATAGCATAAATAATAAAACAACTAATCCAATATCTAAATCGATTAGCCTTCATTATTGGTTAGTTATCATATGCAACATTGTTATCATATGCACTACATTGTTATTTATCATATGCAAATGTAAGTGATCGTTTGGCACATTTGCATTTTGCTTTATATTGCTTGAACTGAAGTAATTTTTATGGGTTTTTTTTCTTACATAATTAGTAGCATTTTTAAGAGCATGCACATTGAATATTATGAAATGTTAAAACATTTAAGATGCACGAGAGCCAAAATCATTGCACCCTTTGCTTCTCTGTGTAAATGGCCGCTGGCAAAAGCAACAGATATGCAGATGAAGTATTCTGCCATCTTACGTAAAACGACAGAAAGCAGTCAATTCAATAAAAAAAATATTGCCAGTATATCAAATAGAATTTTTTGTCTTTAATGACACAAAGAGATAACTTTAAACTTTTATTTTTACCTTTTGCTCTCTTTTAACGTGGTTTAAGTGATCGAAAAGGATTTTTTTTTTTGCATTACGTGTCACTACAGATTTTCAGTTGAATTTGTTTCACAAAGTACTCGCATTAAAAATATCATTAAATTCGCATAAAAAATTCAAGCCAAATGAACGAATGTTTTCAATTTGAATTAACAATGAGGAACTGTTGGAATTTCGAACAAAATATTTGCTTTTTTAAAATACAGATTTGATTTGTATTTATGAAACTAAACTAGTAAAGCTTAAAAATTGTTACCTTTATGTTAAGATTCAGAATTCAACTGATCTCGGCGATCTTATTTTTATTTTGAATGTAACCTAATCGGTAAATTAATTAGTTAAATGTTTTAACTTATTTGTCACTTACTCAGCAGAAAGAAAGCACAAACATACATACCTTACCCGGGGTTCGAACCCAGATCCCTTAAATCAGTAACCTAGCGTGTGCTAACCACCAGTAGTTTACTTTGTTAATTGCAAACCAAAAATTAGAAAAAGTTATTATTCATTCTATTTTGATACATTAACTCAAAAACAGATTGGAATCCCTAAACTAACTGTTTCATTGAAATAATATTTGCAATAATTTTTCAAGGTCAAACAATGAGTTAGCACTAAGAACAATTTTAAATTGATTTGTCTGAAAGGAATTTGATGTCAAATAGTTTTAATCAGAACTGAATTTTACTGTTTAGGAATATGTATATATATATACTTTGCCCCAATACAATTTCCATGTTATGTCAGTGGATATAACTTCAAGCTCTATAATTTCTAAAATATGATCTCAATGGGAAAATGTGACTGAAGATAAATTAAAGATCATAATCAAATCTATTTAAATCTCGACTTTCAACAATATTCGTTCTGCATTTAATAAATTTGGGAAATGGAATATTAAAAAATATTTTGAAATTTTGTTCGTACTAATTCTAAAGTAAATTTTTAGTTATTCCAGCTGTGTTGCCTTTCTTATTTGTATATAATTTATTTAATTAGTTGGACGGGCTTGTTAGATTAGAGTACTGTGCGAATTAGTTGGGACAAGCGAAGCCTGGAGAACCTCTTCGATCCGGCCACATCCAGCAATCCCCCAAACACCCACCCAAGGTCATGTTTTGGGGATGTTTCACAGCTTCCGGGCCACAGACGCTTCACCCCATTGAAGGAATGATGGACAGCAAAAAGTACATAGGCATTCTGGAGGCGAAAATGGTCCCAACACTGCAGAAGCTGTTTCCTAACGGCGATGGGGTATTTCAACAGGATCTGGCTCCATGCCACAATTCTAATCTTGCTAAGAGCTTCTTTACCCAGCAACATTTGAAGGTATTGGAGTGGCCAGGATATTCACCCGATCTAAACCCCATTGAAAATTTGTGGGCCATTATTAAAGCACACATATCTAAGATGGATTGCACGACGAAAACCAAAATGATAGAAAGTGTCATGAAAGTGTGGTACCACGACCCTGAAGTGAAGGAGCTTTTTTTGGAGCTTTTACTATATATCTGTTTAATAATATACCTTATTACATATTTGTTCATATTCAATAATTCATCTATTTACATTATTATTATGTGCTGTATTTAACTACAGTACTGTGCGAATTAGTTGGGACAAGCGAAGGAACGCTAAGTCTTCCGCTGCAGAGTCTAAAAGTCTAGAATTGTCTGTTGTGTTACTCTGCTATTATTTACACTTCCATTTTAGTCGGAATTGATATTTCATAGGCTGAGAACGTGATTATGTAAATAGTTCACAATTTTCATTGGAAACTTTTTTATTAAATACGTCATGGACATCACGCCTCGTAAACGAGCTAATATATATTTCGCTTTAGGCGAAAACACACGCCTCGTAAACGAGCTAAAATAATCTCTTTAGGCGAAAACACTTCGCTTACTGTTAGACAGATAGCAAAAGCAGTTGGCGTCGGGAAATCGAGCATTTCACGGATCATGAAGCTGCATAAGGAGACAGGGTCCGTGGACCTGTCCCGTAAAGGGCATTGTGGAAGAAAAAGAAAAACCACCCCTAGAGATGATAGTCTAATTCGAAGAATTAGTATCATAGACCCGAAGAAGACCAGTGGAGACATCAAAAGGGAGATTGCATCTCGTGGGGTTAATATAGATGCGTCCACCGTATGTACCTCCACCTCAGTAGAAAAACATACATACATGCCCAGGTAAGGCATGTATGTATGTTTTTCTACTGAGGTCCTGCTATCCTCTCAGACCTTTTATTGTGGCGTATAAACTGACTGGCTCCTGTCAGACCTCTGTGGCAAACAGTTTCTTCAGGGGGTATTTATTAATTTATTATTTATCATTTTAGATTTTATTTATTTTTATTGATCTTTTTTTTTTGTATTCCCTAAAGTAAAGAAAGAAACAGCCCATAAACACTTTTAGTTTTAGCTCCTAGAATATTTAATTCCTTGCCTAATGAAATTAGAAATGAACGTTCATGCAGTGTTTTTAAATTGAAAGTTAAAAATTTTATTATTACTGCTTCAAATATTGATGATTACTTTAAAATTATACAAGGATATTTTGTTTTTAACATAATGACACCTATTTTTTGTTACTAAAGACATTTCTCTTATTGTAATAATTCAATTTGGCATCCTAAATGAGCAAATTGCTCAAAGGTCTGCTAATATGCAACTTTTATTATATTTATTTTGTTTATATTTTATTTCATTCTTTTTCTGACTTGCGCTACTATTATTTTCTGTTTTGTATATGCAAGTTTTTGCATTGTTTTGTTATTCTGTTTTTATTTATATATATATTATATAATTTTGGTGCAATAAATTTAATCAATAAATTTGCTTCTTTTTGTTCCCATTCATAATTTGGTTGTAATTTTTTGATGCAGTGTTTTTACAAATGAATATGAAAATAAAATTATTAAAATTGTTATTATTTATAAAAATCATTCATAATTGAATGAAATAATCATTACTCAAACTTCTAAAATGTTTGTTTTATTCAATGGTTTGAAACAATATTTATTATTAAGTTTTAATTAATATCTGAGGTTAACTCTTATGACGCATTACTGTTGTGAAATATCCTAGCTTCCATAACTCTTTACGTTTTCTTTGTTTAATAATTTCATATCTTTGAAATCAAAAGATAACGTGCATTATTGTACTTTTGAATTCTTCAGTGCCAACCCTACATCAAAAACTTATTTGTTTACTTCCTCTTTTCAGAAAGTCCGATTGTCCAGAAGCCTCTATTAATTCCATCTGAGCTCCGACTTGGAGAACGAGCTGATATCATCTGCACTCTACGAAGAGGAGCTTTGCCGGTCACTTTCAAATGGTTCTTCAACGGACGCGAGATCCGTGGAGTCACTGAGAGGGGGAAGGTCTCCTCTTATGACCTGCGATCCTCCGTATACATCATGGACCATCTTCGTCCCGAAAATGTCGGCAATTACACTTGCATGGTGAGCAACAGTGTGGGATCTGACAGTGCTTCTGGGCAGCTGCTGGTCGAAGGTAAGACGACTGCTTTTAGAAATGAAGTCATTTCTTTTTTTTTAAAGGTTAAATTGTTTTACTTTTAAGTAGAACTCTTTTGCACAGAATAGGCTAAATAGCCAGGTCACAACGACTCCGAGGGCTCAGAGAAAGTTTGGGTAAGGGGACCCACTGGACAACTATTTATCCCGTTAAGGCCATCCAGCATGTTCTTTAATGTTCCCAAGGTTGTTATTTGTTTAGTCTACCTCTAAGTGGCACTTTATTGGATTCAATACTCTAAATAACCAGGTCACAAGGATCCTTAGGGTTCAGAGAAAGTTGGGGGAAGGGGATCCACTGAGTCCACTTCCCCCAACTTACCCACAGAAAAGCAAGGCTTCATAGATCCAATATATTTTTTCAGCTTTTACGAGACAGATGGTAACCTCCCATCAAGGCCATCCAGCGTGTTCTTTAATGTGCACAGGGTATGACTCTCTCCTGCATATGGACCACAGTTTAATGTCCCACCCTATGGACGGCCGTCTTTACCAGCTCATCAGTGTCACTTCTGACCGAGGAGCAGGGACTTTTGCAGAGATAAATCCCAACACTAGCCCAGGTGGGACTCGAACTTGGGAACTTCAGATTATGAGCCTGGCACGCTACCGATTGAGTCTCCACCGTCCCTCTTTTTCTAAAAAAAAACCTTGCTAAAAGTGTCGCTATACAGAGAGTGGTTTGAATGGTTTAGGACAGGGGTGGGCAATTGTTTTCGTATCTACACTGCGCATGCGTATTGACGTGGCCGTCCTAGTGGAAAATACGAGACGAATCTTCGGTCGCGCACGGGAAGGAAATCTCGGTTCAAGGCGGATTTTTCTGACTGTCTTGGCGGGCCACAAAAAACTCTTAGCGGCCGAATGTGGCCCGCGGACCGCTATTTGCCCACCCCTGGTTTAGGGTATTATACTTCCCAGCTACTAGTGGAGGAATATACTATTAACGATTACAATGACTCTGTCATTCGAAGACATCGAATAGGTATGAGGACAAGATTTGGGCTGCAAGACATTTTAGTATAATTACCTGTCCATTGTCCACCCAAAAGTATTTGAAGGTTTCCAGTTTGATATATCTGGCCTACTCTCTCAAATATTGAAATAGAAGGGTCGTTCAAATGGAACGTGGGCAAGTCGAAAACGAAGTGTAAATCACTTATTGTTCTGTTTAAATTCGCCATGTCTATTCTCACATTCATCCCAACATGATACCTGTTTTCATAAAAAGACTTTGGCCGTTGCGTGAAAAAGTCTGTGACAATGCACTGCACCTCTTCATTCCACTACAACTTTTCTTTTAATGGCGTTTTTTAAAGGTGCAGAAATGGGAAAATCGAATAGTGGAGCTCCGAAGACCATAGGGAGGATGTTCCAGTCATTCCCAACGCAACCTGTTCAGCGTTGTTTATTGTTTCTTTGTCAGTATGGGCAAAGAACGTAGAGGGAGAAGAAGTTCAGCTTCCATAGAGATTAATGTAAAATCGAGTATCGTGCATTAGGCGTAGAGGTGAAACGAACATTACAGGGGACGAACGCTTTTGTAATTATATGTTGCTGTCAACTTCCATTCTCTTCGCTTTTCCTATGTAATAATTTCCCATTGATATCCTTGCAGAGTATATTAATATCAATTCTGTTTCCTGTTTCTATGCAACCAAGAAAGCTTCTAATTGTAATAATTTATTCTATAAATTAACTTCAGGTTAATTTCAAATCTTCTCTCTCCGTTCAATTTATAATTGTTGGTTCAACGAAAAATAATTCCAATGGAGAAAATAAACCTGTATTAAAATCATGATATTATTTTTTTTCCTTTTTTAAAATATAAATTTTTTTATGCATAATTCTTTTGCCCCTTATTGTTTGCTTCCCAGCTTAAACAAATGCACGATACTCGAAACACCACTTGAGGTCGCCACTTACGCTTTGTCAAAGCTGAACTTCTTTTCCTTATACGTTCTTTGGTATGGGTGCGGGCGTTTGTCATGCAAACAAAACTGTTTTATCGAAAGTTCTGGTCAACTTTGCCTACCTTCAAATGCCCAAGTTTTGCAATATTATTGCGAGCTGATGGTGTCACCATGGACAATAAACAGTGGACCCTGATAGTCAGATTAAAACGTCAGCATATTACACAGTATTCAACTTTGGATGTTTCCAACTGTGGATGAAATCCACAAAACGCCTATCACATTCAAGCCGATACTTGCCACTGATTATGGGCTTGATGAAATGCTTCTATATATATGCCCACTTTCCTGTAGGACTGCACAAAGATCACTCAGTTCATTACCCAGATATAGGGGTTGCCACTACTGTGAAATTCTTCGTTATTTACTTATTAAATTCCCTGATTATAGTTGTATTATATTTTTATTTTTATTTCTGTTTACATGCATGCTCAATATTTATTATTGTTCTCCCTCATTAAATTGCATTTATTGGGAATATTTAAAAGTTAAAATGCCGAATATTGATGTGCCAGAATGTAATTAAATTATTTCCGTTGTTTTAAACGTAATCCCAACGCTAACTGCGGGGGTAAATATTTATGTGTTTTAAAGGTAATCTTTTTCTTTGTGTGTTGCAGTTCCCCCGGTGTGGATGGAGGAACCATCTGATACACAAGAAGTTGCTGGCTCCCAAGTGGTGATTGTATGCAGCGCAAATGCTTATCCGACCCCTAGAATCATATGGAAAAGACTCCAAGGTAAGATCGTTAGACTGGAAAATCGGGAAGAAAATGCACCATTATCAGGGCTGTTTGGAATTTCTACAGTCCAAAAAAGTACTTTTTTTGACTAAGGGTTGAATTTTGCATGTTTTTTTTTTTTGTTTTATTTGTTTCATCTCTGGAGAGCCAAATTACATGATTTTGACCCGGAAGAATTAAGGAAAATTCAACTAAACGAATGTTAAACAGATTAAGAGCAATATCGCAGCTTTGAGATTCACAACTTATGCTTTTTCATTTATTAATATATTTTGGATTTTGTTCTCATATTTCAAGGGGAGTAAAGGACATTTTGTTCTCATTCATGAATGCACAATATGAAATTTTAGTTTTATTCGTTCTAATAAAGACTATTTCTTTTAATTAATTGGTCCATTATTCAGTCATATATTCATATATTCAGTTGCAATGAATTTGAATGAAAGTTGCAATTTCTAATCTGAAGATATTACAAAATTTTAATATTAAATTTAAACTCCTAAAATATTATACTGAACCGTTTCTGCTCTTATATCTTTTGTTATTCTTGTGAGGAATTTTCATATTTTTACTTTGTTGAATATTTTTTTTAAATGCAGATACATAATTTGTCGACGAATCGCCAGGTCACGTATATCGTTTCCGATCTAGAAAAAATTTTGATATTAAAAATAGGATTGTTTTAAGGCTGCAATTAGTATTATGAATTAATATTAACCATTAAATTATAACGTTTCCTTCTGCAATTCATGAAAAACTTAAACATGTCTAGATCTAACCAACTTTTAAACTTGAGAGATCTTAATTTATGATCTGGTAGTCAAACAGTTAGCAAGGAAGGTTAAAGCTGTTAAACTGTATCATTAAAAATGATATTTTTTCGTATTTAATTTCTTTCAGACTTTTATTTTTTAAGTACCATGTTTTCATTAGAAAGAGCACAGATTGACGCTTCCCTGCTTAGTCTTTAACCTTCCAGGAAAACGTGATTTACGTAAAAAAAGAATTGATGATTTCTTCACTGTTTAAGGTCTTTTTCTCGGTTTTGGATTGGAAAAGGTCGCCATTTTTATAAAAGTTATTTTTTTTTAAGTATCAATTGCATAATGAATTTATGAGTCTCTTCAATTTATTTCCTTAATCTTCAAATGATTAAAAAAAATTGTGACAAACGAAAAACTACAAAACAGCTTGATGAATTAGATGATGATGAATTGCATGATGAATTACACTTTTCTTGATATTAAATATCATTCCCAAAGCTTTTCATATAAATTTTGTGTTTGACCAGAAAAGCATACGAAGGGTAAGCAATTTTGATTATTTGGATCTTTCATCTGACTCTAATATAAATCAGGGATACCATACAGAAAAGTAAAATAACAATTAAGTTAAGCAGTTTTGATTATTTGGATCTTTCATCTGACTCTAATATAAATCAGGGATACCATACAGAAAAGTAAAATAACAATTAAGTTAAGCAGTTTTGATTATTTGGATCTTTCATCTGACTCTAATATAAATCAGGGATACCATACAGAAAAGTAAAATAACAATTAAGTTAAGCAGTTTTGATTATTTGGATCTTTCATCTGACTCTAATATAAATCAGGGATACCATACAGAAAAGTAAAATAACAATTAAGTTAAGCAGTTTTGATTATTTGGATCTTTCATCTGACTCTAATATAAATCAGGGATACCATACAGAAAAGTAAAATAACAATTAAGTTAAGCAGTTTTGATTATTTGGATCTTTCATCTGACTCTAATATAAATCAGGGATACCATACAGAAAAGTAAAATAACAATTAAGTTAAGCAGTTTTGATTATTTGGATCTTTCATCTGACTCTAATATAAATCAGGGACACCATACAGAAAAGTAAAATAACAATTAAGTTAAGCAGTTTGATTATTTGGATCTTTCATCTGACTCTAATATAAATCAGGGACACCATACAGAAAAGTAAAATAACAATTAAGTTAAGCAGTTTTGATTATTTGGATCTTTCATCTGACTCTAATATAAATCAGGGATACCATACAGAAAAGTAAAATAACAATTAAGTTAAGCAGTTTTGATTATTTGGATCTTTCATCTGACTCTAATATAAATCAGGGATACCATACAGAAAAGTAAAATAACAATTAAGTTAAGCAGTTTTGATTATTTGGATCTTTCATCTGACTCTAATATAAATCAGGGATACCATACAGAAAAGTAAAATAACAATTAAGTTAAGCAGTTTTGATTATTTGGATCTTTCATCTGACTCTAATATAAATCAGGGATACCATACAGAAAAGTAAAATAACAATTAAGTTAAGCAGTTTTGATTATTTGGATCTTTCATCTGACTCTAATATAAATCAGGGATACCATACAGAAAAGTAAAATAACAATTAAGTTAAGCAGTTTTGATTATTTGGATCTTTCATCTGACTCTAATATAAATCAGGGATACCATACAGAAAAGTAAAATAACAATTAAGTTAAGCAGTTTTGATTATTTGGATCTTTCATCTGACTCAATATAAATCAGGGACACCATACAGAAAAGTAAAATAACAATTAAGTTAAGCAGTTTTGATTATTTGGATCTTTCATCTGACTCTAATATAAATCAGGGATACCATACAGAAAAGTAAAATAACAATTAAGTTAAGCAGTTTTGATTATTTGGATCTTTCATCTGACTCAATATAAATCAGGGACACCATACAGAAAAGTAAAATAACAATTAAGTTAAGCAGTTTTGATTATTTGGATCTTTCATCTGACTCAATATAAATCAGGGATACCATACAGAAAAGTAAAATAACAATTAAGTTAAGCAGTTTTGATTATTTGGATCTTTCATCTGACTCTAATATAAATCAGGGATACCATACAGAAAAGTAAAATAACAATTAAGTTAAGCAGTTTTGATTATTTGGATCTTTCATCTGACTCTAATATAAATCAGGGATACCATACAGAAAAGTAAAATAACAATTAAGTTAAGCAGTTTTGATTATTTGGATCTTTCATCTGACTCTAATATAAATCAGGGATACCATACAGAGAAGTAAAATAACAATTAAGTTAAGCAGTTTTGATTATTTGGATCTTTCATCTGACTCTAATATAAATCAGGGATACCATACAGAAAAGTAAAATAACAATTAAGTTAAGCAGTTTTGATTATTTGGATCTTTCATCTGACTCTAATATAAATCAGGGACACCATACAGAAAAGTAAAATAACAATTAAGTTAAGCAGTTTTGATTATTTGGATCTTTCATCTGACTCTAATATAAATCAGGGATACCATACAGAAAAGTAAAATAACAATTAAGTTAAGCAGTTTTGATTATTTGGATCTTTCATCTGACTCTAATATAAATCAGGGACACCATACAGAAAAGTAAAATAACAATTAAGTTAAGCAGTTTTGATTATTTGGATCTTTCATCTGACTCTAATATAAATCAGGGATACCATACAGAAAAGTAAAATAACAATTAAGTTAAGCAGTTTTGATTATTTGGATCTTTCATCTGACTCTAATATAAATCAGGGATACCATACAGAAAAGTAAAATAACAATTAAGTTAAGCAGTTTTGATTATTTGGATCTTTCATCTGACTCTAATATAAATCAGGGACACCATACAGAAAAGTAAAATAACAATTAAATTAAGCAGTTTTGATTATTTGGATCTTTCATCTGACTCTAATATAAATCAGGGATACCATACAGAAAAGTAAAATAACAATTAAGTTAAGCAGTTTTGATTATTTGGATCTTTCATCTGACTCTAATATAAATCAGGGACACCATACAGAAAGTAAAATAACAATTAAGTTAAGCAGTTTTGATTATTTGGATCTTTCATCTGACTCTAATATAAATCAGGGACACCATACAGAAAAGTAAAATAACAATTAAGTTAAGCAGTTTTGATTATTTGGATCTTTCATCTGACTCTAATATAAATCAGGGATACCATACAGAAAAGTAAAATAACAATTAAGTTAAGCAGTTTTGATTATTTGGATCTTTCATCTGACTCTAATATAAATCAGGGATACCATACAGAAAAGTAAAATAACAATTAAGTTAAGCAGTTTTGATTATTTGGATCTTTCATCTGACTCTAATATAAATCAGGGATACCATACAGAAAAGTAAAATAACAATTAAGTTAAGCAGTTTTGATTATTTGGATCTTTCATCTGACTCTAATATAAATCAGGGACACCATACAGAAAAGTAAAATAACAATTAAGTTAAGCAGTTTTGATTATTTGGATCTTTCATCTGACTCTAATATAAATCAGGGATACCATACAGAAAAGTAAAATAACAATTAAGTTAAGCAGTTTTGATTATTTGGATCTTTCATCTGACTCTAATATAAATCAGGGATACCATACAGAAAAGTAAAATAACAATTAAGTTAAGCAGTTTTGATTATTTGGATCTTTCATCTGACTCTAATATAAATCAGGGACACCATACAGAAAAGTAAAATAACAATTAAGTTAAGCAGTTTTGATTATTTGGATCTTTCATCTGACTCTAATATAAATCAGGGACACCATACAGAAAAGTAAAATAACAATTAAGTTAAGCAGTTTTGATTATTTGGATCTTTCATCTGACTCTAATATAAATCAGGGATACCATACAGAAAAGTAAAATAACAATTAAGTTAAGCAGTTTTGATTATTTGGATCTTTCATCTGACTCTAATATAAATCAGGGATACCATACAGAAAAGTAAAATAACAATTAAGTTAAGCAGTTTTGATTATTTGGATCTTTCATCTGACTCTAATATAAATCAGGGATACCATACAGAAAAGTAAAATAACAATTAAGTTAAGCAGTTTTGATTATTTGGATCTTTCATCTGACTCTAATATAAATCAGGGACACCATACAGAAAAGTAAAATAACAATTAAGTTAAGCAGTTTTGATTATTTGGATCTTTCATCTGACTCTAATATAAATCAGGGACACCATACAGAAAAGTAAAATAACAATTAAGTTAAGCAGTTTTGATTATTTGGATCTTTCATCTGACTCTAATATAAATCAGGGATACCATACAGAAAAGTAAAATAACAATTAAGTTAAGCAGTTTTGATTATTTGGATCTTTCATCTGACTCTAATATAAATCAGGGACACCATACAGAAAAGTAAAATAACAATTAAGTTAAGCAGTTTTGATTATTTGGATCTTTCATCCGACTCTAATATAAATCAGGGATACCATACAGAAAAGTAAAATAACAATTAAGTTAAGCAGTTTTGATTATTTGGATCTTTCATCTGACTCTAATATAAATCAGGGATACCATACAGAAAAGTAAAATAACAATTAAGTTAAGCAGTTTTGATTATTTGGATCTTTCATCTGACTCTAATATAAATCAGGGACACCATACAGAAAAGTAAAATAACAATTAAGTTAAGCAGTTTTGATTATTTGGATCTTTCATCTGACTCTAATATAAATCAGGGACACCATACAGACAAGTAAAATAACAATTAAGTTAAGCAGTTTTGATTATTTGGAACTTTCATCTGACTCTAATATAAATCAGGGATACCATACAGAAAAGTAAAATAACAATTAAGTTAAGCAGTTTTGATTATTTGGATCTTTCATCTGACTCTAATATAAATCAGGGATACCATACAGAAAAGTAAAATAACAATTAAATTAAGCAGTTTTGATTATTTGGATCTTTCATCTGACTCTAATATAAATCAGGGATACCATACAGAAAAGTAAAATAACAATTAAGTTAAGCAGTTTTGATTATTTGGATCTTTCATCTGACTCTAATATAAATCAGGGACACCATACAGAAAGTAAAATAACAATTAAGTTAAGCAGTTTTGATTATTTGGATCTTTCATCTGACTCTAATATAAATCAGGGACACCATACAGAAAAGTAAAATAACAATTAAGTTAAGCAGTTTTGATTATTTGGATCTTTCATCTGACTCTAATATAAATCAGGGATACCATACAGAAAAGTAAAATAACAATTAAGTTAAGCAGTTTTGATTATTTGGATCTTTCATCTGACTCTAATATAAATCAGGGATACCATACAGAAAAGTAAAATAACAATTAAGTTAAGCAGTTTTGATTATTTGGATCTTTCATCTGACTCTAATATAAATCAGGGATACCATACAGAAAAGTAAAATAACAATTAAGTTAAGCAGTTTTGATTATTTGGATCTTTCATCTGACTCTAATATAAATCAGGGATACCATACAGAAAAGTAAAATAACAATTAAGTTAAGCAGTTTTGATTATTTGGATCTTTCATCTGACTCTAATATAAATCAGGGATACCATACAGAAAAGTAAAATAACAATTAAGTTAAGCAGTTTTGATTATTTGGATCTTTCATCTGACTCTAATATAAATCAGGGATACCATACAGAAAAGTAAAATAACAATTAAGTTAAGCAGTTTTGATTATTTGGATCTTTCATCTGACTCTAATATAAATCAGGGACACCATACAGAAAAGTAAAATAACAATTAAGTTAAGCAGTTTTGATTATTTGGATCTTTCATCTGACTCTAATATAAATCAGGGACACCATACAGAAAAGTAAAATAACAATTAAGTTAAGCAGTTTTGATTATTTGGATCTTTCATCTGACTCTAATATAAATCAGGGATACCATACAGAAAAGTAAAATAACAATTAAGTTAAGCAGTTTTGATTATTTGGATCTTTCATCTGACTCTAATATAAATCAGGGACACCATACAGAAAAGTAAAATAACAATTAAGTTAAGCAGTTTTGATTATTTGGATCTTTCATCCGACTCTAATATAAATCAGGGATACCATACAGAAAAGTAAAATAACAATTAAGTTAAGCAGTTTTGATTATTTGGATCTTTCATCTGACTCTAATATAAATCAGGGATACCATACAGAAAAGTAAAATAACAATTAAGTTAAGCAGTTTTGATTATTTGGATCTTTCATCTGACTCTAATATAAATCAGGGACACCATACAGAAAAGTAAAATAACAATTAAGTTAAGCAGTTTTGATTATTTGGATCTTTCATCTGACTCTAATATAAATCAGGGACACCATACAGACAAGTAAAATAACAATTAAGTTAAGCAGTTTTGATTATTTGGAACTTTCATCTGACTCTAATATAAATCAGGGATACCATACAGAAAAGTAAAATAACAATTAAGTTAAGCAGTTTTGATTATTTGGATCTTTCATCTGACTCTAATATAAATCAGGGATACCATACAGAAAAGTAAAATAACAATTAAATTAAGCAGTTTTGATTATTTGGATCTTTCATCTGACTCTAATATAAATCAGGGATACCATACAGAAAAGTAAAATAACAATTAAGTTAAGCAGTTTTGATTATTTGGATCTTTCATCTGACTCTAATATAAATCAGGGACACCATACAGAAAGTAAAATAACAATTAAGTTAAGCAGTTTTGATTATTTGGATCTTTCATCTGACTCTAATATAAATCAGGGACACCATACAGAAAAGTAAAATAACAATTAAGTTAAGCAGTTTTGATTATTTGGATCTTTCATCTGACTCTAATATAAATCAGGGATACCATACAGAAAAGTAAAATAACAATTAAGTTAAGCAGTTTTGATTATTTGGATCTTTCATCTGACTCTAATATAAATCAGGGATACCATACAGAAAAGTAAAATAACAATTAAGTTAAGCAGTTTTGATTATTTGGATCTTTCATCTGACTCTAATATAAATCAGGGATACCATACAGAAAAGTAAAATAACAATTAAGTTAAGCAGTTTTGATTATTTGGATCTTTCATCTGACTCTAATATAAATCAGGGATACCATACAGAAAAGTAAAATAACAATTAAGTTAAGCAGTTTTGATTATTTGGATCTTTCATCTGACTCTAATATAAATCAGGGACACCATACAGAAAAGTAAAATAACAATTAAGTTAAGCAGTTTTGATTATTTGGATCTTTCATCTGACTCTAATATAAATCAGGGACACCATACAGAAAAGTAAAATAACAATTAAGTTAAGCAGTTTTGATTATTTGGAACTTTCATCTGACTCTAATATAAATCAGGGATACCATACAGAAAAGTAAAATAACAATTAAATTAAGCAGTTTTGATTTTTTGGATCTTTCATCTGACTCTAATATAAATCAGGGATACCATACAGAAAAGTAAAATAACAATTAAGTTAAGCAGTTTTGATTATTTGGATCTTTCATCTGACTCTAATATAAATCAGGGACACCATACAGAAAGTAAAATAACAATTAAGTTAAGCAGTTTTGATTATTTGGATCTTTCATCTGACTCTAATATAAATCAGGGACACCATACAGAAAAGTAAAATAACAATTAAGTTAAGCAGTTTTGATTATTTGGATCTTTCATCTGACTCTAATATAAATCAGGGATACCATACAGAAAAGTAAAATAACAATTAAGTTAAGCAGTTTTGATTATTTGGATCTTTCATCTGACTCTAATATAAATCAGGGATACCATACAGAAAAGTAAAATAACAATTAAGTTAAGCAGTTTTGATTATTTGGATCTTTCATCTGACTCTAATATAAATCAGGGACACCATACAGAAAGTAAAATAACAATTAAGTTAAGCAGTTCTGATTATTTGGATCTTTCATCTGACTCTAATATAAATCAGGGACACCATACAGAAAAGTAAAATAACAATTAAATTTTGTATTGAATAAATTTTATCGTGTTAAAGAGGAAATTTCAAATCATAATGCCAAGCAATAAGTTTGTGATGCAGAATTTTATGGCTGAAAATATATACAAAGAGGGTATTTTTATTTGCTGAATCTTTTCCCATTTTATCTTGGTGATTTATCGAATATTTTGCCATTTTATTTATGGTCTATAAAATCTTATTTTTGTGCTATCTGTTGCTGGAGTGGTCGCTCTTAAATTGTAAACAGATATGTAATTGTTTTTGCTGAAGATGAATAAATCTGTAGAGGAATCAAGAGATACCGAAGACCAAGCTATGGTTGGACCATATATTGCAGTCAGAGGAAGACTGCCTGTCTTAAAAAGGTTGGAGTAACATGAAACCATGGACTCATCGAATATGGACCCAGATGAATTTGAATGGGTCCAGCAGCCAGCGTATGACTTGAGGCAAGAAAAGAACACATGTAATAAAGCTTTGATGTTATTAAGTTGTCTTAAAAAACAAGACTCATTGTCATTCACGGATCCATATAGTATCTTAAGAAAGAACGCTATCCCTCATTCACAAATACATATAGCATCTCAAGAAAGAAGGCTATTCCTCAATCACGGATATATGTCATCTCAAGAAGCAACGTTATCCTTCATTCACAAATACGAGTAGAATCTTAAAATACACGAATACATGTAGCACTTTAAGAAGGACAGCTCTCTCTCATTCACGAATACATGCAACATCTTAAGAAGGAAAGCTATCCCAAATTCTCGAATACATGTAACATCTTAAGAAGAAAAGTTATTCCTTATTCTCGAATACATGTAGCATCTTCAGAAGAAAAGTTATCCTTCATTCATAAATACATGCATATTTTTTAACTCTTTTATAATTAAATTTTATCAAATAATTAGGAAAAATATTTTTGTTTCTAAAATGCCAAAAAACTCTCAAAATTTTCTTAAAAAAATTTATTTTTTAAGACACCTTATTTACATCAAATTTCTTTGGTAAATTACCATGAATGAAAATGAGTCTTGTTTTTAAGACACCTTATTTACATCAAAATTTTTGATATGATGGTGTGATATTAATATCACATTTATGTGTTAAATGTCAAATTTCTAAATCACTGGATTGGCAGAGGTTGACCGATCTTGTGACCCCCGAAATTCCCAATTTGACGCCATTAAACTTCTTTTTTAGGGGAAGACATCAAAAAACATCGTTTATCCCGAAAAAAAATCATAATTTTCAAAATGAAAAGAAAAGTGCTACAGTAGACATGCTGAGCCGAGAATGGACGGAATTTGAATATCACGCGATTAATGGCGACCACGTGGAAATCTGTTAAACACAAAACGAAGCTTTGAGAGTTTCTTGACATTTTGCACACACAGTTATTCTTGTTAATTATTTAATAATATATATAGCACTTAAAAATATGAATATTCTTTTATAATGACCCTGTAAAATATATAAATAACGTTTTAAACAGTTAAATGCAACAGATGTTAATTATTCAGATTTGAAGAAATCATTTTCCCATCATTTTCCTTTTCGTAGCAGGTGAGAGCGAGGACGATTACCTGTTTGTGAGGAGTGACTCGAAAATGACTGTATCTCCCAACGGAACACTCTTCATCGCTAAATCCGATGAAAGCGATTCGGGAACTTATAGGTGCGAAGTGGACAACGGTATCGGTCCTGGACTTAGCAAAAACATCCGCTTGAAAATTAATGGTAAGTGGGCTGCATGGTTTTACAATAAAGGAAATCCTTTTACTAATCAAACATTGGTTACGTTTCTTCTAATAATCTGCAGTTGGGTTGGGTTGGGTCGTTTTACCTCTGAGCGGCACTTTTTTGCACACCATGGGCTAAATGGCCAGGTCACATGGACCCCGAAGGCTCAGAGAAGGTTGGGGGAGGGGACCCACTGGAACAGCTGTTGGGAGGCAGATGGTAGCCTCCCGTCAAGGCCATCCAGCGTGTTCTTTAACGTGCACAGGGTATGGCTCTCCCGCACACGGGACCACGGCTTAACGTCCCATCCGACGGACGGCGGCGTTTCCAAGCCCATCGGTGTCCCCTACTGACCGTGGGCAGGGCGGAGAATTTTGCGGAGATAAATCTCAACGCTGACCCAGCTGGGACTCGAACCTGGGAACTACAGATTACGAGCCTGGCGCGCTACCGACTGAGCCACCCCCGCCCCAAATAATCTGCAGTTCCCAGGTTCCAGTGCCAATTGTGTCTGCGTTGAAATTTATCTCCGATAAACCCCATTTTGCCCTCGGACAGAAAAGGGACACCTTTGAGCTTGGAAAGATCGATATTCGTCTGATGGGGTGATAAACCGTGGTCTTATATGCAGGAGAGCTATACCTTGTGACTCGCTGGATGGCTTTGACAGGAGGCTACCATCTACCATTATTATCCTAATCTTCTCTGGCCCATGGAGTCCTTGTAATCTGGTTATTAACCCATGGTTGCAAAAAAAATGACGCTGAGAGGTAAAACAACAAACCCTACTCCCCTTCCTCAACCTCTGAGCTCGTGGGTCCTTGTGATTTAGTCATTTAGTCCATTGTGAACAAAGAAATTGCCGCTCAGGGGTAAAACAACCTAGCCCTTCTAGTAATAATGTGTTGCTGCAAAAAACATGAAATAAAAAAATTAACTATCCTTCAGAAATCAGATAATTCCAGAACAAAACTTGTGTCAGTGTTTAGAGTTTCCATCAAATTTTACTTGTACAGTCGCCAAAAAAATATCCGAACACTATGGTTGATTACAGAATTAAAAAAAAAAGTATCATAGTACTCGGATATTTTTTTGAGCGACTGTATATTTAAAGCGAAATTCCTTTTGAAACTAAAATTACAGTTCGGTATTCAACATCTGTGCCGTCCCGTGGCCGAGTGGTTAGCACGCTTGTCTACTGATCTAAGGGACCTGCCATGCCTCTAATGACATCCATGCCTAATTCGGGTTCGAGCCCCGGATTAGGCATGGATGTGTGTGTCGTTTTTCTGCTGAGGTCCTGCCATCCTCTCAGATCTCCTATCTGTGGCATATAAACTGACAGGCTCCTGTCAGACCTCTGTGGCAAGCAGCTGCTTGAAGGGGTATTTATTATCTTTTTATTTATTCAACATGAGAAACTTGTATAAACTAGGAGTAACATCTAAATTTAGTTGTTTTTTTACGCTATTTTTTAATTTGCGAGAGAGTGTTAATTGAATTTGTCCTTAATTTTGACAGTTCCACCTCGAATTGTGGTAACAACAGAGCAAGTTGCCATAAGGAAAGGAGAGGCAGCTCGATTGATGTGTGAGGTTACGGGTGACCCTCCTATAATTGTCGTCTGGAAGAAGAAAAAAACCGTAATAGAAATTCATCCTGGATCAAGGTATTATTTTTGGTTTTTTTATTCATTAGTTTGTCATGTGTGTTATTGTGTAGAGAGGACTATTCTGAAACGGGAACTTCGGAATTAAGGCTTGAAGCAAGCAAAATATTTTTTTTAAATTGGGACAAATTACTGAAAATTTTACGATGTTTAAACTTGTTTAGTTTTGAGATTATGTCTAGTATTTCTAAATGGTAATAAGACTAAGGTATAGCAGTAGGTGGTATTAAACCGAAATACAGTAAAAACTCAAATATTTGGATTAATTGGATATTAGGTAGTTCGTATTTTCGATTTTAAATTAAACAGGTATATGTATATAAACTTTTTTCATTGTATATTAAAGGAATATTGTAACGAAAAACATTTGACTAATTAAATGTTTGGGAATATGAAAAAAGTTAAAATCCTGATCTACCAGTGCTAGATAGCTAAAATTGATGCCTGGAGTATTTCGGATCATAGATATTAGAAATTTTGGATGTGATGGGTCCTTCGAGGTCAGTGGTGAGATTTTCGATATACTGGTGCTTGTCAAGGATGTTCGCATCTGGACTTTAACGTTGCCTTTCCACTGTGTGCGATATTAGGCGAGAGCCACGTGTGACCCAGATGACCTGCGGAACTCGATTTGGCGCATCGTGGGATTCAATGACGTGAAGACTACTGCTTTCTTACAGCGGGAAGGAAGGGGTTGGGTTGTTGTTGGGTTGTTTTACCTCTGAGCGGCACTTTTTTGCACACCATGGGCTAAATGGCCAGGTCACATGGACCCCGAAGGCTCAGAGAAGGTTGGGGGAGGGGACCCACTGGAACAGCTGTTGGGAGACAGATGGTAGCCTCCCGTCAAGGCCATCCAGCGTGTTCTTTAACGTGCACAGGGTATGGCTCTCCCGCACACGGGGCCACGGCTTAACGTCCCATCCGACGGATGGCGGCCTTTCCAAGCCCATCGGTGCCACCTACTGACCGTGGGCAGGGCGGAGAATTTTGCGGAGATAAATCTCAACGCTGACCCAGCTGGGACTCGAACCTGGGAACTACAGATTGCGAGCCTGGCGCGCTACCGACTGAGCCACCCCCGCCACTGGAAGGAAGGGGAACCCATCATGGTGGAAAGGGACTTTCTCTCCTGACTGTCGAACGAGTAGGAAGGAAAGTGGAATGCTGTGCTCTGGGAGCCAGCATATATGAAGGACTTTTTAATAAAATCATGTCAGCGCTCCAGGAGTGTGTGATTGGATGTTCTCGGTTGGACATTGGATTAAAGCTGCACCCTAACTGAATATGTATGTATGTAAAACTAAAATTAGACTGTATAATAGTTTGGTTCTTTCTAGGGTTAGTTATGGTTGGACACTTTGTACACAAGATAACAGGAAACTAGATGCTTTTGATTCTAGATGCTTACGCAGTATCTTGGGCATTAGGTGGTTCAACTTTGTAACTAATGATGAGATTAGGAAAAGGAGTTTGCAACCTCCTTTAAGCAGCATATTGTGCAGAGAGAGACTCCGTTGGTTTGGCCATGTTGCCCGTATGAATAATTATAGATTGGCGAATAGGGTTATGAACAGTGTGCCTAAAGGCCTCAGAAAGAAGGGGAGACCTAGGATGCGGTGGGCAGACAATGTCAAACAGGACCTTGTTAGAATTGGTGTGCAGTGGCCAGATGCAGTAGATGTAGCTCAGGACAGATTTGCTTGGAGAACTAAATTGCAAGGTCTGGTTGGACCTCCGTAGTCCATGGCTGCTTGAGGATGATGATGATGATGATGATGAATATGAGGTGTTCGTTAAAGTAATATTTAATCGAGAGATACCGAGTTCATGGTTTTATTATTGGCTAGGTTAACTAGTGTGATTAAGATTCAGTATCTCAGACCTACTGTGGCGTATATACTGACAGGCTCCTGTCAGACCTCTGTGGCAACAGCTGCTTGAGGGGGTATTTTTTTTTTCTTTTTTATAGACGTTCGGCTAGCGAACTCTCAAGTAAAGAAGGGAGATATTTACAGTGTTAGAGAGCTGAAACTGGTGCAGAGGGCTTTTTCGGGCCGTAGATTTCAGAAATGTTAAAAAAATTCAGATCTGGTGTCGAGTTCAAGGTCAAATAGAGGTCGGAGTGACAGTTTAGAAACGAAAAGATTTGCGCTTTAACCTGTATAATTAAATCGGATTTTTCTGCACACTAATGTTAAAATAATTCAAATGACATAACTGTTTTTTCATGCTCATTTTCAATAGCATCGACGATGAAATTACTTCATCTGTATCTTTTAGATTTGAAGGGAATCAACGTAGAAATGCAAAAGGTGAAACTTTCGAGCTCTTAGTGCGGGACAGTCAGCCGAGCGACGGAGGAGTCTACACGTGTCTCATGAAGAACGAATTCGGGGAACAAGAAGGAACCATTGCCCTCAGCGTCCTTGGTAAATCCATCGTCATATCTCTGTAACTCTCGAATAAGCATTGCCGAACGGAAATATTAATTATAATAAACGGGTCCTAAAAGCACAATGGAATTTATAGATGGAGAAAATTGCTTGTTCTCTGAAGAGAATTTGTCTTTAACAAATTCCAAGAGCATACTTGTATCTGTCATCCGTTGGTATATAAATGGTCATTATTAAAAAATAATATTTTGAAGCAGGTTCGATTTGGAAATGGAGGTGAGTACATCCCTTGAGAATGCTAATAGGCCAGAAATTATTAAACTTCTGCATATTTCACGCATTGTTCATTAAATTTTAAAATATTTAATTTTTTTTTAATTTTGAATAAACGTTAGAGGATTTCTGTGTTATGTCAATGGGAAGCTAATTTCGAAGCTCTATAACTTGTTAAGGTTGGGTTGGGTTGTTTTACCTCTGAGCGTCATTTTTTTGCACACCATGGGCTAAATGGCCAGGTCACATGGACCCCGAAGGCTCAGAGAAGGTTGGGGGAGGGGACCCACTGGAACAGCTGTTGGGAGACAGATGGTAGCCTCCCGTCAAGGCCATCCAGCGTGTTCTTTAACATGCACAGAGTATGGCTCTCCCACACACGGGGCCACGGCTTAACGTCCCATCCGACGGACGGCGGCCTTTCCAAGCCCATCGGTGTCCCCTACTGACCGTGGGCAGGGCGGGGAATTTTGCGGAGATAAATCTCTACGCTGACCCAGCTGGGACTCGAACTTGGGAACTACAGATTACGAGCCTGGCACGCTACCGACTGAGCCACCCCCGCCCCCTATAACTCGTTAAATATGCGTTTGATGGGAAAATGTGACTGAAGATAAATTAAAGTTACAATCAAATATCATTTAAATATTGATTTTTCAACAATATTTGCTGAATATTTATGAATGATTTTATAAAACAAGATCATTTATTGTTTAATATTCCAGCTTCCATAATTTTTCAAATACTAAACGAATAATGTTTGAAAAAAAATGGAGATTTAAATAGATTCGATTATGATCTTTAATTTGTCTCCAATTACATTTTTCGATGCAATGAATAATATTGAAGTCATAAACCTTCGTAATTAGATTCCCATTGACATAGCATAGAAATCTTCTAATGTATTGGTAGGGTAGTGTTAATTAACAGGTTCTTGTCACACCTTTGTGGCCTGCAGCTATTTGAAGGATAATGTTTTTTATTTCGTTTTAAGCGCATCCCTGGGGCGGGGGTGGCTCAGTCGGTAGCGCGCCAGGCTCGTAATCTGTAGTTCCCAGGTTCGAGTCCCAGCTGAGTCAGCGTTGAGATTTATCTCCGCAAAATTCCCCGCCCTGCCCACGGTCAGTAGGGGACACCGATAGGCTTGAAAAGGCCGCCGTCCGTCGGATGGGACGTTAAGCCGTGGCCCCGTGTGCGGGAGAGCCATACCCTGTGCACGTTAAAGAACACGCTGGATGGCCTTGACGGGAGGCTACCATCTGTCTCCCAACAGCTGTTCCAGTGGGTCCCCTCCCCCAACCTTCTCTGAGCCTACGGGGGTCCATGTGACCTGGCCATTTAGCCTATGGTGTGCAAAAAAGTGCCGCTCAGAGGTAAAACAACCCAACCCAAAGCGCATCCCTAAAAATTTTAAAATTATTCTGTTTATTTTTCCATCTGTCGTTTTATTTTTGACATATTTTCGGTAAATAGAGGAAGTATTTTGCTAAATTAATCGCGATTTTAATTTTTTTTTTCTTTTTTTTAGAGCCATCTTCCTCGCCGCGAGGTGTTCGTGTCACAGAAATTACGAGTCGTTCCACTCGAGTGTCCTGGCAGGCGCCATCACCTAGCAACAGTCCCGTGCTCAAATATCATGTCAGATATTGGAAAAATGGAGGTGAGTGTCACCATTTACTAGTACTCGGTTAAATACACACACACACACAAAGAAATACAAATTTTATTTTTGGTAGCAGATATATATATTCATCATCATCATCTCGCAAAACACAGATATAGAGAGTTTTTTTACATTTGACCCACAAAGCTAATAGCTCATCTGCAGGAAATATAGTTGAGCATTATTTTTCATACATAAAATGTTATGACAGTGTCTCATTTATCAAAATAGAACAATTGAAATTATTTGATAATGAAACTGAAAAACAGTTAAAACAAATTGCGTGGAGAGAGAAATGAACATGGTAACACAAAACTTGTAACTTTGCAATTTAAACTAAAAATATTAACACACATATTACAAATACTATCTACAACTACATTGTTAGCAAACTTTGATCGGATTTTGTTTCTTATGGATTTATTAAAATTTATTACAAAGGATAACTTTGATCGGATATTTCTCTTAAAGATATCTTAAAATTTATTACAAAGGTTAACTTTAATCAGATTTTGTTTCTTAAGGATTTATTAAAATTTATTACAAAGGATAACTTTGATAGGATTTTCTTTCTCATGGATTTATTAAAATTGATCGGATATTTTTTTTAAGGATTTATTAAAATTCATTAGGATATCTTTGATCGGGTTTTGTTTCTTAAGAATTTATTAAAATTTATTACAAGGGATAACTTTGATCGGATATTTTTCTTAAGAGTTTACTAAAATTTATTACAAAGGATAACTTTGATCGGATTTTGTTTCTTATGGATTTATTAAAATTTATTACAAGGGATAACTTTAATCGGATATTTTTCTTAAGGATTTATTAAAATTTATTACAAAGAATACCTTTGATCGGATTTTGTTTTTATGGATTTATTAAAATTTATTACAAAGGTTAACTTTAATCAGATTTTGTTTCTTAAGGATTTATTAAAATTTATTACAAAGGATAACTTTGATCGTACTTTGTTTCTTAAGGATTTATTAAAATTTATTACACGGGATAACTTTGATCGTATATTTTTCGTATGGTTTTATTAAAATTTTTTACAAAGGATATCTTTAATCGGATATTTTTCTTAAGGATTTATTAAAATTTATTACAAAGAATACCTTTGATCGGATTTTGTTTTTATGGATTTATTAAAATTTATTACAAAGGTTAACTTTAATCAGATTTTGTATCTTAAGGATTTATTAAAATTTATTACAAAGGATAACTTTGATCGTACTTTGTTTCTTAAGGATTTATTAAAATTTATTACACGGGATAACTTTGATCGTATATTTTTCGTATGGTTTTATTAAAATTTTTTACAAAGGATATCTTTAATCGGATATTTTTCTTAAGGATTTATTAAAATTTATTACAAAGAATACCTTTGATCGGATTTTGTTTTTATGGATTTATTAAAATTTATTACAAAGGTTAACTTTAATCAGATTTTGTTTCTTAAGGATTTATTAAAATTTATTACAAAGGATAACTTTGATCGTACTTTGTTTCTTAAGGATTTATTAAAATTTATTACAAAGGATAACTTTGATCGTACTTTGTTTCTTAAGGATTTATTAAAATTTATTACACGGGATAACTTTGATCGTATATTTTTCGTATGGTTTTATTAAAATTTTTTACAAAGGAT